>WBMY01001385.1:0-65908 GCA_013397315.1 Donacobius atricapilla
CCGCGCACCTGTGTCCCGGCCCGGCCGCCCGCGCTCCCCCCGCCGCTTTTTCTCCCGTCAGGAATAAGAGGCATCATCCTTCTGCCCAGCAACTGGCTGAGGAGTTCGGTGGAGTTTTTTCCCCGTTGGAAGGGTTTTTTTTGAGCGCAGTGCAGATGAGGAGGGCAGGAGGGAGCGTTCCCATCTCCTGCGGCTCCGACTGAACGCTGTCAGAGGCTCTTTGTCTGGCCAGGCCTGAGGTTCCCGAGCTGTGAGACCTTGGCGGTGGCCGGGGAGAGGCCGTGTCATGGCCTGGCAGACCTCACGGGCAGCAAACCTTGCCTCTTATTCCGGCTTTTTTTTTTTTTTTAGATTTTTCTCTACATTCACAAATTTCTTTACTTATCATGTAATTAATAAGAAGCAGAACTGATGGAACTATAGGAATTCTGAAAGGAGATAAATGCATTTAGTAATTTTCTTGTGTAATTTGCTTTTGAATCCAGGTATAAGAGAGGTTTCTCAGTGTAACGTTTTATTTACAGCCATATATGTGTATTTCCTGCAGTTTTCGGTTGTTTATTGGGTTTTTTTGTGTATTTCTTCAATATGCTTTTCAACATCAAGGTTCCTTGCTGGGTGATACTCTAGGCTTTTAAGTATTGATGCAGGGTTTGATGCAGATTAGCTCCTTTGACAGGACCAATACCGAAACCATCTTGCTCTCTAATTTCAGTAGAGCCACTGATACCGGACAGATCGTGCTGGTGCGTGCAGTGCTTGGGTGGCAGGATTGTGTTCCTTTGGGAACAACACTCCGTGTTCCTGCTGCGTGCTCTGGGAGCTGGGGAGCACTTGTCACAGAGTGCCCGTGGAAGGGGCGAGTTCAGGAAGATCCTGACAGCAGCTTAATTGGTTTGTGGAACGCTTCAGGCTTGTAGATACTCCTCAGCCGTTCTTGGGAAGAATCCCTCGGTCTCTGGTGGTGAAAGGCTGCTGTGGGTCTGAGGTTTGTGCGTCTCCTAGCTTTGTTTTGCAGAGGAAAGCGGGGATCTCTCACAGACATGTGCTCGGTGATGCAGTTGTGGGAGGGTCTCACTTTGTAAACAGAAGCTCGCAGAGGTACTTTCACAACAGTTGCCTTTACAACGTGCTCCGCAGAACTGCAGCTGGTAGTGACAAAACCGTCCTAGTGACACAGCCTTTTACTTGAATATGCAACGAGAGTTGACTTTTCAGTAAAACTGCCTTACCTGTGTGCTGTAGTTAGCCTAGCTGGGTTGTTCTGGTGACTTAAAAGCACAGCTGCATTCCTAAAAAAAAAAAAGCAAAGAAAAGCATTTTTTAGGCAGCCTGGGGTCCTGCTTTCCCAAAGTCTTGCATTCTTTATTAAGTAACTAAAAGCATGTTGTCTGAGTGGCCCTTCATTTTAGCCCCACTGCTTGTGGAATGGGAGAAGACAGAGATTTTCCTCTGTGCCAAGTTACCGCTGACACAATTCACATCTTTTAATGGTTGGACATGACATAGTAACTGGAAATAACCAGGTTTGCTCTTCAGGTCATGTGTTCATCTAGGCATTTAATTCCAGTCTCATATGTGTCTGGTAACTGGAATTGTCTTTTTTTTTGAGAACCTGCTAAAACTTAAAACAAAAAGCCGCTCCCAGAAAAGCATCATGAATCCCCGGGAATTTTGCACAGCTGTTTGTCATAGCTGGGCTACTCTTACAGGTATCAGCTTTATGCTGCCTTTTGATGGGGCTTCTCTACCTTACAGCAAGACTGTCTCAGAGCTTTTATTTTTGAAACTCATGGCTCTGACTGTGCCACTGCTGCTCAGACTTCCTGTTTTGCCAGCAGGGAAGTATGTGTGTGTATTTCACATGTCTGTGTCTGCCCCTTGCAGGATCTGAATTTTTCGACAGATGCTTGCTTTGAAAAGGCTGATTTCTGAAATGTCAAGAGTGCTTGCAGAAGGGCCAGAATTAGTTTAGTCTTAAGTGGGATGCAAAGTCCACCATTTAAATGATGCCTCTGGGCAGGAGGGGTGGTGGCAGGTATTGTTTTGTATGGGGATTTGTTAATAGCCCTGGCATCTGCTGCTCTCAAACATTGCCCCAAACTGGGAAGGTTGCTCAGGTACCATTCATTTGTAAAGAAAGATGCACATATTCTGAAGTAAAGCTATTTTAAGTGCCAACTTAATCTTCCCTCAAGGGTGTCTGAAGTTCCTAGCAGCTCCTGACAGGTTTGGTGTTGTGGGGAAGGAAATGATAGTATCAGTCTTGGGTCTTGTTCTCCAGAGGTGGTGATACAGTGACTGCTGGCAGCTGCTGGCTTGCTGCCTCGTGCACATGTTGGGCTATGGCCATTTAAATTTAAATGGGTGGTTGTTCTTGAATATCTCTGTTCTTTACCATCCTTATGTGAGTTTGTCTGTAGTACTTTCCTGGCATTTCCAAGTTGCAGAAGCCCTGGACAGCATTGTGTCGAGTTGGAGGGAGAAGGGAGTCCAGACTGCAGTGCTAAGGAGTGTAGGTACAGCCACAGAAGGTGTGAGTGCCGTAGATATTGGTTGAATTTAAATGCTGAGGAATTGGAGCAGGTTGACTTATTTCTTGCAGAACTCTTATGTAGAAATTTTGCTTTTCTAATGTAACTTTTGATGCCTTAATACTTCAATTTGTTAGCTTGTTGGTTTTTAGTTACTATGCACAAAGTATATTTGAGTCATTTGATTTGCAGGGTTCAGCATTTGAGGAAGCAGCGTTCTTGGATTCAGGTACATCTGGGGCACTCTTGCTGTGTGTACATTTTGCATTCACAGGCTGTTTTCTCCATGGGACCCTGATGGTTTCAGACTTCAGGATGTGCAGAGCCTTGCATGAAGCTCAATGTTGCTTTTCACTACTCCTTCCTTATTGTCCTTTTCCACGATGCTGGAGTGTGATGTTCGGGCAATGACAGTGAGGAAGAGAGGTACAGGGGAATCTAGGGCCAGATGTTTTATCCCAAGGAATGGCTGCTTCCAGGGGCTGGGTGTGAGGAATGAGTGAGGCATGTGTGTAAGGCTCCTGGAAGGTTTTTGCTTTACCAGAACTACACTGTTTACTCTGTGTTAGGTACTGAAGGCCGGCAAGGTCCTCTCTAGAATTAATCCACGATGAACTTGGGTTCTGTTCTGATCTGCAGCTGTGGGAAGATACTTTAACTATAAAGTGTTGGTGTTGCATGTGTGAGAGTTACTCTGGTGCTTGGTTTATTAACTGATGTGTCTGGTGCCATTTCTCTCTCTGCTAAAAATAAAATGAGGGAACCAAAGCCACGTGATCCTCACTACTCCTGTAAACATTTCTGAAAGACTCTCCTACTGGAGACTGTTGATCCGAGGTGTAATTAACGACTGATAACGTTATATCCCTGAGATACAATAGATATGGCAGTAGTTTGTTTTAGCGGGGACCGTAAATTTCCTTGGTCAGTTGACATCTTCCTGGTGAGGAGATGAATTTTCCTCTTTGGCTGTCAGTGATTCCTGCAAGCAGCATCTCCCACTCTGTGCACCTGGAGAGAAGAGGGTCTTTATGTGCTACCATCCCCATGCCTCTGATGTTGCACACGTCTCCCTTTGCCATTGGGATTTACACTGTTTGGAAGACGGTATTATTTCACAGAAAAGAGCTGGATCTTGCCTTGCTGTGCAGCCTTATGGTACCCACCAGGCCTTGGACTGAAGGGCATTCCTGTTTTAAATAGCTCTAAACTTACCTATAAAGGACTTCAGCTATGGTGGGTGTCCAGAAGAAAGGGAATTTCCACGCTGAGGGCCCAGGCCTGGCCTGTTTTATTGCTTGATCGTAAATTTTTGAGGTCCTTAATGACTTCATGCTCTACGGTGTGATGATGGTGCATTGCCACTTGGTCATGGAGGTGTGAATGGCTGGGTGTTCGGAGCTGTCATGGGAGGACCTGCTGTGTGTGAGGGTGTGAGAGCAGCTCATTCTGAGGGTTTGGAGCAGTCTGTAGGATCCAGAGCTCTCCTGTACAGCAGGTTGGATCCTGGAAGCGTTTTATCATAGCATGTGGTTGAGATTGCCCTTCCTCTCCTTGTTTCATGGTATTTGTTCTCTGATTGCTGATTAGGTGTGAAATATCTGTTTGTGTACGTTGTGTTACAGGAAATGACTTGGTTTCTCTAGAAAATACCTGGTGTGCCATGTGAAATTTGAATGACTGATGCCTTTGCGGTTCATGTTCTGAAGCTGAACTTGTCTGTTTGCAAATAGCAAAACCAGAGGTATTTGCTTGCAGATTGGACAGTTTTGAAAGTGATGTTTTCCTGGATATAGTGACAGAAACCTCTGTGTAGTTTCTGCTTTCTAAATTTAAAACTTAATTTTAGAACTTGAACAGGAGAGAAGTTGTTCAAGCAATGTCCTCGTTAATATACTGTTTGTAGTTCTAAGTTTGGCAGTAGTAGCAATTAAATTGGCTTTTGCAGGTGTTTTTTTTTTAGCTGGATCTCAGGCTCTGCTAAATGACTGTAAATGCTGGTGATTTCTTTTGGAAGAGTGTATCTCCCACAGCGTGAACCTTTTTTTCCTAACAGATATTGAGTTGTTGAGGGTACAGTGGTTCAAGTTTTACTGTTATAACTTCTTCTCAAGCCTTGATAAAATCAATTATAGTGGCTCAGTTTGATGCTATAGGAGTAACCTTTGACTTCAGAGCAGCATATCCTGCATGAAGTCAGGGATTTGTTAATTGCCTCTTGCAATGTAGCAGCTTCTTGTTGCACCTTATTACCCCCTTGTTCCCAGAAGTGGGGTTAAACTGTGTGATGTGCAACCATTATTAAGCAGGTGGTTTTTTTTAATTTCCCCAAGTAAACGGAACAAATCTGTAGCTCACTCAAGAGGTGAACTCTCAATATGGTCAACAAGCTACTTGATCCCCAAGAAAAAAAGCAAGGTTCTCTAAGATATAATTGAGATGGTATTTCTTCAAAATATATTTGTAACTCAGAAATTGGTGTTATGGATGATGATCAATTTTCAGTGCAGTTGCTTGGACTATACTTCTGCTTTTCTTGCCTGCGACTGACAGCTTATATATAGTAACTTTGATTGCTTTTCAATTATTTGCTCTGGCATTTAGAAAGGCAAAGGGAATAGAAACATTGGAAAGAAGAAGTCTTAGCAGGCAGGGGGTTGTCCTGGGAGTTAAAAAACTCAACAGTTTAGGTGAATGCCACTTTTAATACCAAAAACCTATGACCTATGTTTTGTTCGGTCTGCACAGAGCTATCTGGTGCAGAATGGTAGCACAAGGGAGTTTGGCCTGGCTGCAGAGCTGTGGTGCCATGCTGAGGAAAACGGTGAGGTGGAAGGTTTGGAGTCCCACTGGTTCAGCCCTGCATAGGAGCACTGGCATTGCTTTGGCTGATCTGAGTGGGTGCTCCTGACCCCAGTGCCCAGCAGAGGGGAAGATGCTGCCCATGTGTTGGAGCAGGTGCCAGCTGAAGTGCTCTGTTCTTGTTAAATTAGAAATCTGGTCCCAGTGTGGCTGCTCACAGTAGCTCTGCAGCAATGATTAAATGTGCGACAGAGATAAAGATGGCCTGGGTGTCCATCCATCTCTTTTGTGCCCAAAAGCATTGATGAAGCCAGGAGGAATTTCAGCAGTGTGTCATGCCTCTACTGAAGGATGGCAAAGCACTTGTTAAAATTGACATGCTGACTCTTTGTGGTTATCATTAAGATTTATCTCGCACGGTTCTTTGGAAAAATGGCAAAGAGAAGTTGGGAGAAATGTCACCTTGTGTATCACTTCTTTCCCTCTCAAGGACAGGCTGGTCCTGGCTGGGTGCCTTCACGGCTGTCTCTAGCACAGCTGGAGCAGAAGGATTGTGCTAAGTTGTCCCAACTCATTGCCTGGATTGGTTGTAGCCTTGGCAGTGATGGAGCTGCACAATCCACAGGTGAATGAATGGCTTTTCCAGCAGCATTCCCTTGCTGTCTCTGTGGGGCTGAGGTGCTGCTGGGGTTCTGGGTGAAGAGCAGGGCTGCAGGTGGAAGGGGCACCACATGAGTGGCATCAGGAAAGAGTGTTTTGGGAGCACTGTTGGTGGCTGAATCACAGGGAAAGGGCAGCAAATCTGTAGTCCTGGAGGCTTTTCCATGTGTTTTCCCATCCTCCTCCTCATGGGGTAGGCCACTGGGGTAGGAAGGGTTGTCAAGAAAAGCTTTGAGCAAGTTCTTAAATAGGGAACTTGTTCTCTTGGTTAGGTGCAGTAATTGGGACAGCTGTGGATGCTGCTGGATTTAGCACATCCCACTGCTGGGCTCTTCAGGAAAAAAGTTTTATAGTAAAATAATAGTACAGTAAAATAGTAGAATCATTTGTTTTAACTTTCAGACACTTATCAGAAATAATGCACTGGGGGCTGCTTTTATGTTTTCAGGCATTGACTTCTGCATGTGAGACACCAGAAGTGTTGAGTTGGGTGGAGCAATCCAAGTGTTGCATCCAAGCCAGAGGATGGAATGCCTTTTGGTGTGGTGTTCTTTAGGAAAAAGTGAACAGTGAATTTCCTGCACAGTAGTATCCCAGCACACTGGAAACTGCCAGTTTCTTCTTCAGCTCCTGTAGTGCAGTGCTGAATGTGCAATGAGGCTCTCACTCTCAGCCCTGCTTGAAGCTTCCATGTTCCACTTGTTTTGGAGGAGTGTGTTTATGACTTTCCTTCCCACTGTTGGTGGAAAGATAGAAACCTGCTGTTGCCTAACACAAGAAGGGTGAAGAGCAAAGTGGTTTTCACCCTTTTAATAGTTCCTCCCCTTGCCCTGATGTTACTTTGTTGTTTGGTTTTCCCAAGCACCTGTTCATACTTCCTACTGTTCTGGTTAATGTGGTGACTGCCTGCAGATTTCTAAGTAACAGCAGTAAAACAAGTCAGGTTCCTCTTAATTCTAGTTGGCTGTCCTCTCACAGTATGTTCACAGTGTTTAGGAAGCTGGATTCCTCACAGAAAGGTTTGGAAGCCACTTGGAAGCATAAGTTTGTAGTACTTGATGCCTGAAGCATGGACCTTCCTCAGGTCATGGCTTTGAGTGTGGATATCAATAAATAAATAAGCCCAAGCTAAATTTATTGCCCTGCTAGTGTTCAAAAATTCTGATCTCAATTTTAGTAGGAATTCAGAAAAAAATGGTAGAACTTCTAAGAGCAAATTAAAACTTAATTTTATGTGAACAGAAATTTTGTTTCTTTTGGAAAAGTGGTGTTGTTGGGTAGAGGGACTTACATGCTGAATGTCACCTCATTTTCAGGAGGTTATGGTTTTGTGTAAGAGGCATCTTTTTATTTGGACTAGCAAAGTGATTATCCCTTCCTCTCCTGTGGGTAAATAAAAACTTCGGCAGAAAATGAGATTTGTAAGCCCCCCTTAAACGTTTGTTGCTTGTAAAGAATCCCATGGACTTAAAAAAACCCAAACAACATCAACAACCGAAACAAGCAACAAGCCAGTTAGTGTAATGAGATTCAACCCAAACTGACACTTTTTAGCTGTTGAGGTTCTAGTACAGTATTCACTTTGCACTGTGCATGTTTTTCTCCAGTTCTGCTTCGTTCTGGTTACAGCACAAGCTGTAATGAATAGAGCAAACATTCTAACATTCTATGCATATATTAATTAGAATAGCCAAGTTTCATTTTGCATAGTTTGAACCTGTTTTTCTTTTCAGGGATTTAGAAACTTCGTGTCTGAAAAATGAGCACTGTGTTTATCTGATGTCTTCTTGCTTGTGAGCAATTTGATAATACACAGAGGAGCACAAAAGTAAGGCTGAAAAGGGGACAAATCTGATGACCTGGTTTCAGTTAGTGGTTTTTTGCTTGTTCTCTGACATAAGATGATGTTTGTGGGTTCTTAGTGAGAATTTGCAAAGTTTTGGTAATGCCAGCAGTTCCTTGCTCACTGAAACAAGTAGTGCTGATTAGAAGAGCCAGATTTAAAGAGAATGTGGTTTATCATTTAAAATGTGTGCAGATATGCAAGTAGGAGAGTCTGTCCTCTGCTTCAGGCTCCTGGAAGTGGTCTGAAATCTTCTGTATGTTAGTGGATTTCTCTCCACTGGGGATTTGGGTGAGATCATACCCCTTCTCTCCAACTTCCTCCTCCTGCCTCCCTCAAACCTTGCTGTCAGGTGCATTTCTGGTAGTTAGGATGCTGAAGTGCCAAAGCTTTCTCTTGCACTGCTCTTCCGTGAATGTTGTTACTCAGTTATCTTGGAAATACTGAGATACACTGAAACTTGGTGTTCTCTTGTTAGTACATTATTTATTTAAAATCTATATGTGGATAACTCCTGAACTTGATAGAAATGCTTCAGAATGTTGGAATTACTCAAAGTAGTCCAATCTGCTCTGTTGATTTTAACCTTTCAAGGTAGTTCATGTGGACCCTGAAAAACATCAGTACTCTGGAAAACGATAGTAAAAACTGGCCAAAGACTACAAATACCCACAAGCACGTTGATAACAGAAGTTTGGTCTGCATCATAATCTCTGCTGTATTTTTTGGTAGCGAATGTTTTAATTAGGGAGTATTTAACACTTCTGGATGATAATGGTCCCAGATAAGAGGAAGTATACTTTTTCAGACATGAATGCCTGTTTGCTTTTTGCTGCAGTGCTGAAGCTTGAAGGAAGACTGGAACAGTTGGGATGGAGGGCATGTCCCCAGCAGCACAGGCTGCCCATGGGCTTCCAGCAGGCTTCTCCAGCTGCTCTGTGTTGATTTGAAGCTTGCCATAAAGAGCCAGTGTGATTATTACTCCGGTTTCTTCATATATGCCATTGCGTGCCATGGTTTGGGTGAGGGTTTTGTCCATATGGGCTCCAGTTGGGCCTACCCGTTTCCCTGTGCAGGGGTTGATTTCTGTAAGTTTTGTCACAGCGAGTGCAGGGTCAGCATTGCAGCCTCTCTGTAAAGGCTTACAGGTCCTGTACTTGATAATGGTACCTTGTATGGAGGAAACTTTGGTGATCTCTGTTTGCTTGGTTTCAAATATTTCTTAAGCTATCAAGTACATACAATTTAATTTTTTCTCCTTTTTCTTGTTTGAGGTTTGTTTTGGTTTTTTTTTTCCCCCGGCTGGTTTGGTTTTGATTTCAAAAAAGCTTCTTTAAAACATGATTCTTTGCTTATGGGAATTATTTCTGGCTTCCATCACAAGCAGTTGTTGTTCTTAGTCTCTTCTCGTTTTTACCTTTCCATGCAGCATTCCCAAGCAAAGGTTATTTCCCAATTCCTCTCTTTCCTTCTCTCTGTGTCTGTTCATTTCTCAGTGCACAAGTGTTGGGGCTGAGTGAAGTAATGAACCATGGATCACTCAGACTTCTTTCCGTTCTCCTTTCATTAAGAGCAGTACAGAGGTAGGAGTTGACCTTTTAACTACCTGTCAGCAGCAGTCACCGTATGGGAATTGCATCCATTGCTGCTTCATTTCTATGACCAGAGTTAAAGGATATGGATCCCCTGGGACAGGAGCTGTAAGTACAGAGGGATAATCCTGAGTGCTGAGGTTAAAACTGCTCTGCTTTGTCTCAAACTCTCCTAACTCGGTGAGGTTGTGCTGTAGCTGGAGGGAAGTTCCATCTCCTGAAGACTCTTGGAATAGCTTTAGCAATGCCCTTCCAGGCTTGTTCTGGGAGTATTTTAATAGGGAGAACTTGACCCAGTTGCTGCCTCTCCTTTGTGAGGGCAGAGGGTGAATAACCTGTTCCACCGAAGTGGCAGGAGCTGGGAGTGGCCTGTCCTAGGCACAGGGTACCTGTGACACCAGCTGTGGGGTTGTTATTGTTAGTGGTACAGCTTCTTCATAGAATCACAGAATGGTTTGGGTTCAAAGGGGGCTTAAAGACAATGTAGTTCCAATGCCCTGCTGTGGGCAGGGACACTTTGTGTTAGATGAGATTGCTCAGAGCTCCATCCAACCTGACCTTGAAGACTTCCAGGGATCCAGGAACAGCCACAGCTTCTTTGAGCAACCTGTACGAGGGCCTCACTATCTTCACAGGGAAGAATTTTTTCCTCACATTTAATCTAAACCTACTCACAGATTGTGGCCATTCCCTTTGTCCTGTCACTCTGTGTCCTTGTAAGAAGTCCCTCTCTAGCAGACTGTTTGGCCCAAGCTTACCAGGTGCCTTCAAATGTCATCTTTCCCTCATGTTTGTTTTGGTAGAGTTTTTTTCTGGTAAAAAAGCTGTCAATCCTCAACCAGTTCAGCCGTATCTGGAATTGGTGGCTCGTAGGAATTAGATGGACTTCTTGTCATCTCAAAATGTTAGGAAAAAATTAATGATCACCAAACTTAAAGGAATAAAAGGTAGTGGTGGGGGCAGGCTGTGGACTAATCCTCAGCAAGCTTCCAGTTCTAACTAATAAGTAGTAGGTTTTTGGAACAACTTTATCTTTGGGCATAGATGGAATGCAGGGAGAAGCGTGAGAGTTGCTGGCCTGGAAATGAGAAGGTTTGAAAAGAGCACTGGAAGAGTTGTTGCTGTTTCTGCCCCTGGCAGTGATGTTTGGGCCGGCTCATGTGTGGCAGCTCCCAGTGTGGTGAGATCTGCTCAGAGATAGCCCTATCCCATGCTGCTGCTGCAGGGCCCTGGGCAGGTATCTGCTGTAACTCAGAGGAAAAGGTTATTAGTGTCATTGTTTACTCTGTATTGGCTAATTACCCTTTGGATGTGGCCACCTCCTTTTATCTTCATCCTTGGCTTTGATTCTGTCCAGTTCGTGCCTAAAGCAGGCTTGGCAGGATCTACTTCCATTATTTTTGGGGAGTCAGTGGCTTCTTTATTGCTTTTCTTCATCATTCTTAAACACGGTCTCTTGCTGCCTCAGCCCTTCTGCAAAATATGTTCTGTTCCTGGCTTCATTGAGTAACATTGTTTATAATTAAGTCAGGAATAAACTGTAATAGGGCTTTCTTGGCCAAGTATTTCCGTAATGTCTTTCCAAAGCAGGTCTGAATTGGAAGTGTGCAGAACTACAATGGCTGCAGATCAGTGCTACATCTCTGGACAGATGTGTCTTCGGGTATACAAAACTGCAATTTTTAAGTTGTCTGTAACAGCAGACATATCTCGGCCCCTTTGTGTGCAATTCAGTCTTGCTGAGGCTCTGCCAAGGCGGTCACATCCCTGGTCATGCTGTTGAAGCACGTGGGGTGTCTGCAGCTGTGTCTCCAGCTGTACTGGAGGGGCTGGTGCTACTCCGATTTTTATTCAGAGATGTCCAGTGCAGCATGAAGGGTGCTCCCTGTGGCTGTCGGCATGGTCTGTGTTTGTGGGCTTCTGCTTTGGGCCACTTCTTCCAGCAGATGAATGGATTGAACAACAGCTTCCAGTGACAGAGCCAAGAGTGGTTACTGGATAAGGGTTATTTTTTCCACTTTTTAATGATCCGGTTATTTTTAAGGAAGATTGGTGACAGACAGTTGAGGACTGACAGTATGCTTACCAAAATAAAGACACTTGGAAATCTAAGCTTTCTTTGCTTGATATGTTTCATTATTTGCTGTATGGTGAGAATTTCAGGAGAGTAAAGATACTTGGCTTTCTAATGGAAAGCCTCCTTCTCATGATGCTGAGCATCAACATTTGGTATTCCGCGTACTGAACTGCAGACTGGTGTGTTTGGTTGTTACAGTACAAATTCAAGAGATGACTTTGCCGGTGGTTCTTGTCATCCTGCTGCTGAATCATGGCTTGTGACCCCTTCCACAGTGATCATTTGGGGTCTTTGGTGGAGAGGGTCTGATTAAAAATGTCTGCAAGGTACCGTCTTGTTTTGGTCAGAAATAGCACAGAGTGATCTGAAATGCTGCATATCATCTCGAGTTTAGGCTGTAGCTTGTCCCATCTGAACAGCAAATTAATACCAGACATTTCATAACCAAGTAGACAGTTCTGACTCCCTTGAGGAGAACATCAAACAATACAAAACTGTTGTTCCTCATCAATGGAGAAGGTCCTGTCCTTTCCTTACTCATTAACCAAAGCTCTTACCTGCTTTAATTTCTTCAGTGTGTCGCTACTGGAGTTACAACATGGCTCTAACCCAATCTACATTGCTCACAAATTTTCTTGTTATTTAAATACTTGAATATATCCATGCTCTGAAGGTGAACAGTGTTGTGATCAGATGTAGGGGACTACATGTGAAGTTTATTTTATAAAAAAAACTTGGGTTTTCCCTAGCTTACAGAGAAGTCACTGGTACTGCAGGGCTAAATTTTTGGCCATCAGGATTTATCAGCAGTCTGATCTTGGCGTAGTAAATGCTAATTTTAATAGGAGTGAAATTTGTTGTATTCTGACATAAGAAATGTATGTTTTGGGGCTGTAATTTTTCTATCGTGCTGCAGAGTTTAAAGGAAGAGACTTAACTGTACCTGGGAATTACAATAACTACTGCTTTTGCTCCTCTGCTGTTGCCTTTTCAGCGTTACACGTTTTGAAAGTCCCTAGCAGTTTTTTTTTTTTCCCCGTGTAAAGAAAAAAATGCTAAGACATCTCTGGCAGGTTGGTGGGATTTAGGGAGAGTAGAGAGGAAAATTATGCAAGACAGTGACCTGCTGCAGTGCATCCTGTCACAAGGCTCTCCCTCAGGACATGATGCTTCCTGATCTGCCTCGGTGACCCACTGGTGGGGACTCGGTGGTGGGTGATGGTGAGTCCAGCACCTGACTGCTAATGCTGGGGAAATGAGAGAGGAAACTGCGCAGGAATGAGAATAGCTGCTGACTTCTTGGAAAGAGGTTTAGGCATTGTCTGAATAGTTTCTTGAAAGCCACCTTTTTACTCGGCTGGGGTGTTGGAGGTTGACAAAGAGTTGATTTAAATGCAGACTTGCCTAAGGGCAGGGGTTGTGAGTGTGCTTCAGGTGGATCAATGAATGGCTCTGGCAAATCTCTAGTGCGGTTTTACTGCTCTGTCCAGTGACCGAGCTCAGGTTACAGTTGTCAGTAAGATGCACATCTATTGTATGTGTATGCAGCATCGGCGATAATCAGCTGTGCCCCCTCAAAGCCCAGGCTGGAAAGCTGTAAAAAAAATTGGAAGCCAAAGTTACATTTACAAGAACTCAAGCAGGAAACAGAAGGGGTTTGCATCTGAAAGTGCATCTGCATTTTAAAAGCAACAGCCAAGGCAGCACCTCTGGTTCCTGTGCTCACAGATAGAGCTGGAGACACAGAGGCTGCAGCAAGGCACTGACTGAGAGAGGAGCTGCAATCCCCTGCCCGGTGCTGCTCGCACTCCCTGTTTCTGAACTCCTGCCCAGTAGTAAGTTATTGTGTGGCTTTTGATGAGTGAGTGAAAAGAATTTCAGTAATGTATTCCGTAACCTCATTACGTGCCTTTTTTTCATGTGACAGGGTTTATTCTTTTGTGTTTTCTTTAACCACATGAAGAAGACACATAAAACTCAATGAGAAACGGAATATACCTTTTATTAGAGAGGTCTGTTGCGTTTTAGTTGCTGGGATGTTGAACTTGGTATGGCAAGAGACGTGCCTCGAGCAGGGTGGGTAGCAGGATGGAGAAGTGAAGCAGAAAGGTGTGTGTTTGTGTTGTAACAGCTTTAATGAGGAGCATATTGCTTGTGCTCATCGGCAGGAAAAATACCTAGAGTACTTCTTAGAGCTCTTAAAATCCTGAACCCACTTGGGACATGCTGGTGGCCGCTGCTAAACAGGCAGGATACCTCACAGCTTGGTACGGGGACTCTTGTATCCTGTGAAAACTTATTGTATCTCATCTTGGCTCAATTAATCACAACACCAAAGCTCCTAGATCGTCTTCTTGGCAGAGGTCCTGCTGGTAAAGCACATCCAGCCAGACTGACTTCATGCTTCGCAAACAGTGCAGGATCTGCTCTCACTTCTTGGGCAGTGACACAGAAGTGGCACTAAACAGCTTTAGGGTTTGTGTATTGAAAGATTTCGGTGTTCTTGTGGCTGCTGTACAGCTGAGTGGGTTTGGGTGACTGTGGAGTTGATACTTGTGAGCAGGCATGGTCACTGTGTCTGTCTGTGTCCTAGAGGAAGGTGACTGCTGATATACTCCCTTTCTGCTCCGTAATTTTGGGGCAAAGCAGCACCAGATCTGCTCATACAAGCTAAACATTAGTATATAAGGTTTTTCTTGTGATTGTACCTGTCTTTGGTTTCAAATATTTTCTGGTGAAGCTTTCTCCTGAGCACACCTGAGAAGCAGAAAAGTTACTAATTTGTAGATACCAACTCTTTTTTTCCCAATTGATAAGCACTTAATTTGCTGTTCTTATCATGTTTCAGTCAGGAAAATTTCACCATCTCTTGCTACTACTTTTTCTGTATGTTGTGACCTTTGAAATGAACAAACTGGTGTTGGTGAAATAATGGGGTCTAGTAGTGACTCCAAATATTTACCTGTTCAAATGTGTGAAGTTTGAGTGCAGTCATTTACCAGAGGTCATGTTACTTACTAAAAAAATAACAAAAACCTTCTTAAATCCTCTTATTGTTTTGTTCTTTCAGAAGAATAGGGAGAACCATTGTGTTCTTTGAAGGTGTAGGAGCCACTAAGTAAAATCAAGGACTTGCTTTTTAATGTAAATGTCTCTGCTGTCCCATGTAATCTGCACACAGGGGGGGAGGCAAATCTCTTCAAAAGCTTCTGGAGCTTTAGTGATTTCTTGTGTTCTGGTTTTTCCCCAAAGATCCGAGCCAAGAAGAAACCTACTCCAGTGAAGTATGAAGTTGGGGATCTTGTTTGGGCCAAGTTCAACAGACGCCCATGGTGGCCATGCACAGTTTGTCATGACCCAGTGCTGGACTGTCACTCAAAAATGAAAGGTACTGTATCTGCTCAGACCACAAAGTGGAGGTGTTGTGTATGGCAGGATGCTGCAGTTTTTAATTAATTTCAAAAGCATTTCTGGCCTTTTAAAGGTGTGAAGAAATCGACTCTGCTGTGGAAAACAAGGCCTGGATCCATAATGTAGAGCTAAATGAGGGAGGTGGCAGGAAGAGGAAGGGACTGGGGGTGGTGAAGTGGCACAGATAGCTGTTGGACATTTAGGCTTTTCTTCCCAGACTGTAGGAAGGACAAATAGTTGGGCTAAGTTCAGGGCAGTGCAGAAGAAAGAGCAGCCTCTCGAAAAACTTACGCAGAGAAAAAGGAGATGGATCAGGGAGGTGCAACAGGTGAGGAAGCAGAGCTGAGAAGATTGGAGTGTGTGAGCACGCAGAGAATTGTTCTTGGAGACAGGGAGGCTGGAGAGACTGAGGAGTGGAGTGTGGGGTAGTGCAGTGTAGCTGCTAAATGCCTGAAGGTGTGATGAGAGCATGTGCATGGAAGTGAAATTCTTGGGTCTTGTTTGACACAAGAAAATAAGGGTTTGTTGATAGGGAAATTCTGGAAATATTAAGAGATAGAACCACATATGTGAATGTTTAGGGTATAGTGTGAGCAAGCTGAGTGTGAGGAGGAGAGATGGGCAAATATGACAGAGCTGTGTGTGCTTGCCCACAGGAGAGAGCGAGGAGGGGAGAAAAAGAGTCTTAAAAGATAAAAAGACAGAGGTGATTGATGGAGAGAACAGAAGGGAAGTGAGGAATTGTTTGCTTTTAGTATCATACCAGATGCCACGGGGAGACTGCCACAGACAGAAAGGCTTATTTGTTCCTGGTTTCCCCTTCTGATTCTTTTTGTTCTGTGGGCAACTGGAAACCCCTTGGACTGGTGTCCTCTGCCACTGACAGCTCTGGACTGGTGAGTTTGCTACTCACTACTGTATTTGTCTCCAGGTTTTGTGTCCCTTGCCAGCCTAAGCACAAGTGCTGGGCATGAGTGGAGTTCTTTTTGAGTGGCCATATCAGCTCAGAGCCACTGCTGTTTCTCTAGAGACATGAAGTAGCTTTTCCTTTGTGGTGCTCACATCGTCCCCAAGCCTGGTTGCTGAAGTCTTCTTTCTTCACATCCCCCTTCATCCTTTGGAAGGCATTTATCCTGATTCTAGAGAATACTGAATGTGCTATTTTAAATAGTCTTTTTCCAGCCCTCAAAATCCTGTTGACTTGTTTCCAGAAGATATGCTGATATATATTCTCCCCCCACATCCCTCCTCATGAAGTTTTGGGCAGGATTTAATGTATATAGCTGTCCAGTATTCCCCTCTCAGCCTGCGCATGAGGATTTCTAATAAAGGAATTCTGCAGGGAGGAAAAGCTCTGTTATCAAGTTCCAGGAAGGCCTGATCTCCCGCCACATGATGGACTCTCCCATCTTTGTTTTATCTGTGTTCAAACCAATGGAGCTCAGGGGAAAATTGTATTTTCCAGCTGTGGCTGTATGTCATCTGCTTGTCCTCCCTTCCCAATGCTAAGGTGGCAAAGCAGGTGGATCTGAACTCTGGCACTTTTGGGCAGGAAGAGCTGGGCTCTGTGTGCCCTGTAGGAAGCACACTCCTACTGCCTTGACTCTCCTGTTGCCAAGGGAACAAGCCCTTCAAAACAAGGCAGGTCGCTTCAACCTCATCACTTGTGCTGAAAGCTCTTCTCTTGGGATTTGAGGAATGGTGTTCAGTTAAAAGCAGTTTGCCTTTTCTCAGCAAGCTCTTGACTTGAAAGATTTTTGGAGCTGGAAGGTGTAGGCTCAATGGCTTGAGTCCCAGAACTGTGAATGGGGTGGATGAAGCCTGTGATCTTTGCACTTGGTTTGATGTTGTTCTGGTCATTGTTTGTCATCCTCTCAGTGGTCTTGGTTAGAATCCCAATTTCAGCATCAGTTAAAGTCAGGCTGACAAACTGTGCTGGCACCCTGGAAGAGGCAGCACAAACTAGATGGCCTGGAAGTGTAGTAATCTGCTTGTTCAGAGGGGGAAGGTGTTTCCAGGAGAAGGTTAATTCATTGCAGCAAACTGCTGGGAGAAGTTTATATCCCTTGTTTTCAAGTGTTGTTTGCTCTGTTTTAATGCTTGTGACCTGTCCTTTTCCACCAGCACACCCAGTACTGATTCAGTTCTTATTTGTACTCTATGGGTTCAGCATTCTTGCATAGAAAGTACCTTTGAAGAATCTTTGAATGTGCCCTTATGATTGAATTTCTTTGCTTTCTCTACACCTCTGTGCCTGAAGTATGGAGAGACTCATTGCAACTAATGTTGCATCATGTTGGAGCTAATCTTTTCAGTGTGTATGCATGTGTTTGCCTAAATGCTGCTATTCATGTTTTGTGTCCTAAATAAGACTTTGTTTGGTATTAAAACATTGAACAAGATGGGATCTATTGTGATGGGGGAGGCTCCAACCTGTGTGACTAAATCCTGTCCAGAAGGATGTCAGCTCTTGGTGTTGCCAGCACCGTTGTGTTTTCCCAACGGTCAAGTACTCGGGACTGTTTAATCATTAATTCGGGAGGAGCAGAAAAGAAATGTGCTGCCTGGTGGGGTGTGTCTCTCAAGGAAAAAATATTTAGGTGATTTTTTTTTTTTTTTGCAAGCAGTCTTTGCTGTAGGAAGATCATCAATCATAGGTGTGTTAATCAATTGTTGGTAAGAAAAAAAAGCCCAAACAACTTAAAACTAGGGTGGCAATGTAGAATATAGACAGGAGCAGTCAGAGGGGTCTCCCTTAGTCGTGAGTAGAAATCCCCAGAACTGGCATTTATGTGGGAATGTTGTTAAGCAAAATGTAATTGAAAATTACCTGTCAAATTGTTACTGTTTTCTGTGTCTCTTTTTGTGTCTTTATTCTGTTACATACAAGGGGTTGATTCTGTTACATTTCTTGAAATAGTTTCCAATCAGAGACCATACCGAGAGTACTACGTGGATGCCTTAGGAGAACCTTCAGAGAAAACCTGGGTTGCTGGGAAAGCTATTGTCCTCTTTGAAGGGAGGCATCAGTTTGAAGAGCTGCCTGTTCTCCGGAAAAGAGGAAAGCAAAAGGAAAAAAGCTACAAACATAAGGTGAAAGAGCTGTTTTCTGTAATATGTTATTTCTTTGAATCTATTGCAGTGTACAAAATATTCCTTTATGCCTGGATTTGTACTTTGACAGCTTCTGTGAGACTGGCTGCGGCAAGGCAGCCAGGGAAGGGATTCTTTGCGTCCTTACAGCAGCATAGTTTATAAACTGCCAGGAGTTTCCAGGCTCTCTTCTGTGCTGGGGTGTGGCCTGCTGCTTATATTGCCCTGGACAGCTCTGGAAGGCAGAGGAATCTGGGCTCTGTTGGTGTGGGATCTGTTCATCAGCACAGCCGTCTCCTGATGTGGATTGCAGCACTGCTAAAAAACTTCTCCTTTGGCTGATCTGAACCAGAGCTGGAGTTGCATGCTTCACTAGATCACTGGCTGAGATAAAGCAGTGGGGTTTTTAGCACTGCTTCAGTAATTCTCTTTGTAGAAACCTGTTAGGACTTATAATTTGACTTGGAAAATGCTTTGTCAGTGAGCCTGTGGGAATGAGTTTTGTGGCTCATCGCATCATCTCCGTTTCCAAACATAACAGCCTTGAGCAGTTGTAGCCAGTTAATGTAATGTGACACAGGGGTCTGGTCTATGTCTTTAGGAAGGTGACTGCAGAAATTAACTCGTTAGAATTGCTGAAGTGAAGAACTACAGAGACTACTGTGTTTCTGTAAGAGCGCAAATAGTTATACTA
Source organism: Donacobius atricapilla (assembly GCA_013397315.1). Taxonomy (NCBI): domain Eukaryota; kingdom Metazoa; phylum Chordata; class Aves; order Passeriformes; family Mimidae; genus Donacobius; species Donacobius atricapilla. The sequence goes on from WBMY01001385.1 coordinate 18,707, forward strand.
GGCAATGGTGTCTGCTTTTTCTTTTTCTCTTACTCTAAAGCTTTATAACCTATGTTAGTGCAGAACCATCAGATTGAATGTGTACTTGCAGATGTGAGTCCCTGGGGGCAATGGCCTTGTTTGGTTTTTCTTTTCCAAGGGCATGCCCAGTATTCTTCAAGGACTTCTCTCCTTGTGCTCTCAGCCCTCCCAACAACTAGTGACATGCTCCGAAGGAACTTCTCTGGTCCTAGAAGTGCTGCATGGCTGAAATCTCATTCTATATGTAAATGGATTGCCAGCATGCCCGCAGTAGAGGGAATCAAATGTTTGTTGCTCACATAAATGTCCAGGTTTGCACCCCTGGAAGCCAAAATTGATGCAAAGCTGAGAGTATTTGGCTGGATTGCTGTCAGGCTTCATAAAACTTCTTGAGTCTGCCGAGATGAGACTTTGTTGGTTTGGGTTTTTCTTTTAAAGAAACGTGTCAGCAATGTGAGTTGTTCCTCCTGCCTTGGAATTGGTTTTGATTTTAGGAGCAATTATGAAGCTTTTGGTTTGCTGTTGTGCAGCCAAAAACTACGCATGCCGATAAGAAAGAAGTTTCTTGTTGATTTTTAGTATTAGCTGAGGTTCCTGTTAAGTATGCAGAGAGTTTTCTGTTTTTTCTAAAGACACAGAGTTGAACTGGGAGATTTCTCAGGAATGGACATTGTGAACTTGATAGAGCACATCTTAGATGTGTGTGGATCGTATGTTTGTCCCGAGGTGAGTTGATGGAGAGGGCAGATCATGCTCTGAATTCAGGGGATGCAGGAAGAATCAACAATGAGCACAGCAAACAGGTCTGCTCAGATATTTTGAGGAAAACAATGCTGCATTTGCCTTGCAAGGCCTGCTGGCTGCAGCTTTGCATTTCTGTGCCAAGGATCCATACCATATGCATTGCCCTTTAGAGGCTGTTGTATTCAGGATGTGTTGGGATGCCAAGACATCTGGTTCCTCCGAGACCTGTACTTGCCAGGGACCTTTTTACTGTTCTGGGAATGCGCTGGGCTCAGCTGGAATGCAGGGTGCTTACCCAGGAGTACTTCCTGTGTCTGCCAGGCACAGTCTCAGGGAATCCATGTGATTGTCTTAAAGATGCAAAATGCAGGAATGTCGCTGTGTTCTGTGCCTTGTGCTTCTTTTATCTCTTTGATTACCTACTCAAATTTTGTCCTTTTTTTTTTTTTTTGTCTCCAACTTTTAAGGTTCCTCAGAGATTTAGGGCTAAATGGGAAGTCAGTGTTGGACAGGCAGAAGACATTCTTCTCGGGGAGCCAGAGGATCAGAAGTGCAGCCAGAACTCCAGCGAGCCGGACAGCGAGAAGGACGTGCAGTTGGAATACTGCACCAATGGCCCGGGAGCAGAAAGGGACACGCAACTGAACGGCTGCTTTAAATCCTTGGCTTTTGACTCCAGACACGTGGCCAGTGAAAAAGGAAAATTGCACATCAAGCCACACGTGAAAACAACCTCTGAAAGCAGAAAAAGGACTAGAGTAAAAAAGAGTGGCGCGAGAGGGGAAGCATCGAGGGAAGAAATCAAAGACAAAACACCAGAGAGCGTAGTTAGAAACGTGGTTGTTGGGGACCTACCAGAGAAACACGCATCTCATGAGCTTCGCCGGATTGCCAACAGCCTGACATCATCCAGTAGCGCCAGGGAAAACCATTTGCTTTCCTCCTTTGGAGAAAGACGTTTTGAAAAGACACCTTTCAAACTGGACTATGAGAATCGTAAAAGTGATGCTCTGAAAAACACCTCCCAAGGGGATTTGTTTTCCAGCCCATCCTTTGAGAGAGAGAAGAGCTCCCTGGGCATTTTGTGCAGTTCCAAGTTAAAAATACACTATTCTGCATCTGATGCTGGTGTTGAGAAAAAACGAACTGAATCAGATTCGTCCTCTTCCCTCTCTGATGGTGGGAACAGTGATGTAGATACCATGGACCAAAGTTCAGAGAGAGCCTCTAGTGCTCTTGAAGTTAGTGATTCTTCAGATAAAGTGGAGAAGGACTTTCCTATGACGTCAAGTGGAAACATTAAACTTTCCATGTATCTTTCTCAGAAGAGCAGCAGAAGGGCCAGGAAGAAGTCCCACAGAGATCACAAACTTCTGGGACGTTCAGTAACCAACAGACTTGATGCTGAATTTGCAGATGGGGAGCTTGAAGTAGGTTTCTCTGATGCTGAGATGTCATTGACACCTCTCGAGTGCTCTTCAGATGTGAGAAATGACAATCTTCCCCTAGCAAACAAGCACACTACCCCCCAAAGTGTTTCCAAGGACAGCTCCTGGCCTGCTATTACAAATCAAGCAACCTTGAAACCGAAAAGTGTGAAATTACCCCAAATCAGGAGTATAAAATGTAAACATAAAGAAAAGGTTGCTGGATTGGAGCCTTCTCTTGCAGAAGAGGATGGTGGTATGAACCGTTGCGCTTCAGATACCAAAGGTTTCTCTGGCCTTCCGAGAGATTCTCTTCAGAGAAGTGGAAAAGCTGATGGTCAGAAACTGTTAAACAACATGCATGAGAAACCCAGGGATTCTGCTGAAATCGAAACAGCCGTGGTGAAGCACGTTCTGTCAGAGCTGAAGGAACTGTCGTATCGGTCCATGAATGATGATGCCACTGACTCTGGCACTCAAAAGGCCACAGTACCTTTGCTTTTCTCTTCTGCCTCTGGTCATGGTCGTCTGCCTATTGAACCAGATTACAAATTCAGCACCTTGTTAATGATGTTGAAAGATATGCATGACAGTAAGACAAAAGAGCAGCAACTGATGACTGGTCAAAATATAGTCCCATTTCGAAATACCAGCACGGGTGATAGTTCTGGAAGCAATTCTGCAAGTGGTCTCAAGTCTTTGTCTATTGTAGGTTCCCCATATAAAATAGAAAAAAATGGAGATTGTGTCCAGGAAACGGTAACTCCAAAGTCCACTATAAACAACTCCTCATTTTCACGCAATCCTCCAACCAAGTTGACAGGGATTGGTACTGGTAAAAGGGAGCCTGCGAGTGCTGCTGTTTCTGGGACAAATGGCACAAATTGCATGTCCAAACGCAACTGTTCAAAATCTAAGCAGTCATCAAAGCTTGGAGATAAAACAGTTTCAAACAGAAAGGACTTAAAACCAGGAGGGCCAAGTAAGTTACTAAGTCGGTTACCCCGAGATTCAGGAGAACATGCATTCCGTGTGCACGGTTCAGTTACCAGTCCTCTAGGGAATGAGGCAGAAGATGCTGAGAGGAAAGAGTGTATTGATTTAACAGAGCATTCAACTGATGAAGACTCTGCCTGTTTATCTGATGACAATTTAGGTCGTATTGGAAGGAGACCTGAAGCTGGTAGAAATAATGAGAGCTGCAATTCTACTGCAAATGGGGAGAGTCCAGACTTGGATTCAGAGGCAAATAGTGAGAGCTCTCTTGGTGATGAGTCTAATGATATAAATCACGTAGCACCCAAAAAGCGATGGCAGCGTTTTAACCAAAGCAGTGCTAGATCTAATAAGCACATCAGTAGATCTAGGGAACAAGGAAACTTGGAGAGTGCCTTTGGCCTGAATTCTCGTGGCTTTTCACTGAAGGGAAATGAGTGCTTGGGACGTAGGCATTCCCCTCATTCAAAGGTGCTTGAGGGAGACCTGGCAGTTCAGGACTTTGAGAATCGTTTAGACTTAGTTGATAAACGTTTGAATGTATGTGGTAAGCCAAACACCAGTGTGATGGACTCAGAAAAAGAGCTTGGCAACTTTGCTCCCCAGTCTGAATTCTCTGCACAAGGTAAGGGAGCTGGACTTGCGCCAGAGTATTTGTATACATTTTACACTTTTTCATTTAAAGGATAAGTTACAAAACTTGTGGCTGTCTGACAATGTGAAGATGTCTACATCCTAGCAGGAGAAAGTGTGGGACCGTGGTATGAGTTCTCTGTAAGCATGGAGAACAAAGGAGGCAGACTAATTATGAGCTTATACTTTGGTTATTGGTCAGAAAATTTTACACTCATTATAAATCTTTAGTTCTTCCATGATGAAAGGTAAAATAAGAATCCTTCTAAGCCTGCGATTTTTTTTTAACTTGTACCTTCATAATGTGTTCCTTAGTGCCACAAGCTTGGTGTTAGTGGGATAAGTCAGTTCTAGAAAGTTCCAGGAAACTGAGCCTCAATGGCTGCTGTTTTTTGTCTTTCATAGTGTTGTTTGACATAGTTTGTCTTTGGTTTACTCTTTAGGATTTCCTCAAGACAATGTGTTGGGAGTTTTTTGGGTTTTAGTGTGGAATATTATTAACTGCTCAAAGTGAATTGTGCAGCCCCACAGATCTCCTAATTATCGGTTCTGGTGTGGCTGCCTGATGAGTGAAAGAGAGAACAGGAGAGAGGGAAGCTGCCAGGGAGGCTGGGCTGGAGGTGGGTCTGGAATACGGCAGACAGAATTAAGGCAGCAGCATTGGAAAGGAAATGACCTAGGAAGGAGTAGGCTTCTGAGGACCAAAAGGCAGGAGAGCCCTGCCTCTCCCCCAGAGGTGGGGACATCTGGTTAAAGCCAAAGGAAGAAATAAAAGGGTGTGTGGAAGGAATAGGGCCAACAGAACCATATGCAGCATGTACCGTCCTCCAGCTTCTGCAGGGAATCGGGGTAAACGCACCTTCAAAAAACCAATAAAATTAGGTTTCTGCATAGGTTTCACCAAACTAAATTGCTCTAATCTAATTGTGATATCATAAAATAATACAGCTCATCATAATTCTGCGCCTGTGTGCATTCTGTCACTTATGGGTTCCCTCAGTGCACATTTTTATGTGTGTATTTTACTATTTGTGGTTGCTGGAGGCAGCCTGCATTTCTGTTTCAATTGCGGCAAAGGCAGCTCCTGGCTTGGTGGTTGTGGGACCTGCCCAAGGCAAGTTGCAGCAGGCACAGAAAACAAGTCCGTAGGGTGTTACACATGGGGTAAAAGTTCTGGTTTTAAGTCATGACCAGCTTAATCATTCACTGACTCCTCTGGCTAGGTCTGTGTGTTTTTGTGGACCAAAGTTTCTGTAGAGCAGGAGAGAGGATGCACGTTCTGGGCTGTACCATGGGTTCTTCCTTCACACCAAGATCCAGACCAGTTCTTGCAGCTTCATGGTAGTTTGGCAATTTCAGCATCCCTGCAGTGATGCTGTGGGAGGCAAAGATAAAGGTCTGCAGAGAGAGCTACGGAAAAGGAGGTGCTGAGAGGCAGTAAAGTTAGGAGGGTAGTGGCAGAGGAAGGCAGTGGGCTCTGGGCGAGGTGGCAATAGTGGAGAGGAGTGTCCAGGCTCTTGGTGCTGCACACAGGGATGCAGCAGCAGCAGTCAGGGCTTGGGTTTGCTGGCAAAAGTGCCAGGTCAGCAACAGCACTGTAAACTAATTCCCCTGCCCTAACCTACCTGAGCTCTGTGCACACCCACCCCCTGTCGTACAGATGTGTTGTGGGGAGGCACCGGTGCCACTGTCAGGGCTGCTGTAACACCCCAGTGCTGGTGGGACTGAGAAAACCTCTAATGCTGTGTGGAGACCATTCCTTTATGTTGGGCAAGGCCTAGAAAGTAGAGAAACTGGTGCTAGAAACTGGACTGACTGCAGTGCTTTGGGAAGATGTGACCCATCCTTGCCTACAGCAGGCAGCTTCAGTGTAAGAGATCAGAGCAGACTGCTGTCACAGCTCTGCCATTTCCACTAAGCTCAAACTACCTAAAATCTTCTTCATAGTTAAATGGCAGCATTGGGCATAATTTTGCCACAAACCTTGTACAGTGGTTTAGAGCAAATAAGGCAAAAATGAAGATTGGTGGAATTGGCTGATTTTAAACCAATTTTATAAATAATAGTTTCATCAGGTCTGTGATTTGCCACTGTCAATCTGCGTTTGGGATTCTTGTACAAGATTCCCTTTGGGAGCAAAAAGCAGTTAAGCCAGCCCTTCTGTCACAGTGCTGTGTATTCTGCTGCATGGCTTTGAGGCTCTAAATAGTTGCCTGATGAGGATACTCATCCCATAACTGCTTATGTGCTAAAATGTGTGTTTCACTCAGACACCTGCAGATAGTGTTAATAGAGGCTGAAAATAGCTGTGTTTGAGAAAGTTGTTTCTTTCTTCTGTTTTGGCCAAGTTTGACATTTTCATGCTTGTTTAACCACAAAGCCACAATAAAATGTAGCAGTCTTGTCCAACATCCCTGTTCAGAAGCATTGCATTGAAATGCTTTGTTATAAATTGCTTCCGTTTTAAAGAAGAAAAAGCCACCTCCTACAAATGAAATGAAGCAAAAAGAATATTTATTGTTTGTTCCAAAACTTCCAGGAGACCGCAGGTGTTTTCATGACTAGGGGAAATATATGGGCAGTATTATTTAATGATTTTGAATGCTAAAAAAAAGAGAAAAGTCAGAGATATTCAGAGGTGTTCTGAGAAGTGAGAAGACATAAATGTGCATCACCTTGCTTTTGCAGCTTGCTGAGAAGCGATGTTACAGAGCGTCAGAGTTCAGTTTTTTGGAGCTTGTCGTGCGTTGGCCTGTTGAGGTGGTGTGGCACGGGTGGTTAGGGTTGTGGTGAGGAAACACCTTTTACCTTGCAATGGTACCATGCTGTGCAGAGACAAGAAGTGTCGCAGCCACTGGCTCCCTGATCTCATTGTGGAACAAACAAAGCAATAAATGGGCTCACAGTAGCAGATGGGGAAATTTGTAGTATATAAAAAAATGCCAGGGAGGAGGGGAAGGGAAGGAATAAAGCTTACATGTTCCGAGTGAAACTAATGACTGAACTGTGTTACGGGAAAACAGTGTTTTCCTGTGCCACTGCACTAAAACCAAAAGAGTTTGGGTAAACAGCAGAAGAGTAATGAGTTACTAATGGTCTTTGGTTCTGGTAAAAGTACTGCAGGCAAGTTAGATGTAGCTTGTAGGGACATGTTGGGTGAAATTTCAGGAGCCTCTCAGTCTGATGTGTTTTGATTTCTTACCTGAACTGCTTGAAGTCCTTAAAAAATCCCCTCTGCTAAGCTGGGATTTTGAAAAATAGGAAACTTAAAAATTCTTTAGGCAGTCTCAAATTACCAGCTCTTCCCACATGGAACCTCTGGAAGAGAAGGCAGGAACAGCTCTTATCCATAGATGTCTTGTGATCATCTCAAAAACACAGTCTTGAAGCTGCTTTCCTTTTTCTTAGCACATTCAGAGAGGAAGCGCCTTAGAAAGCCGAGTAAACGGCTTCTGGAATATGCAGAAGAATATGATCACTTGTTTGCACCCAAGAAAAAATCAAAGAAGGGCCAGGAGCAATTGCAAAAGGTGGGTGAAGGCCAATGTGCTCTTCGTGGTTAGTACTCCATGGCTCTAGTCTGTGTGTGTTTATGTTCTTGGTGGCTGAGTGTTCGTGCTGTGTGCAGTACCATGCAGGATGAATGTTTTCACCAACATATTTCACCATGCCAGGTGAATTCTGTGGCGAGGTCTGAATTTGAAGGAGGCGTTCCTGCACAAATCAGTCCTAACAGAGATACGCAGCGGGGGCCAAGTTCTTTGGTTTCAACTCCATCTTCAACCAAAGAGTCCCCTCCCGTCCTTGAAGCAGAGTGTTCATTCTCAGAACTAGGATCCCACTCCACTGATCCCCCTAATCAAGTTCCAGGAGGATCTTCAGATTTTCCAGAGGTGGTGGTTCTGTCTTCCTCAGATGTTTCTGAAGTTTCTGCTTCACCAGATGCAGAAGAGGGATTCCTGAAATCAGGTAAGTGGCAGGTTGTGTGGTGCTGCTTTTGTGAGTGAAAGTAACACAAGTTCAGTGGAAAATGATGCTTGGGGCAGCATGAAAAGGCCAGTGGCTGTTGCTCTGTTCTTGCCTTCCCTCACTCACTGACTCTTACTGTGTTGAGAAGGGAGAGAGGGCAGGTGCAGGGGTGTCCAGTGACCTGGTGCTGTTGGCTTTTTGTAGACTGTGGTGGTCCTCCTTAGATCCTGCATAGAATGCTTTTGTCCAAATGAAGGAAGCCACAACTCCTTCTCTGAGTCTTGGCTGTCTGTGCTTCCAAACAGTGACATTCCTTTAGCTTGATGATCCCTTGTTGCTGTACACCCCTTTGGATGAACATTGCTGTGCCGAGGGTGATGCACAAAGTCTAAGCTGCGTTGCTCCTAGAGTGATCTTTTGCCCTCCTAGGTAGCTCAGGGAGCTGTAACACAGAATTCCCTCCGGAAAAACTTTCTCCTTAAGATGTTCTAAGCATCTGTAGAAATTTTTGAAGACTTGTGTGAGCAGTAAGCCAGGACCTTGGCTTTCAGTAAGGAACAGTGTAAAAAGAGTGAAGTCTGAGGGGCCTTTTCCCTTTCCAGCAATGTCAGTCTCAGAGTCTCCTTTCAGTATGTTTATTCTCTTATAGCTTCTAAAGACATGTCCAGAGTTAAAGCCCTGGTGTTCTGGCTGGGCTAACTTGGAGGGAGCACTGTTCTTAAAGGGCTTGTAGTAAAAAAAAAAAATTAACCAAGCAGGCAGATTTATGGTCAGTTAGCCTGTCGTGTGTGAGGGAAGAGGGATTTCCTCTGGAGACTTGTGAGTGTCACAAGTGGGAAGTTAGAGAGGATTAAAGGAGAAAAAATTCAGGGTGTGAACTCAAGATTGGAGATGCAGGAGGACAGAACATGCTGCAGCAGTTGGAGCAAACATCCAGTCTGCAGAGTTTGTGTAGCTGTTTCCCCTCATTTTCCCTCATCTCTTGCTGAAGCATGCAGAGTGGGCAGAAGCTTCTCTGGAGGGTTAGGCGTGTGATGGATGAGCTGTGCCTACAGAGGTGTCAAAGGGCACAGCTGAGACTGTGGAAGGCAGCAGATGAATGGGGTGGGATGGGTAACAGGCTGTGTCTGTGAAGTGTCTGCACTCAGCATCAGCATTTCCTGGTTCTAAGTTTATCCTGTTGCCAAAATTAGTGAAGGAGCACAGGTCTAGCAACTAGCTACCTCATGAGGGCCAGGATAAAGCTCGAGTAGGAAATAGTGCAGGCTACACCTAGTTCTGTTGGGGTATCTTTTCTCAAGTAGGTTAAACCAGGATTGTAATCTTCAGCCTGTTTACTACAGCAGCATGACTGCTGGTGTGAGGGGTGTGGGAGTGTAGGCAGGGCTGTGTCAGTGGTAGGACTGGCTTATGCAGATCAAAGTGTTTGGGAAATTATGATGTGAATTGTGCTGCCAGCATGTGTTACCTGCTGGCAGTGAGTTCACAGCCTCTTTTCTGTGGGTGGATTTTTATATTACATATTGAGGTGAGCCTGAAGGTCATGGCAGACTGAGGTCTGTTTTTATTGAAGTTCTACAGAAGCAGGTAATTGGCTGCCCTAGGAGCTTATGATCCCAAATACAGGGTAAGGCAGGTTGTTTTGAACTGTTGGCTGCTATTTATGTAATGGTCTTAATCTGATTGAAGACAAGAAAACCCCTGTTTATCTGATGTGAAGAGTTTCATTGCAGGAAACTTCGAAAGCAAGCGTCAAAGGAAGCCCACTAAAAAGCTCTTGGAATCCAATGACTTGGACACTGCCTTTATGCCAAAGAAGGAGGAATGGACTCCCCAAAAGAAGGTACTTTCCTTCCAGGTCTTTTGAAAACTGGATAGAAAACAGGCCAAGACAGCTGATCCTGCTAAACAAGACACAGTGCAATGGGATGTGGTTTTTTATTGGCTGCAGCCCAGGAGCAAACGTCCACCCTTCCCAAAGGTGCTGGTTGCTCTGTTACGATGAAATAATCCACTGTCCCCCACCCCTCCCCAGTTGTAATAGCGATTAGGTAGTTTGGGCTTAAAATCTCCCCTTTTTAAATTGGTTTATATGGAAAAGAAGTCATCTGGATGCTGACTGGGAAGGTATGAGCAGAAATGTTCTTCACAGAGGCTTTCTTTCATGTTACAGTGTAGCTTGAACTTGAACCTAAGGCTTGGTCCTTTTCCATCAGATTTCCTCTGAGCAGTGTTTTCTTTGTTGCCTTCCCAAGTGAGCTGATAATTGCATGCAAGTGCAGAACTTGAAGCAGGATGGAGGCTTGAGGTGAATTACATGTAGACCGTGTTTGGTTCAGATTTTAAAAGAAAATGCTGCTCTTATCCACTGAATACTCAATATTCAGTGACCTGGTTTGGACAAAAGCAACTTGTATTTATTTCAGATCATGTACCTGCAGAAAACTTGTTGCCACTGTTCCTAAAGTTGAGTAATAACACTTCTTTTCTGTTTCTTTCTCTGTGAGGTACAGTCTTAGTACAGTTATCAGCACTGCAGTAATGTACAGGCCAGTGTATTTCAATCTTAAGGTCTGTGAAAGTGTAAACTCAGAAGAGAGTGTCTTTATTTAGCACCTTAGAGAGTACGAGCAGCCTTTTTGGGAGAGCACAGCAAGCATTGAATGATGCTGATGAGCACAAGGCACATCAGACTCCACAGTCCTCCCTGCCCAGAGATAGACTTTTATATGTGTGATTTATCACACACACAAACCAAATATTTTCTTGTAAAATCTCTAATGACTGATGAATTCATGACTTGGGTGGTAAGTTAGGTGTTGCAGTCATTCCAAAAGGTTTCACGGCTGAGGAGTGTGTGCCTCTGTTTTCATCTGGTGACTTGACTCTCTCCTGTGTGTTTGTAGGGTACTGGCCCTTCAGAGAGTGACAGCTCTGAGCTCTACTCACCAGCCCACTTCCAGGACTTGGGAGAAGGTAAGTGAAGGCAGGCATAATAGGGCAGCCTGTTGTGACATTTGGATCAGTGCCTGTGGTGCTGTGTGTGTAAGTACTTGGTGTTCTGGGTTCAGCAACCCAGCAAAAGTTGCTTAAACCAGTATGACTTGGTGATTCTCTGATGGCTTCAGGGCAGAGTGCCTGGAGGCTGATACTGCCCCAGCCCTTAGGGCCTCAAAGAATATAGGACCCAGCCTGAAGTCCTCAGAAAGGCTGCAGAACTTGCTGGTGTCACCTGCAGCAAGGGAATTATTTTTGCATTTTCCTTGAATGGTCTTTCTGTTGCACCCCAGCTTCTGAAAAGCTCTTGGAGAAACAGCGGAAGCGGAAGAGACAGCGCCATACCTCTGCTGCAGTCCATTCCAAGAAGGAGAAAAATGAGGAGGCGCTGGGGGAGACCCCACACTCTGAGGTACTCTTGGGTCTTCATGCTCTCATCCCTATAACGTGTTTGCCGCTTCTCAGGGTACTTGGCAGAGCCTAAGCTGGAGGCATCTTTTGGCCTGGCATTTGAGAATTTGTCCTACTGATGCAGCTGCATGAGCTGGGGTTAGGCTGAAGACACCTCCTTGACCTAGTAGCTGTCGTATAATGATGCTGAACTGAGGCTCTGTTTTCAAACTGCTACTCAGCTAATTAATTCTCTGTTAGAGAGGCTGTTCTGAATTCATGGAACCAGGTTTTGCCTGGCATCTTGCTTTGCACCTCAGAAAATCAAACTTCTCTAAAAGGTCTTCTCTGGGAGTGGGACTCCTACCCTTTCACACACCAGTATGAAGCACAAGCACTAGTCTGGACTTCAGCCCCTTTCTGCTTTGCGCCTGAACACCAGGATGAGCCAAGAACCCCATTGGAGGGGCTGAGGGGGACTGTCTGACTGCTCTCAAGAGCCTCTGATTGCATTCTGCCATCCAGCAGAAAGGGATAACTGGGGCAATTCCTTCTGCTACATATTAGCAGCGTCAGTGTACAAATATCTCTGACAAGCACATTTTTCCTTTTAGGAATGAGCGAGTTTTCAGCGAGTGTAGGGGAAGCAAGACTTCCTGGGAGAGGCAGGACACCTCTGGGCCTCTCACCATCGCCTCTCACTTCCAGTGGCCCAGGTTGAGCAGCAGGCAGGATAGTCAGTATGTATTTCAGGAGCCAATTATAGATAAATGTTGTTATATTTGTTGTTGTAACACAGTTTACAAGAGAACACAAACCTCACACCACTTCAAACAGTTCCAGCCATCCTGCTGCGTTTTGGAAAGGGCATTTCTGATAAAAATAAATTGGGGTGATACCCTTGGTCTGTGTAAGCTTTCCTGTGCTGGTGTTAGTGTTCTTTTTGAAGTGTGCTCAGCTGGACTAATGATTTAAAACAGCCTGTACAAATACCTTTGCCAGTGCTGAGCAGGGGCGGTTAACATTGTCTGCTGTGCCACTAAGAGACAGTAAATTCTCTGTGAAAAGAGGGGCAGTTCAGTGCAGCAAAGATCTTGGCCATGGCTCTGTATCCTGTACCCACCGCTCACTGCAGACAAAACCCAGTCTTAACTGCCTCCAGCTGTAGACCTTTGTATTGAGTACCAGAAGTCAGATATGGTGTAAACCATGCCAAAAAAGTCAATGCTTGGCACCTTTGCCAGCATCCTTTTCTATGTAATTGTGTCTCTTTGGCTGCTCTGGTGGGTGTTCATCCCCTGGCTTAGGTGAGTGCTTGGTTCTGGTGAGTACTGGGATGCTGTGGAGATGCAGTTGTGCTTTCATGTGGAATTCAGACCATGCTGGACCCTCAGTGACTGCACACTGGGAAAGGAACTCCACTTTGCTAGAAAAAATACATGGTCTGATGATACAGCACAATGAAGCCTTGGATCCGGCTGCCTTCCAAGGAAAAGAGGGCAGAACTTGTCAGCCTGGGCTGAGCTAAGCAGCTTTCTCTGACCTTGCCTGTCTGTGGAGCCAGGAGTGCAAATTTACAACATCAGAGCAGTAAGAGACTGACAGAGTAGGATGGAAAATGCTGTTGAAATGGTACAAGGTTGTGAGCCAAGGTCAGGCTGTGCCAAAGAACAGGTCAGGCTTTGGGATTGTGCCAGACACAGCAGCAGGCATAGATCTGGAAGAAGACCTGGGATGAGCCCTTCTATCTGCAGGAGGTATGTAGTGTTGTAGGGCTTGTGCTGAGCAGAGGAAGGAGGGGAAACAGTGACAGATCCTTGAGTGATGGCCTTGAGTGGCAATGCCCTTTTCTGTGTTCACAAAAGATGGGCCCTGCCCATCCTGCCTAGCTCTGATATCCCTTCCCTGGGCAGTTCTGGGAGCAGTGTTAGAACAAGGCTGTACTCTGTAAGGTATGTTGAACTGGCAGTAGCCTGTAGTTGGGATTTTGCTTTTTTGCTTCTTTTTTTTTTTTTTCTCTCAATAAAGTCAGTTTATACCATTCATCTTTGTACTGTGTACTTCAGTATACCCTCAGTGTATCTGTGCATCATTGCTCCACAGAAGGTACATGACATTAAAGTGTCCCCAAATAAAATCATACTGCTACATTCAGAGAATAGGGAAAAAAAAAAAAAAAAAAAACAACTGTTCCAGTCAAAGAAAGCATCATTATCTGAGCAGAATACTAGCTCCAGGTTCTTCCAGCTTTAAACTTTAGAAGATCTTTATGTCCATTTTTTGCCCAGATTCAGAATGCATTCAAAAGGCATTCAGTTCACTTTACAAGCTTTAATAGCAGCACAGCTCAGACTTCCCCACACAGAAAGTGGTGCAAAGCTCCCTCTCGTGATTGTTAGCTGGACAGCCTGCACCAAGCAGGCCTGGAGCTGTGGGAGTGATGGCTGCTGCTTCTGCCAGCAGCTTGAATTCCTCACAAGATCTCTCAGGTGTACTGTTTGTGCATGAGTATACAATGGCTACAGCTTGGTGACCCAGGGAGGACCTGGCAGCTGTGCACTGAGGTCACTCAGCTGCCTGCAGTGAGCTGGCATATTTAAAAGTGGCAGAGTCCTTAAAATGTTCTGGCTCAAAGCACGTAGCTAAAGGCATCACTTTGGTGCAGTATTAATGTCCTTAAATTGAACCTACTCTGGAATGGCAGCTGGGGCTGGTGAGGCCGCTGAAGTGTTCCCTAGACCTCCCAAGTGGGCTGGAACCTGGCAGGATGGTGTTTCCTAGCCTTTAGTTGCCTGTCCTGACAAAATCCGTGGTACTGCTGCCAAGTGTAGCTGCAGGACAGCCGTATTTTGTGGTAGAAACAAGTGTCTCTAGGATGCCTGGTATTATTCCCTCTTAACAGTGCCTGGCCAGGTCCCGTGGGCACTGTGGGAAGCCTTACGACAGGATCCTTGACTTGGCCCGTGAATACGTGTTTGGGCCTTTATCATTTGAAACCCATCCTCTCCCACCAGTGGATGTTACAGGCAGTGCTGTACACTCATATAGGACTGTGGGAGACTCCACACCTCAGCCAGGATGAGGTGTAAACACTGCTGTGCTGCTCCTTTTTGGGTTGGCTGACTTGATACCAACACAGGGCTTGAGTACCATTGTGTTTCTATTTTATGTGGGTTAGGACAAGCTGAATTAAGTGTAAAGGAAAAATGTAGTTCGTTCAGTGTGTGACAGGTGTTATGAAGGTTGAGGTTTTTCATTTGTGTTTCCAGTGCAAGTAGATACTGGGATGCTTCTGACTTTGTAGCCTACATGATTTGTTTCTATTCAGGGCTGAATCCTTGCTCAGAGAGGGGTTATGCACAGGAGGATTATTGCGTTGAGTGTGTGTTTTTAATCATCTAGTCAACTAAGAGCACTTTCCTTTCCTTTCCTGTAAATCTTTCGGTAGAACTGTATGGGGGATGTTCTCTCCAGGATGGGTAACACACAAATCACCTGCCAAACCCATTAAGTGCTCAGTGGCTGAATTGGTGGTTTCCAAGTCAGGATAGGTGCTACTGACAGTCCTAATTCTAGTTTTCTCTTTAAAGGGGGAGACATTGGTACATGGGACTGCTGCAAGCCCCAAAGAGGGTCATGAGGAGGGGTCAGAGAATGACCATGGAGTGCCTTCGTCCAAAAAGATACAGGGGGAGCGTGGAGGAGGAGCAGCTCTCAAGGAGAATGTGTGTCAGGTAGTGTTCTTGAAGAAATCTCTTTACAACTACCCCACTGTAAAGTATTTTTGTGTAAGTTCTGGGACACATTGGTGTCTCAGGTAAGCCCAGGTAACCTGTAAGTACTTATTGTAGAATTAACCAGCTTTTTGTGCTCCATATTAAGCATTTCTCCTGCAGTACTTCCTCTTAAAGTTCACAGAGGTTAGGGCAATGTGACCAGAGTAAGACACATTTTAGCCAATGTAGGATATCAGGGAGTCAATGGTAAATGACAATGATTATACACAAACTGAATTAACTGACACAAGGAAAAGGTAGCATTTTTACCCAGGGGGTCTCTGCCAGCAGTTCTGGCTGGCCTGTGGGGGGTTACTGCTGCCTGGGATGCTGCAGCGAAGAAAATGGCTCAATTTTTATGTTTCTTTCCCACAGATCTGTGAGAAGCCAGGGGAGTTGTTGCTGTGTGAGGCACAGTGCTGTGGTGCTTTCCACCTGCAGTGCCTTGGGCTCTCCGAGATGCCAAAGGGCAAATTCATCTGCAATGAGTGTTCCACAGGTAGGGCAGCTTCTGTGAGTGCAGGACTGTGGGCTTACCTGGTGCTTCCTTGACTGGGGTCATGTGCCTGCTATAGGGCTGCTGAGTTGCTCTCCGTCCTTAGATTGCTGGTTGATAATGACTTTCTAATTAGAATCATAGATTCACAGGGTGATTTGGGTTGGAAGGGATGTTAATGATCATCAAAATCCATCCCCCTGCCATGGACAGGAGCACTTTCCACTAGACCAGGTTACTCCAAGCCTTGTCCAACCTGGCCTTGAACACTTCCAGATATGAGGCATCCACAGCTTTTCTGGACACGGTATGCTAGGGCCTCACCACCCTCACACAGAAGAACTTTTTCCTAATGTTTAATCTAAACCTACTCTTTGTTGATTTGAAGTCATTAATGGCTTCAAATATTTACCAGCTTTACTGTTGATTCAGACTTGGTGTACAAAGAAGTGAATTTCCATGATCTGCTGGGAAAGAGACAGATTCTTACCTGGGACTATGGAAAGGGGTCTGGTGGGGAGGAGTTGTCTTTTTCAGGCTGGAAAGAGGGGAAATCTCAAAGTAGGGTTATTGATTTTTTTATTCTTTTTTCTCTGGCGTAACGTTCCAGCTATAATTATATTTATTTTGATGTGGAGTTCTACTGCAGCTTCAGGCCAGACCAGCCTGGTGCAGATACCAGATGCTCTGGAATGGGTGCAGCAGGCTGGGAAGTTGTGCTGTGCTATTAGGCAGCCTGGTGAAAGCATCAGGTCCTCATGTAGCCCTCCTGTGTGACCGATGCGTCGCTCTTTCTCCAGGGGTCCACACCTGCTTTGTGTGCAAGAGCTGTGGGGAGGATGTGAAGCGGTGCTTGCTGCCCCTCTGTGGGAAGTATTACCACGAAGCCTGCATACAGAAATACCCACCCACAGTCCTGCAGAACAAGGGCTTCCGCTGCTCCCTGCACATCTGCATGACCTGCCATGCTGCCAACCCAGCAAACATCTCCGCCTCTAAAGGTACCCGAGTCCTCCAGGGTGGTCTGGGGGGTGCAGTCACCTGGTTTTAATTTGTTTCATGTCTACCTGGTTCACCAGTTCTTTGCGTTGTTGCCCTTGTGTCCTTGCCACAGCACTGGCTGTGTTTGCTGAGGAGTAGCTGCTCCCAGGGGAGTGGAAGGGGTGGTGTCAGAGAGTGAGGCTCGGCAGCGCTCCCCATGGTTGGACATGGCAGCTGGAATGTTCTCAGGCTGTCCAGAGGCTCAGATTCCTGCACGCCCAGCCTTGCCTCAGGCCTCTGTGGGTTTTTGAGTAAATCTCTGGAGCTGTACAGACACGCTTGTGTTTCTCCCACCTGCTCCTCACTGTGCCACTGCTGCAGATGGTGCCTTGCTTAACAGCACAGGCTGTCAACACAGCAGCATCAAGAGCAGCACAGGGCAAACTATGATATTGTTCAACTTACCCATTTTGTTTCTATGTAAACTCTCATCTTATAGTAAAGACACCCTTGGGCTAAGCTTCTCAGGCAAACATTTGTTTGAGCTGTTTGCAGCAATACCTTGACCTTTATCTCACAAGATCAAACTTACAACTTTTGTGATTGCCGTGTATGTTTGCTTCTAAGGCTGCCTTTCTTTAATCCTGGGAAGCTTAAGACAAGTGACAATAAGACCAGCTCTATTTTTATCCTCGGAGTCTGTGTCAAAGTTGGCTTTTTTGCCCCTATTTATCAGTATTTGGTGTGGAAAACAACACCAAGGCCAAAAGCCTGCAGCCCACAGCCTATCACTTCCCCACTGAACGTTTGTTGACTGGCTGCTGCTTCTTGGTGGTCACATTTACCCCTTTTCTCCCACCTCTTCTTCCTGTTTATAGTCTGCTGTGAGGAACTGAAAATGGGCTCTCAAAAACCTCACATAAACTAGGCCTGTAGGGAAGTCTGAATTGCCTGGAAGTTCTGGAATTTCAGGGTGAAATCTGATGAACAAGAGGCAAGTGCTGGTGTTTTCAGAAGCTACATGGATTGATTTCATTATGTGCAGCTAAGCACTTGGAACACCCTGTCTGTAATTACTGTCGGAGCTGATTTAGTAATTATTTGTGTATGATAGGAAGCAGTCCCTGTCTGTGAACTCTTGAACTGTTTCTGCACAGCATGCAGAGATTTTTCACTTCTAAATAATACAATTTTATCTATGGTATAGGTATTACAGATTTTATACTTTTATATTTGTTTAGTTATACTAAATAACCTAATAGGAATCCAATGAGTATATCATGGGTGTTCTATAAAAATTAAAGATCAGCTTCCTTTTCCAAAGCTCATTTTGAGCTTAGGTACGAGTAGAGTCTAGTTTTAGTAGGACAGAGCAATGATCCTGCAGAGGCTCACTGTGTTGTGGCCGTTGGTACCAGGTCGCCTGATGCGCTGTGTGCGGTGTCCGGTCGCGTATCACTCCAACGACTTCTGCCTGGCCGCCGGCTCCGTGGTCCTGGCCTCCAACAGCATCATCTGCCCCAACCACTTCACTGCACGCAGGGGCTGCCGCAACCACGAGCACGTCAACGTCAGCTGGTGCTTTGTCTGCTCGGAAGGTGAGATGGTCAGCTGCGGGCTCCGTATTTCTGAGCCTGAATTTTAGCTTACTAACTTTTATTAGCTCCTTTCCCAGGGGAAGGCTGTCAACAGTTTTCTCTTCTCAAAACATCTCTCTCCGTTTTTCTCAAAACAGGTTCAGCAAACAGTGTTCCTTTTCCCATAACAACTGTCCCCAGGTGTTGTTTCCTATTACTTAACCAAGAGAGAGTAGTATCAGTCCCATGGACCAATAAAATACCTTTCTAGCACATCATGTTATAAAAAAAACTGATAGAATTATAAGTAAAGCCTTTTTTCTCTCCTGACAACTATATAGAGTCAATCTATTTTGTGTCCTACCGTGACAGTCAGCGCTGGACCCCCTGGCACCAGGGAATGCCCTGGCAAGAAGTCACTACAAAGGGCAGAAGTTTTTCCCATCCAGAATGTCCCAGTGGGAACTGCAGAGGACAGAGTGCCTCCCTATCTTTCCACATTTTTTTCTAGGATCTTTTCTGGATCCTTTTTTATCATGAGTAGAGCCCAGCTTTTGAAAAGGGCTTGCCAGGAGACCATAATTTCCTTTTTCCAGGTCTGTCTGGAAATGGGGAGTGCAGGGCTCCTGCACAGTGACTGATAAATTCCTCCTCCTTCTCTTTGCAGGGGGCAGCCTTTTATGCTGCGAGTCGTGCCCGGCTGCGTTTCACCGTGAGTGTCTAAACATTGAGATGCCAGAGGGAAGCTGGTATTGTAATGATTGCAAGGCAGGCAAAAAGCCACACTACAAAGAAGTAGTCTGGGTGAAAGTTGGGCGCTACAGGTAGGTGAAGATAGAGCAGACTTGTCCCCATCCCTTCTTCATGCAGTGCTCATAGTGATGGAGGTGAAAAGCTGCTCCTCTCTGCAGGGTTCATTGCAGCAGGCCTCTGGCTTTTTGCGTGCACGTTGCTAGTAAAATGTGAGCTTTCTCCCTCCTCCAGTAGCCTCTTTCCTTCTCACCATCCTTGCTGGTAGCCCTCACACTCTTTTTCCCATGTCTCCATGCAGTAGCATACTTTTGAGGTGGCTGGAAGCGAGGAAGCCAGAGGTTTCATCTGCCCTTCCCTGTGTTGCAGGTGGTGGCCAGCTGAGATTTGCCATCCTAGAACAATTCCTGTCAATATCCAGAAAATGAAACATGATATTGGTGAGTTCCCTGTGCTGTTCTTTGGCTCCAAGGACTACCTGTGGACCCACCAGGCTCGTGTGTTCCCTTACATGGAAGGTGATGTCAGCAGCAAAGACAAGATGGGGAAAGGCGTGGATGGCATATATAAAAAAGGTAACTAGTTTTCATCCAGGGAAGTTCATGGTCTTTCTCTCTTCATTCCTCTTTGGAAAAGTGTTTCCCTCTTCATTCCTCTTTGGAAAAGTGTCATTCTTGTAGCAGAGAAAATTGTCTTCTTAAAACTGAAGTGAAATTAAATTTGTAGAATAAGCTGCTGCTTATGTATCATCCAGCATGCTCAGAGTGTTTGTTTGACTCCTAGGGAGGGAGAAGGGTATGCGGATCTCAAATGCTTGTCCAGCTCTGACATAACATCTCAAAATTTAAGTGAGTTGCTGCTGTGTCAGCTTCCCTCTGTGTAGTACAGTCATTATCTTGATATAAAAGTGCACTTGAGAGTTGTGGATGCAGCTGCCTGGCATGTCTGCCCAAGAGGGCAGGCAAAGATAGCCAACAGATGGGATGCTTCATCACCCATGAGCAGGCCGCTGACTGTAATTTCTGCACTTCCCTGCTACATTGGCCTTTTCTTCACTCGCCTGTGTTGAACCTTGTGAGCACTGGGTGGACAGTGGCTGCCCAGCTCTGTGTGAGCAGAGGCAGTTCCTCATAACAGAGCCTGTTCTCTCACTTAGCTCTTCAGGAAGCTGCTGTGAGATTTGAAGAGTTGAAAGCACAGAAAGAGCTGAGACAACTCCAGGAAGACAAAAAGAATGACAAGAAACCTCCTCCCTACAAACACATCAAGGTGAGGGGAGGTGGTGGGGGGCAGGTGCGGAAGAGAAGTCTTGAGCTGTCAGTCAGGTGATTTACAGGTATACAGAAACATTTCTGATGTTTGGGTGTCTGGCTGTTCTTGAAGGTTTCTTTGATTCTCTTTCCATCCTCAGCAAGCTGGGCTGTAGTAACAGAGGTGCTGTGATTTGCTGGAACAGATCTGGTCATGTCTGTGCTGTCCATGTCAGCTGTATGGTCTGAAGGAAGTGTCTCTCTACCTTGAGAACTCAGGGCAGAGGGCTGGTAATGCTCAGTATGGTCAAATGCTCTGTGCTGCTGATGGCTAGGTGGGCAAACCAGGTATGAAGGACAGGAGGTGGTCAGGGTACAGTGCAGCAGAGCTCTGTGGAGGGTGGTAACCCACAGTATCTTCTATCATCTCTGCTGTTGTTTTATATCTTCTTCTGTATCAGTTGGTGACTGAACAGAAATACTGAAGCAGGTGTACAGGCTGCAGTATCAGCCCTTTTCCTCACTTTTGGGGAACTGTTCATGTTAAGGGCTGTTAGTTATTATTATTATTGAAATAGAATTGGAGCAGCGCTAAAAGTCCTACAGGATGGAGGTGACTTGAGAGGAGAGCTGGGGCCAAGCATGTGCCTGTCTCTGAGAAGTGGATCCTGACTGACCAAAAACTCATTGATGCAGGGGCTGTGCTCTTTTATTTTTTATTGCTTCTATCTGCTCCTTCCTTTATCTGTCAAAATATGAAAGCTTAACTGATTTCTGTCACTTTTTGTATCTAGCTAGGATTTCTAGGCAGGCAGGTATATATCCTGCATGAGTTACTGTGTGGTGTAAAGAGCACAACTGAATGCTGTGGCAGCAGTATGGGCCAGGCAGCTTCGGTGGAGGAAGTAGTTTCTCATTACAGCTATTTTTAGGCCTCTCTGGCCACAACATGAAGGAACTTTGGAAGCAGTTTAGAGCCTTTGAAATACCCTTTTATATAAATAATGACGGTTGTGGTCATTACTCATGGCAGCTCTTCTGAGATCTGGGTGCAAGCTGTTTGTCTCTGAAAGCAAAGCAGTTTGCAGGAGCAGATGGTGAACTGGAGAAGGCTTCAGGGTGGAATGGCTGAAGTTGTTTGTGTCCACTCCTTCTAAGGAGATCAGCACCTCAAGTCCATCCCAAGGAACACCCACACAAGAGGCCGCTGCAAAATACACTTGGGATCCTTTACCACGTCAGGCTTGTGACTAGTCCAAGCATTACCCTGTTATGGTTTTTTTCCAGCAGTGCCTCAGAGAGTAGGGCAGCTGTGCTGGGCATGTGTGGTGTGGAGTGGCAGTGCCCGTGGCAGACTGACCCAATCCTGTGAGTCTTGCCACTCTTAATGAGGTGATGAATTTGGGTAAGAGATGGGAAGCAGCAGAGGAGAACCTGAGTGACAAGGAAGGTTGGAGGCAGGATGCAGTTCTGGGAGGAGGGTGGGGGAGACTGTGTTGAAGAGATTAATGAGGGATTTCTGCAGGGTTTGTGTTTAAACAAAGAGGGATCAGGACCAGGTCAGCTCCAGGCAGGCTGTCAATGTGGAAACTCTGTGGGGGGGACTAGGTAACTTATACAGGGGCTGGAATAGTTTTGTTAAAATCCCTTCCTTTTGTGTTCTGGGAGAGGAAAGTGAGAACAATGGTTCACCCAGGGAAAGAGCAGCAAGGAGCTTTTCTTCAGTGTCTCTCTCCAAAGTCCTGACTCTCTGTTGCCTGCTTTTCAGTGCTCGCTGCCTTTAACCAAACCCCAAGGACCCAGCTCATGCCAGACACGCCAGTCGCTTCTCCACCTGGTGCTGCACTCTGCTTCCTTCTGGAGCGGGTTTTAGAGAGCTCCTTGGCTTAACTCTGAGCTCCTCTTTGGGCCCTCCAACCCCAGCCTTGTCTGGTTTGGCTTCCATTTACATCTGCAGGACAGGGTAGGGAGGTAACTGCATGGTAGGCCTTCTGTCACAGGTGTGACAGCTGAGAGCACAAACCAGCTTGAAGGTAACATTCAAAATGCAGGGCAGTAAGGGAAAGATGAGGAAAAGCACCTGACTCTCAGGCTGGAAAAGGTGCAGTTTGTTATGCAGGAAGTGGTTTGGTGCTGATCACAGGGATGGTGTGTGCCCAGCTAGAGTACTGGGCTGGCCACCTGAGCTGGATGTGGGCTCAGTGATGACGGGAGGGGGACACTTGGCAGCCTCTTGCCCTTCCAGGATCACAGAATACACACTGCACCAGGCGATGCTAATGGGGAACCTGCATCCTCCTGAGCTCTTTCCTCTAACCTTCTGCCTCTGGAAATAGCATTGCCAAAAGTACAGCCGTGCCTGTACTTGTGTCCTTCTGCCCCTCGCCGTCACTCAGTCACCGCAGCCCGTCAGCTCATAGGCAGGGGTGGAGTATGGCAGTGCCTGTCGGGGTAACCTGTAGCTCCCAAGAGCTCATGTCCCTCGTGTGCATTGAAGGTGAACCGGCCCGTGGGGAAGGTGCAGATCTTCACTGCAGACCTGTCCGAGATTCCGCGCTGCAACTGCAAACCCACGGACGAGAACCCCTGTGGCCTGGACTCGGAGTGCATCAACCGCATGCTGCTCTACGAGTGCCACCCCATGGTATGCCCTGCTGGCGAGCGCTGCCAGAACCAGTGCTTCTCCAAGCGCCAGTACCCTGAGGTGCAGATCTTCCGCACGCTGGCACGAGGCTGGGGCTTGCAGGCCAAAACAGACATCAGGAAGGTACAAAACGCTTTTTCCGTGTCCCTGGCTCTTGTTCCTTCTCTCTTGTTGGCTCATTGTTTGAAAACTGAATTTGATGAAGGCTTCTTGGTGTAGAGTGCCATTTGGAAAAAAAAAAATTGATGAATTTAATCTTTGCAGTCTTGACGAGTGTTTTGGCTCAGCTGACCGATTTGCATGTTGATGTCC
Organism: Donacobius atricapilla; assembly: GCA_013397315.1. Classification (NCBI taxonomy): domain Eukaryota; kingdom Metazoa; phylum Chordata; class Aves; order Passeriformes; family Mimidae; genus Donacobius; species Donacobius atricapilla. The sequence continues at coordinate 41,670 of WBMY01001385.1, forward strand.
CACAGGGTGTAAGAAAGGTGAATGCTTCGTCAGTCTGCTTGTAAGAACAATGGGACAGTACTCAGGATTCCCAGATGGGGAACAGTGATGATTCCTCCCCCCCATTCTTGACTAGCAAGGCTTATCCAGCATGAGAAGCTTGTGTCAGAAACAGAAACCAGGGCTTGGATCTTAAAAAAGTGCATTGTCTTGGAGATGGCTGTTATTACTGCTGAAACTGATTATCTCCACCTAAAACACTTGTATGTATTTTTTAAATGCAAAGAATAGTAATTCTTTGGACACACATCTGTGCTGAATGAAGAAGGAGGAATGTTAAATCCAAAAGAACCCCAAAGCTAATAAAGGATGAAGTGAAACAGAGTAGTAGAAGAATGTCTGAAAAAGGAGTAGGGATGACGTGATGAGAGGGAGGCCTTGATAGAAGATGCAAAATGCAAGTGTCCTGTTGAAAACTTTGCTGCCTGTGGTGCCATAAGTTAAAGGACGCTTCTGCCATTCCGTGTGCTTGTTTCGCTTTCAGCAGACAGTCTGGAAACAGAAACACTCAGTTATTTAGGGGGAGGACCTATTAGCCCCCACTGGAGCAGAGCTGGGGTTCTCTTTAATGGCTGGAGTATGGTCTCTGCAGTACTTAACCGCTGGAGTACTCCATGGATTCACTACAGGAGCAGGTGCCCCAGGTGCATCCTGCTGCTCCATGTGGCTGGTCCCCAAAGGGATATTGTTTTCAGCTGGAATGCAATTAGGGCAGTGCTTTGAGCTTTGCAGCTAAGTGCTGTTCTTGCGGTTAACGTCTGTGCTGTCCCTGGATGCTAATTCTTTGGCACAAAGAATAACCTGATGGTCTCAGTTCTTCATTTAATTTACTTTGAGTTATTTGAGCATGTGAAACGGATGTATAGTTCAGGGCTCTTGGTGTGGGTTATAGGTCAAACTGCCTGCAAAGCACAGGGAGAGATTTTTAGGAAGGAAACAGGAGCTAAGGTCTAGCACAAAGGTGGACGTCCCTCCATCCTGCAGATAATCTGTCATGTCTTATCAGCTTGTTGTTTTCTGTCTGGCAGGGTGAATTTGTTAACGAATATGTTGGGGAGCTAATTGACGAAGAGGAGTGCCGAGCGCGAATCCGCTATGCTCAGGAGCACGACATTACCAATTTCTACATGTTGACACTGGATAAGGTATGTGCAAGGAATCCCTTGCCAGCGTCCTAAACAGAAGTAAAAAGATGGGAAGAAAGGCATGATACTCCCATCTAGTAAAAAGGTGGCAAGCATTGCTGATGAGCTGGTCTGCATTTTTTCTGAAGGGTCTAAATGAATTAACATGTAGTAAAGGACCTTCAGGTTGGATTTCAGGGTTAGGAGGAAAGTCTGAACAGGTATTGCCCTGAGTTTGTTCACAAGAGGTGAGGACAGTTGTCTGAGGAACGTAGATCTTGCTTCAGCATAAGAGGCTGAATTTGGGAACACTGGGATCCTTCCCAGCAGTCGAACCTTGGAGAGCCCAGAACAGGGCTGGTGTGTGCCAGAAGAGGCATCAGCCCTCAAACATACAAGTTACAAGCACAGCAAGACCTTCGTCGAAGTTCAGATCTCAGGTCTTGCTGTTCTCAGTAGAATGATGGATTTAGTTACACCCACAGGCTCCCCAGTGGGTCCTGCAGGCCAAGTTGTTGCTATGAGCTCCTGATTTTTAGAGGTTTAAGTGGTTTTGTCAGCTGCTTTCCACACTTCGTCACTCAGCCATGGAAAGATGAGAAGGAAACCATGAAAGGAGACATGGGGAGGAAGCTGTCGAGTGTGGGACAGGATAGCAGTGACTGTTTTATGTCTTTCCCCTCATCCTGCTGCAAGTTCACACTGACCATATCTTGTTCTCCTATCTTGTTCTCCTTGTCTGGCTGATGGGGCAGACCCAAGTGTTAACATCTCCCTCCCCTCGTTACTACAAAAGCAAATCTCAGTTGCAGCTTCTCTCTCCTCTCCAGCCCCATAACAAGCTGTGCATCAGTGTACCTCAGCTTACACGCTCTTCCTGTTTTCCTTCTGACATTTAAGAAATAGGAACTGCTATTTTGCTTTTAAGCAGAAGTTAGGGCCTGGAACCACAAGCACTGCCTTGGAAATGTACTGGGGTGGTACTGACCCAGTACTGATGCTACAGGGAGACCTTGTTTCCCAGGAAGCCAACAGTGGCACTGTCCTGGCTGTTTAAAAGCCTTGTGTCTTTGAGGAGAAGGATGATGTGCAGGAGGCTGTATTACCATGTGATCCACCAGCAGTGGCCGGAGGCATCAGAGCTGGTTGATTGCAGTTGATGACAGCTGATTGAAATGTGGTTTTCTGGGTTGGGGGGTTTTTTTTGTTGTTTTTTTTTTTTTTTTGCAATTCCAGGATCGAATCATTGATGCTGGGCCAAAAGGCAACTATGCTCGATTCATGAACCATTGCTGCCAGCCCAACTGTGAGACTCAGAAATGGTGTGTGAATGGTGACACTCGGGTTGGGCTCTTCGCACTTGTAAATATCAAAGCCGGTAAGGAACACACTGTTAATGCCTGCAGTAGCCTCGAGGGTTCTGTAAGAAAAAAGGGAGGGTTTGTAGTGCCCTGGAAGGTGTTTTGCTTTTATTTTCATGAGTATTCATGAGGCTTAATAGCAGCACTAACGTAATGAAACACAGCCATGGTAACATATCAGTGGAGGTTGATACAGGGCCCTGCTACAGAATCAGAATTTTTTGCTGTAAAATGTGGTAGGGGTGAGGAGTTCCACTGAATTTTCAATCTGCACAGATCTATGGGGAGATTAATAGTTCGGTGTCCTTGTGTAGTGGTGACAGTCATTTGTGACATTGTATTTAAAAAGTGCTTTTACTTCAGCAGTGAAATATTCTACTCTGTAATTCATTAACAACTTGTTTGGTTTTGATCTGTTTTTGTGCCAGGGACTGAGCTGACTTTCAACTACAATCTGGAGTGTTTGGGAAATGGAAAGACTGTTTGTAAATGTGGTGCCCCAAACTGCAGTGGCTTCCTAGGAGTAAGGCCAAAGGTATGATGCATCCTTTAAGCTTTTGTTCTTCCAAATCGCCTCTTTGCATAGATGTGTATCATTCATTGGTTGCAGAGGTTTCAGGTTGAAGAAATCAGTGTGGCCATGGGAACAGTGCTTGAAATGAGTTAAATATTCGAGTTTTCATTCTGAGAGAGCAAATCAGTCTTCAGTTATCAGAGTCGCTATAAATAATGACAGGAAGTTCTATTTTACACTGAAAGAATTAAAAAAGTGTGGGATTTTTTTTTTTTTCGAATTTTTTACTTCTTATCATGACAATTTCCATAGCACCAGAGGAGCAAAGGACAGGCATGGGAAAGATGTCATCGGATAACCAAGAAAACACAACTCAGCCCATTTCCTAAAGGAAAAGCTTGAGTAAATTGTGAGCATGCATAGAAGGCCAGCAAACTCACATTCCTTCACAGTGAAGTTGCTTTAGAGCCAGAAGACTGCTCTCTCACCATCTATTCTGCAGTAAAGTTCTTGGTTTTATTCTGGTTTTAATGAAGTGACCGATTTTTACACATCAGACAGACATAAGAAATGTGCCATATCTGTAGTAGAAAAACCACCAGCTTTTAAAACTCAGTGACTTTTTGAGGGCTTTGATTTGTAACTGTAATGTTGCAGTAACAGGAATTGATTTCAATTACCTCCTTGTGTGAGCTGGTTCTCATTGGGAGAAGGAAACAACAGGAGCAGTTGGCCGAGTTCCCAGCTGTCACCCGCTAAATCTATGTCTCAGCTGTTGGTTTGTTACAAGTGCTGCACCAAATCAGTCTGTAATCCCTCTGCTCTGGCATGTGCATCCTGCCGTGCCCACAGTTAAGGGTTAAAAACCTCCAGCAGCACAGCTGTTGAACCCCATCAATATATGGGGAAGGTTTTATGAATTCTCTAGAGATTGGTTCTTCAGAAAAATTACCTTACAAAAATAAAAAAAGGATGTCTTCAGAAGCTGACAGATGAAGGGAGTTGCACATCTGATGTATTTAGTTCTTTTTCGGGTTGCAATTTAAAGTTCAATTGATTTTGTGCTGCCCCTGTGTTATACATGGTTTGACTGTCATTTTTGCCTTGAAATTGCAGGTTGCAGGATGGAAATCAGAGAAAGGTGCCCTTTAGTTGGCATTCATGTTCCATTACGATATCTGAGGCGACTCATTCCATCTTGTTGAGATGGGCTAAGAAATAATATCGAGAAAACAGTACTTTGGGGTGGTTTTTTTAAAAAATTCTTCTCACAATAGATGCATTTTTAAGCTTCCTGGACATACAGCAAGACAAAACTGATTATACTCAAGTTCACTCTTGAAAGTGCCTTCTAACTGGGAGTGTGGAAGAATGTTTGGGAGTCTATTGTACTGCGGGGAGCAAGTGGGAATCGCTTAGTCCAGCTGTTAGACCTCTTAGACATTCAAATTAGCTGTGAAGGGATTTTCTTGTTCTCTTTGTAATTAGGTGGCTGAGGAACTATACTCTGAAAATCGGTGGCATAGTTTAGGTGGAGGCATTCTAGTGCCTGCATTTTCAGTGATAAGAAAGGCTTGTCCCCATTGTCAGGGGGAATGATGGTATGAAAGCAGAAACATCCACTTGTGAAGGGGAAGGAAACAATCAGGAGATATAACTCCTTGGTGACTTGAGAGCTGAATAGCCAACTGCAGAGTTCTGAAATCGTAGGTCTGGAGACCAAGGTTTTAAAATGTTTTGGTGATAAAAAATATTATGCACGATATTTATGCAGAATGAAGAATGTAAAAATTGCTTATTGGCATTTTGTCAGCACACAGAGATGTCTTGCATGGAGAACGCACATTTGAACACAAAAGAGATGTAGAAAATGGTGCAGAATTTAGCTCATGTCTCCTTAGATAAACAAAACTGATGGTGCTGTGATAAGGTCAGGACTGGGGGCAAGAAGCATCATCTTTGTGGAGTCGAGTGTTCCGACACAGTGGGAGGCTCAGCCTGGCCTGGAGGGGGAGTTGGATGAGCAGGGTTAGAGGAAGCCTTAGGCCAGAGAAAAGAGCACTTGTGAACCATTTAGTTGCCTGTCCTAGGTCCAGTTGTAGTTATTTCACTGCACGGATAATTTAACTGTACTGATGACGCTGAGTTCAGTTGTCATTGGTGTGGGAGAGTGAGGAGATGGGGCAGTTGCAAAGGAATAACTGAGTACGGGGGAATGGAGATTGGATATTTCACAGTACACACCTGGAGAGGTTAACAGCAGAAACAAATCCACCATGAGAAGGTCATGGCTGGGCAGTGGTGGTGGAAAAGGAGCCACTGTGCAGCTCAGCTGCCAAGGGTCTGAGTTTTGGTGTGATACAGCTGTGTAAAAGGCAAATGGGGCAGTGCTTTGGGGGAATTTCCTGTTCTTTTGGCTAAGTGTAGTTGTCTGTACACTGCCTGCTAGGTGTTATCTGAGGTAGCATGTGTAATTCTGTAATTTTCGTTTGGGATAAGTATACTCAATAAGGACAGAGAAAAGCCACTGGGAAGACTGGGTGTATAGACTGTGAAAGTTTCAGTTTGAAAGTAGGAGAGTGTGTCCCAGAGGTTTCTTCAGGGGGATAGAAAAGCTTCAAATATTGAACTTAATGATCTTGGAGGTCTTTTCTAACCGTAAAGATTTTGTGATTCTGATGCAAAAGAGCAGCATTGACACAAGAACGAATAGGTCTAAACTGAAGACAGATAAATTCAGACTGAAAATGGAGAGGGAAGTGATGAATGCGTAAAAGTGCGGGAAGGCCCCGGAGAGACTCCTTATGAGTCATGTGTGCCAGGAGACCTGATTGCTTTGACCTGAAGAAGCCCAGTGACACCAGGCAGCTCGAGCTCCTCATTCTGCTGTTTCTAGTTGCATAAATCTCATGTTGAGCCAAGCTTTGCTGCAGGACTTCCAGGCTCTTCTGAAATAACTGGGAGCTATTAGCTGTAGTAAATTTGTTGCCAAATTCCGAGCAGCATTAGCGATGCTGCGCAGGTCTCAGGTATAGCTGGCAGTGGGATTTCGGTCAGCAGGGTTTGCAGCAGGAAGGGAGCAGCTGGAGCACCCAGAGCCCTGCATTTACCCACCTGCTTTCACCCACAGAGCCAGCCCAGCCTCAGCGAGGAGAAGTCCAAGAAGCTCAAGAGGCGGCCGCAGATGAAGCGCAGGTCGCAGGCGGAGGTGATGAAGGAGCGGGAGGACGAGTGTTTCAGCTGTGGGGACGGAGGGCAGCTGGTCTCTTGTAAGAAGTCAGGCTGCCCCAAGGTGTACCACGCAGACTGCCTCAACCTGACCAAGAGACCTGCAGGTCAGTGCTCTGCACAGCTGGGCTCTGCTTGGCTCACACTGTTGGCTCTGGGTCTCCTGGCTGCTGCTCACAACCTTGCACTCAATTCACAGCATCTTGACATTTAGAGAAATCTTTCTCCCTTCAACAGACCTTGTTGCCCAAACAAGCCAGCCCTGGTTTGCACCCCACTGTGACTGCAAAAAGGTGAACTAGTTACTGAAGGGAGAGCTGGTCCTTGCCTAAGAGATGGTGCTTGTGAGCTGACCCCATTCTTGGGACCTGGTAGAGCATGATCCCAATAATAGCTGAGGTATTGGTCATCACACTCTCTGTTTTCCCAAAGTTGAAGGCAGTTGTGAGTTGAATGGTGAGGAGAAGCACTGCTGGAAAATAGGAGTTAGAAAATAATCTCTTAAATGTCTGAATAGCCATTAGTTCATTCATAAGAGAACAGTACCAAAACATATTCTAGTTCATGGTGAAATGAGGGCAAAAATACTCAAAAAGTACAGTCCAGCCTCCAGCCTGTTCCCCTGCTTTCCATTTGCAAAGTTTCTCCTAACAGCCTGACTTAGAAACACAAAGGATTGCCAGCTCTCTGATACACATTTTTTTTAAATAGTGGAAGATTGTTGTCTCAGTCGTTTTCCGGCTTATACAAACACAGCCTTAAGTTTTTATTCTTGATCTACTCTGGACTGTGTCCCACTTGCCTACACATTTTTTAAAACTGGAAACAAGTATTTTAACAGCATTGTAGCTGAGGCCTTGCTTACTCTGAAAGAAGAGAATAATTATATTTTGTTTTTCACATAAAATTTCTTTGAAAATTGTTTTACTTGTTTTGCAAAAATAATTTATACTGATGTGATGTTGATGGCTTGCTTTATCCTCCTTGAGTTTTCATCTTGATCCTTTTCTCATATTTATTTCTCCTGCAATCCTGTTTTGCACTTGTCATTATTTAATTACACCTTGCTGCTGCAAGAGCATTTGTCCAGTTTAAATTCTGAGCCTGTCCAGCTGGATTTTTGCAGTCCCTTACAGGCTTGATGTTATCTATCTGTATCTGTAGGAGTATTTGCTGTTTTGCTTTCAGAAATTTAAATTCTTGTACAGGTTAAAATACACTCCTGAAAGATGTAATTTGAAATGCCTCCTCAGTTTGCCACAAGACCATTAATAACTGTTTTTTGAGAATAATTTTCAGTCAGTTGTAGCAATTTTAGTCTTTTTACACATAGGCAGTAATTTTCATAGCCTGCTCCTCAGAGTATCATTCAGGACATGAAAGGTTTGGCACTTTCTACTTGGAATATTTCCTCTGCTACGGGCATTGCTGTCAAGTAATTGGAATTTCCTGCTTGTTTGCATGTTTGCTAATTGTGTGATCTTACTTCCAAGAGCTCTGGGCTGTCCCTGGAAAGGATGCTTATTCATTAGACCTTTTTATCCTGTCAAAGACCATTAGAGTGCTTTGATAGGATTTATCCTTCCTGCAACAAACTAGCAGGGTTTGACTTGTTTTATTTTCCACCTGTACAAATGACCTCTATAAGGATGGTCCCAAGGTCTTTGCAGTGGCCCAGTGTTGTGTGGCTCTCTGAGATGCTGCTGGTGCAGGGGGAGCAGTGACAGCCTGTGCTGCAGCACCGTGAGCCAGGTACAGGGGAGACCTTGGGAAGTGTTAAACATTGTCACTTGGAAAAAAATGCTGAAAAATTGGAAAAGACACAGAAGAGCAGTGTGCATATTTTGAGACTGGAACAGAAGCCTTGGACTGGCTTCAGAGGAGGGGAAAAACTACGTGTTTTCAACCCCAGGTGGTAAAGCAGCATGAGAGAGGAGATGGGAGAGCTGCTGTTGCACAAGTCCAGGGAGCAATGCCCACAGCTGCTCAGTGCTGTGCTGCAGGATCCAGCCTCCCTGGAAAGGAGCTGATAGCCACAGCCACAGGTCTGTGGGTTTGGTTCAGGCAGGCTGGGAAGTGCTCTGGCCTGGCTGGTGTTCATGATTGCTCAGAGCTCTGTGCCAGGGCTGCACTGCAAGGAGCTGCTCCCCACAGCAAGGCAGGGGGCAGAAGAGATGGGGGATGTGGGGTGCTGGGAGAGCACAGAGGCAGGAGGTGTATTTGGAAAAACATCCTTACTCATCCTGTAGTGAGAGATCAGGAGCTCAGTGTGTGCCTGGTTGTGTCCGTGAACTGGAAGCATTTGGTAGAGCCAGCCACAGCCTTGGCTGAGGGAGCAGGAGGCTGAGCCACTGAGGTCATGTACAAGTGAGAAAAGCAGCAATCTCTGAAGTGTAATGTTGTGTTTTGCCTGCTGGTGGTATTAGTACTGGTGGTCAGTAGGTTTGCTGTGAAGATGGAGCTGCTGGGGGAGCAGCTTTGTTTTATGGTGGTCATACATGGCCAGAGATTAAGGATGTGCCTTTGGGTTCAGAGACAATAGAAACTTAGCCCTTGTGATCGCTGCTCTCTCACTTCTTCTTTCTAAAAAACAGGAAGGGAGGTTCTTGACCCAGAATTAAAAGATGAATCTGACATGTTTACTGAAAAGGTCTTTTGGGTTTTGTGCACAGGTAACCACTGCTGTTTTCTGTGAAAATCAGAGCTATACAGATATGCAAGCTGGGGGTGCCTGCTCCTGTCTAGACACCTCTGTTGGTTAGTGCTGTGCAGGAGCCAGATGGGCTTTTGGTATGAGCTGATGTGGCTTATGTTTGTCATTATTACCATTGCCCTTGCTGCTTCTGAGAATGCAGATGCGTGTTAACTGCCTGTCAAGGTAAGGCAGAAACTGAGGAGGACCTGTAGAATTGTATGTGGATGTTACAGGAGTGTTCTCTCTTTTTCCCTGAACTCCTTTTGAGGCAGGCCATTTTCTCTTGCCCTTGTCTTGCTCCTAAGGTGTGTTTTTTCTTTCATGTCTGTGCTACAGGAAAGTGGGAATGCCCGTGGCATCAGTGTGACGTGTGTGGTAAAGAAGCAGCTTCATTCTGCGAGATGTGCCCCAGGTCCTTTTGCAAGCAGCACCGGGAGGGAATGCTCTTCATCTCCAAGCTGGATGGACGATTATGCTGTACAGAGCATGATCCCTGCGGGCCTCACCCTCTAGAGCCAGGAGAAATTCGTGAGTATGCGCCTCCCATAGAGGGCCTGACTAACGGCGAGGACACCCAGCCACCAGAGCAGCTGCCTGCAGACACAGAGGCAGACACAGACCTGAGTGTTCAGCCCCTGGACAGCCTACCTCAGTCTGTGGCCCTCAGACTGCAGTCACCAGAAAAGCCCCCTGCTACCCTAGCGCTGAGGCTGCCTTCTTCAGACAAGCCCCCCACCACCCTTGCCCTGAGGTTGCAGCCATCAAACAAGCCCCCCACCACCCTGGCCCTCAGGCTACCTTCACCAGACAAACCGCCTGCCACCCTGGCTCTGAGACTGCCACCATCAAACAAACCCCCTGCCACGTTGTCACTGAGGCTGAAGCCATCCAACAAACCCTCCACCACCCTTTCACTCCGGCTTCAGCCTTCGGACAAACCTCCCACCACCCTGTCGCTTCGCCTGCAGCCATCAGACAAGCCCCAGGCTGCCCTGTCCCTGAGGCTGCAGGCAGAGAAGCAGCCCATCATTGTAGCGCTGCGGCCTCAGCAGCCCGACAAACCTCCCAGCAACGCGGTGCTCTGGCCACTGGAGGAGTCCTCCAGTGACACCTCGCAGCCTCAGCTGCCGAGCAAATCTCCTCCGAGATCACCGCAGTCCCCGCTGGATGAGTCACTTGTTACTGCTGGGGACCTGCAGCTCCAGCTGTCAGATGAGACTCCTGAAGCCCCCGAGGTTTTGGAGTTATCGGACAAGTCCCTCCTTGACAGCAGGGCCCAGCAGCCCGAGCTGCTGGATGAGTTCCCCGTGAAATGCCTGCGTCCTCCACTGTCTGACAGACTGCTCACCACGGTGGGGATGCTGCAGTCCCAGGGAGAGGATGAGCCTCCTGAGGCCGATCAGCTCCAGCTGCTGGACGACTCCTCTGCTCAGAGTCCGCAGCCACAAGCTGTGGAAGAGGCTTCCAGCCCTGTGGTGCCGCAGGTCCCAGCCTTGGAGATGGCTTCCAGTCCTGAGGTGCTGTGGTCTGTTCCCATTGAAAAAGCCCCAGACTCCCCAGTCTCACGGATTCTGCCCTCAGAGAAGGCTCCTGGATCAGCAGTACCACAATCCCTGCCTCTAGAAAAGGCTTCTTTCTCTGGGGCAGTGCGGGTCCCTGACACAGAGAAGTCTCCCAGCTCTGGGTCACCCCCTCCCCTGCCTCCAGAGAAGGCTGCTGGTTCAGGTATGCCTCAGATCCTGCCCACTGAGAAGGCTCCCAGCTTAGGGTTGCCATGGCCTCTCTCACCAGAGAAGGCCTCTGGCTCCCGGTCACCACATGTCCTGCCTGCAGAGAAGGGTGTCAGCTCAGGGGCTCTTCGGATCCCACTCACACAGAAGTCTCTCTCCCCTGGGGTGCTGCGACCCCTTCCTCCAGAGAAGGCTGCTGACTCCGGGGCCCTGCGGGTTCTTCCTTTGGAAAAGGCTCCCAGCTCCGGGGTGTCTCGGCCTCAGCTCTTGGAGAGGCCTCTTGCTCTTACATCCCCATGGCCTCAGGCATCAGATAAGCTGGCTGCTGCTGTGGCTCCTCGGCCTCAAGCCTCGGACAAACCTCTCACTGCATCAGCTCCGAGGCTGTTGTTGTCGGAGAAGGCTCTGCGTCCTGTCGACCAGAACTCTCAGCTGAAGGAGAGAGGAGCCCCAGTCACGGAGCTGAGTCCCCAGCAGAAAGAGAGGACCATGTTAGCTGGGGAGCAAATCTCTTGGTCTGCTGGGAAGGTGGCGACACACGTTGGGCAAGTACCTTGGCCTACGGAGAAACTGCAGACGCACGAGCAAAGCCACTGGTCCACCTCGAAAGCCCTGACGCCTGCGGAGCAGCCTTCCCGGACAGCAGAGAAACTACCAGAGCCAACCCTTCAGCCCAGCTGGGAAGTGGCCTCAGCCCCCTCGGAGCAGACCCCGTGGACATCAGAGAGATTGTGTGCATTCGAGCAGACCCCTCGGCCAGCCAGGGAAGCGCCCGTGCCCCCAGAGCAGATGCAGTGGCTTGTCACGAACCTTCAGACAATTGATCAGATGGCTTGGCTGAGTGGAAAAGTACAGACTCCTCGGGGGCAGGACCCTTTGCCTGAACAAAACACAGCGCTAGCCCGTAACCAGGATTCTGTCTGTCGTGAGTTGGCTGACTCAGAGCCAAAGTGAGGTTGGTGAATATGGGAGGCAGGTTTCAGTCATTTAATGTTTAGGGAGGGGGAATCTTTGTTTTCTTTTTTTTTTATTCACTTCCCTGAGCCCAGTCCCTAACCCATGCACATCCCATCCATATTCTCTTGTGACATGAGCAAGGACATTCTCTTAAATCTGAGTCTGGCTCAGCCAAAGGGAGAGAGCATCCGTGACCTTTTCCTCTTCCTTTTACAAATGGTAAAGCTGAAATAAAGAGTCCACTCTGGGTAAAAATCTCCAATTCCATTGAATTGGTCACATTACTGATCCAGCATGTTCAAGCTCCAGGTTTGATTCCTAGGTGGGTTCCCAGGCACGGCCACAGGGGCCTTTGCTCTTGTTACTGCATTTAAAGAAAGTGGATCAGTCAGGCTGCCCTGGCGCTGGAGATGTTTCAGGGATCACGTGGTGAGCAGTCGGGTGTGTGTCCTTGCCAGACTCCAGAAGCAGGGAAGGGATTTTTTGTCACCTGCCCAGGTCTCTGTCCGTGCAGGGCGTTGCTTTACAAGGTTTGTCCGTGTGTTCGCTGGGACGTGCTGTGTGTGCGGTTTGCTCAAGGACAGGGATTGTCTCCAGTGAGATGGGAGAGGAGCTCCTGCGCTTGCTCAGTGCAGTTTTCTTCAGCAATAGGGAGTATCCATTCAGGCTCCTTTTTGACAGAGCTGCGACTGGCCAGGCCCAAGAAGCAGGAAATCTGGAGGAAGTCAGGGAAAAGAGAAATCTTGGAAGAAGTCATCTGGCAGTTTTTTCATTCTTCTGTCTTAATCCTTTAGCACAGGACACGCGGAGTGTTTTCCTGCGCTTGACAGCATAGTGACCCATAAAGCAGCAATAGTGGTGCGGAACAGAGTGGGTTCCTGGAGGTGCTGAGCACTGCCCTGCCAAGGGGGCAGTGCTCCCTTTCAAATTTCCATCCAGTCTCTTCTAGACCTCTGTTGTCAGCTTGAGCCAGCGGACTGAGCAGTCCTTTCTCCCTTTGCCTCAGACGTGTTCAGAACGTGTTCCCATCACACCTGGTGTTGCCAGCAGCAAGCCAAGCCTGTCCCACTCACTGCACAGCGCAGAGGCGAGGGTGCCGTAGCTGGATCGGGACCCATCTCAACACCTTCCCCTTGTGTAGCTTCTGGCTTAACTCTTCTACAACCAAAGGAGACTTGAATTAACTGGACTGTGTTGGTGTGCATGTGTGTGTGCATTGTGTATGTCCATCCAACTGAATTGTAGTTCTCACACTGGAACACGGTGGGCTCCAGCAGCTGGCTGGCTTTCTTTTTTCCTCTTCTCCCTTTTACAGTGAAGGCGATGTTTAGTACCTGGTGGTCATCAGGCTGGTGTCCAGACTAGGTGTGCTGAAAGCTGTTCACTCAAGTGTTGAGGCAGAAATTGGCTTGGCTCTGGTGCTCGTGGGACAGGCAGTAGAGTCCCAGGGACCTGCAGCATCTTGTGACCAGCAGCACCTTCACGGGCAGGAGGAGGAGAAGACCTCCCTCAATGGCGCTGCCTGGCCTGGATAGGGTTGGTGTCCTGCCAAGGAAACACTGCTGACCAGCTTTTTCCCACTCTCACAACACATTACCTCTGTAATTACCTGAGCTCCACCGATCTGGGGCCACAGCCTCGGATCTCCGTGCCGCCGCCAGACCCTTGTGCAGCTCCAGTGTGTGTATCCTTCTTCTCCTTCCAGGCAGATCTCCAGGCCTCTCCCCAGGAAGGGAGAGTTCAGCTCCATGCTGACCTCCTTCCTCCGACATGGGAGCAGGTCCTTGTTCCCACCTGGCTTGCAAGTGCCTGCTGCTCCCAGAGCAGACGGTCATGAGCTTTGCAGTTTTCTATGAAGGGAGGCAGACACCTGTACCAAGACAAATCCCAGGCCGTTCTCCTTTCCTGATGTGTGCACCGCGAGACAACGTCCTGCTGTAAAGGCTGGGTGTGCTGGGCACAAGGGGACATTAGCAGTGCTATGGTGCATCTGTTCTCTAGTCCGAATCATTTCAGATCCTTCGTAGAGTAGCTCACGATTTGGAAAAGCTTTATAGCTTATGGAAACTTCCTTGTTTAATGTTGTTTTTTTTCCGGGAAGACTGGCAGGTCAGTTCCTGCTTGCTGCTGAAACTAGGGAAATGCAAGCAGCTTGCATTTCTGCGTGACTCCTCCACAAAGGGAATCAGGACAACTCAGATCCATTGAGAGAGAAGATTACCTTAAGGGCATTCATTAAGGTTTTAAAACAAAAATTTTAAAAAAAATTATGACGTTCAGTATATTAAGTATTTATCATGTGTGAGAAGGAAAATAAATCTTGAATTTACATTTATAAGCCTTCCCATGAGCTGGACTTAGTCATGTAGATTGTGTAAGTAGGGTTTCCTCAGTGCCAGTGCCCAGCTAGCTCTTGCTGTAACCAGAGAGATCTCTGCACTGCTCTGTCCACCTCCGCTTTGCATTGTCACATGTTAACTAGTTACTTGTTTCATGAAAAAATAAACTGTGAATATTTTTGGTGCAGGCTTTTTTAAATCTGTAAAATGGAGAAGTTCTCAGTGAATTCTCACAAGAGCAGGTTTGAAAAAAATCACTTCTATAAATCGTGGGCTCACGTAGCAGGGTGAGGCTCACGGCAGCAGCCGCCTTTCATGCCAGCAGGTGCTTACCCAAAAGCTTGTTTGGAACAGTGAACGTGGATTAAACTGTTGCATGGCATTTCCCACAGCCTACTTTGTTGCAGCTACTGTACCCCGTCTGTCTACTTCTCTCCCTTTTCCACAAGGATCCAGGTTTCTGGCTTGCTACCTTGCAGCTACCATTGGAAAGTTGAGTTCAGCATAGCTAGGAGGCTGCTTGGCAAAACTGGTGTTGAGGAACATCGTTGAAGGAGGAAGCCAGGAAGCTGCTCTTCTCCCCTTTGCCCTCACTGGAGCTCTGGGTGATGCTCTGTCAGGTCCGGGGGGCTTTTCAGAGGGAGTAGTTGTGCTTTTGGGAGCCTCTGGGCTGTTCTGGGTCACATAGGCTAGGCCTGACCAGCTGTACAGAGAGGTCCTAGCAGCCTTGCCCTTGTCCAGCCTGCCCTCATCAGGGAGCATGAGCTGGGGAACAGCTGTAGGCAGGAAAACCCCTGTGAAGGAAATGTGGGCATCTTCTGTACTCCAGGTGACTCACTGTGGTGGCAGCTGGCAGCACTGCCTTGGAGGAGGAGATGGGCGTGTCTGTGCTGAAGCAGTTGGGTTTGTTTGCTGCCGTTCATGGCTGCCTTCAGAATTCAGCCAGTTTGAATCACGGGGGATTTTAAAAGTAGGGGGTAGAGGCAAAGTAACACATCCCTGGGAGAGGCACTGCTGCAGCCTCCTGCTTGGCCCAGACTTGTGCAACAGCTTCATGTCAAGGCTGTGATACTCCTTTGCTGTGTTGGAGGGATCCAATCACCTGGTCACTCAGTCCTGGGTCAGCCCTAATTGCACCCAAGGTGGGTGAGAGGTGACTCCTGTGTTGATTCACTGGTGTGGAGCACTGCAGAGGCAGAATCGAGGGTGTAATTATGTCTGTCCCTTCCCTGGTGTCCCACGATGGCTCACAGGAATTTTCCAGACTCATTCCTGGTAGGAATGGCTCCCTCTTCCATTTCTGAAGGGGATGCAGATGCTCTTGTATGAACACTTCGCTGGTCAACATCCCTGGTGCCAGAATAACTGCTGCTCCTGCACAGAGCAGAGGGCTGGGGTCAGCTGCCATTGCCTCCACCCCACCGCAGGACCCACTTTAGTGCTGGATTTTCACGGTGGGCAGGAGAGTTCCAGGTGCCCTTTGGTGACAGAGGAGCTCTGGTGAGGGATAACAGCACAGGGCTTTGTGCCCCGTCGGGATAAGGGTTGCAGAGGAGCTGTGGGATGTGTGGGCAGGAGGGGAGCAGGCACAGGCCGCTGTTCTGCGTGGCTTGTCCTATCTTCCCCAGTGCCCACTGTCAGCCAGGGCTCTGGTGAATCTGGTGGTAGAGTTATCACTGTAAGGAATAATCACATCACCTACTGCATGTCTCCAGATGCAAATTAGCTCATGGTAGCTTGCTTTATTGTTCCCCAGTTAAACTTTTCCTGTTTAACAAAAAAAGCTCCACAGGAACTAGAGTCACTTCAATACACAAAGCATCTGGGTGGTACCATGGGAGCATGTGTTAATTCAGGGTTAAACCCCTGCAGGCACAGGCTCTGAAGGTGTGGCTGGTGTTAAAATTTGGGAGATAACAGAGATGGTTGAATGTAAAGGACATTAAAGGACTAAGATGAGACAGTGCATTTCCTAGAAAAGCTTCAGATTCGTTTCACAGAAAGAAGAAAGAGAAAAAGCAGCCCTAACCTTGATGCTCTTGGCAGCGTGTTCACCCTGAGCATGCTGTGGATGTGCCCAGCTCCTATTGGTACACCACAGCCAGTGTTGTGATAGGGCAGGGGGAGTTAGAGAAACCTCAGACTTTCAACACTTTGTTTATTTTTAATTTCAGCCTTAACTTCTGATTTTGCTTGATGTTTGGAATAACCATAATTGTAACCTGCTTGTAATGTGCTTTTCCCTAAATTACTGATGAGGCTTTCAGCCTTTGCTAGCCAGTGAGTGTTAAAGCAAAGTGTCAAATCGTGCAGCTACTCTGAAAGTATGGGGGGATGCTGTGTTTGATCTCCCAGGCTTTGCCCGCGCTGATTACCCACCCTCCTGTGATAGTGATAATGCCGGTGGCAGCATTTGCAGCCGAGGCTGCTCCTCTGGCAGCAGCACAGCTGGGCTGATGGGTGCTTGGGGCTCCCAGGGCCTGCGAAACGGGACACTGGAGCTTGGGGACTGCTCTGCCACATGCCTGGCTTCAGCAGGAGTCTCACCTGTGGGGGGGCACTGCCCTTGCTTAGCAGGAGATGGGGGAATGCAAGATTCCTGCTCTGGGTCCTACAGAAGTGATGTAAGCAAAGTTCGGTGCCGGCGTGGGCGGGGACAAGGACAGATAGTGTGAGCTGGGGCTGGAGGAGCAGCAGTGATGGACAGTCCCTACAGCACTGAATCTACCTCCTAGGGAAATCTGAGAAATGGGTGTCGCTGTGGCCTATTTCAAGGTAAAGTTTTAATCAAGTTTGCCCTTGGCGAAGCCCTTGGGCTTTTGTGGTGCTATTGTAAACCGTTGGCAGCTTAGCACAGTAGGGCTGGACTCACGGCTCCTGGCCCGCGGGGCTTGGGGCTTCTTGGCCAGCTCATCCCATCCCCCTGGAGCTGGGGTCAGGCTTCAGCACGTGTAACTGAAACAGGACAAGGAGTGACTCGGTTTCTTCAGTTTATGGTGGTTTTGAGACTCAAAACCAGTGTGTCACTGAGCCCCGTGGGGAGCCCGTGGAGCCACGTGAAGCAAGCAGGCATCCGCTACTGCATGTTCTTCGTGTCCGTTTGGTACTGAGCTGGTTTCAGTTTGTTTCTTTTTCTGATGTTTCCGAGTTGTTGACTTCAAGGAACTGGGTTTTGTGTATTTTTTTAGACACTGGGAACTTGTTAAAAGGAAAAGCAGCAAGCACTGGGAGGCTCAAGGTGGAGCGTAGCTGGAGCCGAGGGGTGGCCCCGGCTGGCGTGGGTGGGAGGGGAGATGTGTTGGCAGCATCGGGAGCAGGCAGTGAGTGGCTCTCCCTGTGAGGGGCCATGGAAGACTTTCAGCAGTGGTGCTCCCAGTCTTGCATGTCCATGGTGCCGAGCTCACTGCCCCGCCAGCCCGCCCCTGAGACTCTGACCGTGTTGGGCACTGTGCCTCACTTTTAATGTCCCCTGCCATCCTGCAGCGCTGTGTGCTCTTAGCTGGGCTCCTGGCTGCCAGCTAGCCAAGGGCCCTGGGGAGGGTGGCTGCTCGCTGCCCCCTTCTCATTGCCCGAGGACATGGAGGGGGCCACTCGTGGCAGCAGCATAAGTTGTGCTGGAGCTGTGAGAGGTTTGCTTGTGGGAGGAATCTTGGTGTCAGCAGCCCCACGCTGCCTTCCCCTCTGAGGTCTGCTGCCCACAGGGTGGCGGCGAACGGGGGTCCCCGACAGGGTCCTGTTCTGCAGGCTCAGGCAGAGGGCAACACCTCAGGAGTCAAGGATCCCACTGAAGGCAGGGGCCAGCACCAAGACCACTGCAGGGGAGACAAGGGGGTGCTCAGCCCTGGCCAGGAGTCATCTGTCAGTTGTAAGAAGGAATGCCAGAGCAGGTGAGAGAAAACTACATATTTCCAGCATGTATATTATTTTTAGAAGAGGGAGAGGGGAGAATCTTGGACCATTGATTAATTTCATTTTGCTCCCCTTAGACTGTTGGCTGTGTCTGTGAAACTTATAATGAAAAGAGGGTTGCCCTGCCCAGGTGCTCCCAGAACATGTACTGTAATTCTTTGTATATAGAAGAAAAATTACTGTAAAGTAAAGTTTAACTTTACTCTCGATGTCCTCTTGTGGTTTGTCTTGCTGAGTGGGAGGGGGCAGGGAAGGGAGAGCCCTGACAGCCTCGCGCGCAGGGGTACGGCTCAGACCACAACGCGGTTTATTTACATTGTACACCTCGAGAGAAGACGCTTAAATAAATCTGCAAAGAATCGAGCATCTCTTGAGAGAATAAGTTACTCGTCACCACTGGGCCACCACAGCTCCCGCAAACGCCACAGGTGGCAGGGAGGGGGTCCCCAGGGTGACAGTCCATGATTCCCAGCACTGCAGGGCAGCCCTGTGCCGCTGTGTGCCAGGAGAGCAGTCTGTGGGCTGTGCTGTGGACAGGCCTGAACAGCTAAAACACAGCAGGTAAAAAACTGGAGGAGTCCGACGCGCGCCTGCTGCCCGTCTGGCAGCAGTAATTCCCTTTTGGCACAGGGGCTCAGTGGTGGCAGCAGCTGTAGAAGTAGGGACTGTTCCTCTGGCCCAGGTTGACACCCTTGTCCTCTGGAAAAGAGCAGGAGCAGCAGGATGCTGGCACGTCCACGCCACCAAAGCTGCTGGTCCCTGGTGTGGGTCCCGAGAGGTCCCCCGGGGAGGGTTTGGTGCCCCATGGAGAAGTGGCAAGGTTCAGAGTCCTGGCACAGCTCACAGCTGTGGCACGGCCCAGGACAGGAGCATGCCTGGGCAGGCCTGGTGCAGAGCTGAGCCAGTCCTGCAGCCCAGCAAGGCTCCTGGCTCCTGGCTGGGTGGATGTGCTGAGCCTGGCCTGAGCAGGCATGAGGATGCTGTGATGGAACTCAAACTGCATGAGACAATCCCTGGCACAGAGCCACTGCAGCCCCAAGGGAAGCCCCGCCAGACCGACCCCCAGAGCTCATGCTCTGCACTCTCCCCTAGAGGCACAGGAAAGGGTGCCTGGGGAGGGACAGGTCCTGCCTACTCACCTGTCATCACCTGGAAGGCAGAGAAGTTGACATAGTCCTCAGCCACCTTTTGGAACAACTCATCTGGGGGGAGAGGAGGCATGGCAGGTGTGGGTGCTCCCCTGCCAGGGAGAGCCCCCAGCCCTGCTCAGCCAGGACACAGCCACAGCGAGGAGCTACTCACCCACGCTCTGGCCCGTTTTACTGGAGGTCTCGAAGAGGTCTGCTTTGATCTCTGAAATGAGGGCCCAGGTTGGCACTTGCTGCAGGTGCTCCACAGGCTTGTCTGCCCCCAAGTCACCCCTTGGGCACAGCTGCTGACATGGGGCTGGCAGGGACCCAGGGCAGGGCTCCCGGCCCCTTGGCCCAGCTGGCCACGTGCCTGCCCATGTCAGGACATGCTGTGCCCAGGGAGGTCCCTGGCAGAGCCGGCAGCCCTGGTGCCATTGGATCTGCTGTGAGCCCACGGCAAGGGCAGAGCTCCTTGTGTGGACATAGCAGTTCAATCCTCCCTCACTCCCCACCTACTCAACGCTCACGAGCCCGGGAAGAGCCAGTGCCGGCCGTACCGTCAGCGTAGTCCTGCACATCGTGGAAGTCAACGCCCCGCTTCCTCCTGTCCTCCTCCAGCAGGTCGCTCTTGGTGCCACACAGGTAGATCCGGCAGCCCTGTGGCAGGAAAAGGGTTGGGAGAGGGGCATGCCCACGTCCCCACCAGCACTCCTTGTGCTGTGGTGAGGCTTCACAGCCCCCTGGCCCCCCGTACCTCCTCACAGTTCTGCAGCTCATTCACCCAGAACTTGGCTCGCTGGAAGCTGCCACTGTCGGTGAGATCTGGGGAGAGGAATCAGGGTCTGCTGACTCTGCTCCTCAGAGCCCGACCCGCTGGTGTCACCACCACCCCAGCCTGGGCCTTTTGCAGCCGCCGGCTCCTTCCCCTTCCCATTCTCCGTGCCCTTACCGTAGCAGACGACGGCAGCCCGGGCTCCCCGGTAGTAGATGCGGCTCATGGCCTCATAGCGCTCCGAGCCTGCCGTGTCCTGCGGGCGACAGGGAAGCGCTTGGCAGGTGACAGGGGCCGGAGGGTCCCAGGGGTGTCAGTGGGGCACCGGCACAGCCGTCACCCCGGCACTTACCCAGATGCCCAGGGTCACTGTCTGCTCCCCCACGGTCATCACCTTGGCCACAAAAGCGGCTCCGATCGTCTGGAAGCGAAGCAAGAGGAGCGCTGGGAACCGGCCCGGGGATGCGGGGGTGTCTGGCCAGCGAGCACGGTGGAAATCGGCGAAGGGACACGGGGGAATTCACCCCGGGGCGTGCGGAAGAAGGGAGAGGAGACATGGGGAACGACCCGGGGGCGCAGGAGGGATGTGGCGGGTCCCAGCCCGGACATGGAGGGGACAATACTTGGGGACGCCGTCCCAGAGACGTGGGTGGCAGCATCCCGGGGACACGGCGCGAAAACGGGGTGACCACGGGCAGCACGCGGGAGTGACACGAGAGGGGCTCATCCCGGGGACGCGGGGGTGACACGAGAGGGGCTCATCCCNGGCGTCCTCAAGGGGCCCTGGGACCAGGTGTTCGCCGCCTTCTGGCAGCGCTACCCCAACCCCTACAGGTGCGCCGGGGCACTCCCCGACCCCCCGCCCCGTTCCGCCAGCCCGGTCGCACCTGGGATCGGTGCCACCCCTCGTCCTCAGGCCAGCCCTTTCCCCGGGGGTCCCGCGGGCTCCAGCCTTGGGGGATGGGTGTCTCGCATCACCAGTGCCCAGCGATCGGTTGGTTCCTCCCCTGCCTTAATCCTTCAGTTCCTGAGGATTCCCAACCCCGGGGGAGAGTTGGCGAGGAGCAGGGCGTGATATTTTCTTCCCCATTTTAGCAAACATGTCCTGACCGAAGACATCGTGCACCGGGAGGTGACGCCGGACCACAAGCTGCTCTCTCGGCGGCTCCTGACCAAGACCAACCGCATGCCACGCTGGGCAGAGCGCTTCTTCCCAGCCAATGTCGCCCACTCCGTCTACATCCTGGAGGACTCTATCGTGGACCCCAAGAACCGAACCATGACCACATTCACCTGGAACATCAACCACGCTCGTCTCATGGTAGGTGCTTGCTGGGCAGGTGTGTGGAGGGTGGAGGGGACGCAGCAGTGCCCACGGCCGGGCTGTGCCTCGTGCAGGTGGTGGAGGAGCGCTGCGAGTACCGGGTGAACCCCGAGAACAGCAACTGGACCGAGGTCAAGCGGGAAGCCTGGGTATCCTCCAGCCTATTTGGCGTCTCGCGGGCCATCCAGGTGAGCTCAAGCAGTAAAGGCTCTGCTCGTCCCTGCTCTACCCTTTGCCTTTGTTCCCCCTCCATCCTCATGAGCTCTTGAGCCACCCAGAACCATCACTGTGAAAGTCACTGTGAGTTTTCAAGCTGGGACAAAGCCCCAGGGGCTATGTGTGACAGGGCTCACACCTTCACTGACTTTTCCTTTGCAGGAGTTTGGTCTGGCCAGGTTCAAAAGCAATGTGACCAAGAGCACTAAGGGATTTGAATACGTGCTAGCAAGATTGCAAGGTGGGCACCAAGGGCAGGCTGGGGCTGACTGGGACGGGTCTCTTGGAGTTAGAGGTCACACTGGGAACGCTGCAGTCCACGAGCAGGTTGTGGCTTGAACTAATCTGACTGTGAAATCCTCACCCCTTGCCTTTGCCCTGTGTCTTGGCACAGCCTGCTCTTCCTGAGTGGAGCAGGCCAGCAGTGATTGCAGGGCCAGGCAAGGGTGGAGTGCAGGCAGGAGGGGATGGAACATGGCAAGTCACATGCCTGTGGTTCCCCTTCGTGACGTGCCCTGACGTGCTGGGGTCAGGAACGCCGCGCTCAACTTCCTCCCTGTGTGGGGAAGTGCCTCAGTGGCAGGGCCGGTCTAGCCGGCACTCCTGTGGGGTTAATAGCTTCCATGTTGTAGGAGAAGCTCCATCCAAAACACTGGTGGAGACAGCCAAGGAAGCGACCGAGAAAGCCAAGGAAACAGCTCTGGCTGCTACGGAGAAAGCCAAGGACCTGGCGAGCAAGGCAGCCACCAAGAAGAAGCAGTACGTGTGAGGGGCCAGCTGCACCAGGACAGATAGGAGACTCCTTAGATTTTATATTTTTAAAGAAACTGTATAAGTCTGACAATCAGCTGCTGTTTGACCCTTTCTGAGATGTAATTATCATTAAAGAATCTATTCCCATCTGATTCGGCTGAGGCTGGCCTGGCTAGAGCAGAGCCCAGCGCTGCTTTCCACTCTGGGGGTCCAGCCCTCTGTAGGGAAGACACAGGCCAAGGTTTTACCAAGTGCCTTTTACTATAAAGTGTTGGGTCTGTACAAGAGAGAGCGGGGTGGCTGCTGGGAGCACGAAGACAGGTTGCTTAATGCACTTGTTTCCCCTTCCTGGTGCTACAGGGGCAGGAGAGCCTTCCTGTAGTTGTATCTGCAGTGGGCAGCACCGCCCCATACCCACACCAGACATTCCCCCAGACTGCCTGAGGGTGCACAGGGGAAGGCAGTAGCGTGTCCTCAGTGACATCTGGCCTTTCTTCCAGCACCTCTTCCAGTGCCTTGTGGAGCACAGCAGGTGCCACAGTGCAGTGCCAGCCCCATGCATCCAGTGCCACAGCCAGTGCCACCCAGCTGTGGTGGGTAAAGCCGGACTCTTGCCCCCACCTCTGGCCCCTTACCCTGGCAGCTGTGATGAGGCTGGCCGAGGCCGGGTTTCCAGCAGGAAGGAGGCAGGCAGGCAGTGCAGGGAAGGCAGCAGGCACTGTCAGGATGCGGGGCTGTGTGGGCTGGAGTAGCTGTGGTCCCTCCCGGTGCCAAAGCTGGGCAGCAGGTCCCCGCTGAAAACCACACCATCCACCTCTACCTCGGCATCCTCTGGGCATGGGGGGAAAACCAGGTCAGGCGCTTGGCTGCTTTCCCTCCCTGCCCATTCCCATTCTTTTTTTCGCCTTTCTTACCTTCCTCGGAGGGCTCTGAGAGCCTGGACGAGTCCAAGCTGTCGGCCCGTGCCCGTTCCCCGTCAGTGGGCAAAAGCAGCAATTCCAGCCGCCGCTGCAGGTTCCGCTGCCGGTCCCGCAGCCGGTCCTTGGCCCTTCGTGCCCTCAGTTCCTGCTCCTCCAGCCTCTGTGGGGATCCGGTGAGCCATGAACGGAGGCTGAGCTGGCGGCCCTGTTGCCACACAGCGCCTCCCGAGCGATGCCGGAGCCAGCACCCCCCTCACCTGGATGTGAAGCCGGGCACGGTGCAGGAGGCTCAGCGTGGTGGAACGGGACGGCCCCGCGCCCACCGGTACCTGCTGCTTCAGCCGCTCCAGGCAGCACCGGAGCTGGGCTCTCCTGCAGCCAGGCAGGGGGGGATCAGTCACGGAGAGGCGCGGGCTCTACCACCCCCTGCCNCCCCCCCCCCCCCCCGCCCCCGCCGCTCTCCCGCCACGCCCCCGTACCTGTGCTTCTCCAGCGCGTTGTGCAGCGACCTGCGGAAGAGACCGCGGTGATCAGCACCGCCGCCACCGACCGCCGCCGTCCACCCGCCCCCTCCACTNCCGCCCACGTGTGCGCCCGGTGACGCGCGGGGCGCGGATCGCCCGTGCGGGCCGGGCGGGAGCGCGCACGCCCCGCTGTCCGCAGCCCCCGCCCCACCGAGTCCACGAGTGTCCCCAGACTGGCCGCGCCCACCAGCCCAGCGCCACACGGCCCAGACGGACGGGTTTATCGCTTTATTAAAATCCATCGGGTGGAGGCGATAGGGAGGGAAAGGGAGCGCCGGGCCCCAGCTCCCGGGCACGGCACGGTACGGCACGGCACGGCACGGGCGGCCCCGGGGCACCCGCTGTCATGTGAGAGCTGTTTGCACCTTCTCAGGCCAGGCCTCGGGGGGAGACTCTGCCCCGGGCCCAACACCAGCCAAAGTTCACCTGAAAAAAAACCACCACGAAGCACATTTCCAGCCGGGGGGCAGGTGCACGGCAGNGGCACCCCGCCCCCCCCCCCCCCCCGCCCGCCTCCCCCCCGCCCCCTCCACTTAGCCCAGCGCTCACCTGACGCTGCCCACGGCCCGGCGCGACGGCGCGGGGCAGAGCGCGGCGTAGCCGTGCTCGGCCTGGGCCGGGCCGAGCGGGTGGCGGTGCTCCAGGAACTCGGCGGCCTGGAGCAGCACCTGGATGCGGGAGGCCGCGGGCTCCATGGCGGTGGG
>WBMY01001394.1:0-13930 GCA_013397315.1 Donacobius atricapilla
TGCTTTACCCCTCCCCGTGCGCAACCACATCGGGGTAGTGTGTTGTTTTTTTCCCGACTAGACCGCATTTTGCCACTTCACACATAGGCATTCTCCTTGAAAATGAAAGTACACCCGGGAGAGTATGCGTGGGAAGGGAATAAGGAAAGAAAGCGAGGAAATTAGAAAAGAAGAAGAAAGGTTAAAGGAAAGCAAAAAGCGGGCTCGTCCGGGATTTGAACCCGGGACCTCTCGGACCCAAACCGAGAATCATACCCCTAGACCAACGAGCCGCCTGCCACGTTGCCCCTTCGAAACGCTTTTATGTCAATAGCGAGGGCTGTTCTGGGAGTGAGGAGGCGTTCTTTGTGTTTTTCTGCTGGCAAGATCGCAGATCCCCAGATTCCAGAGACACTTTCCGCTAGACCAGGTTGCTGCAAGCCTCATCTAATCTGCCCTTCAATACCTCCAGGCACGGGGCAGCCACAGCTTCCCTGGGAAACCCGTGCCAGGGCCTCAACACCCTCACAGCCAAGAACTGCTGCCCAATATCCCATCTAACCCTGCCCTCTGGCAGTGGGAAGCCATTGCCCCTTGTCCTGTCCCTCCAGGCCCTTGTCCAAAGGCCCTCTCCAGCTCTCTTGCAGCCCCTTTAAGCACTGACAGGGACTCTTAATGTCTGCCTGGAGTCTTCTCTTCTCCAGGCTGAACACCTCCAGCTCTCCTAGCCTGTCCCCAGAGTAGAGGGGCTCCAGCCCTCAGAGCATCTCTGTGGCCTCCTCTGGACTCTCCCAGCAGCTCCACGTCCTTCTGATGTTGGACCCCAGAGCTGGAGGCAGCTCTGCAGGAGAGGCAAAGTGGCAGAATCCCTTCCCTCAAGGCACTGGCCACATCATATTTGCATGGGATCTGGAAAAGACAAGAACTATTTTCTTCATATTTTGTGAGGAAAATGAGGGATGGCAACTCCCCAAGAGCTAGTTTATTACCATTTTGCATGGAAAACATTGTAAATTTTTTCTCTCTGCCAAGGCTGTTTCTGAAGCTATTCTGGAAAAGGCATCATTTTCCTGAAAATTGAATTTTGCACATGTCAAATCTCCCCAAATTATTTACCTTGTTTACTGGCACTAAAGGAAACAATCTTACATTGTCTGAAGGCCAAACAGAACTGCCACCCATCCATATCTGCTGCTATTTATGCAGTGCCACCAGCAGATAAGATAAAGGAATTTTTAGTCTTGTTACAACTGAAAACAAAACATACCAGCAGGTATAATTTAGGCACTTATCTGGTTCCATGGAGTCAAGCCCTGCTCCTGTAAGGGCTTGCCCATGTGTTAGGCTTGTGTGCAAGAAGCAGCCCAACTGCAGCAAGGCTTGAGAGGGTAATATAATTTAGTATTTAGACTATAAACCAACAATCCAGCTTTGGGATTTTTTTAAAAATAATATTCTTATAACATGGAGAAACAGTGAATGCTCTATTTCCTAACATGAATCCTGTGCTGCACCAACTAAACATCTCATGTAGCTCCAGAGATGCTGTGCTTGCTTGGCGGCCAAGCCTCTAACTTCATCCTCAGGTTCAGGGAGGGTCTTGCCATGCTATGATCCAGGAGATAGCTGCAGACTCCTCTGTGGTGAAGGCATGGCTCTGACAATGGCAATGCTCCCCAAAATCATTCCACCAGGGTATTATGACTGAAGAGTGATGTTAACTCAAATTTGGAGACACCTAAGATATTTGGGTTGGATGGGTGATTTGAGGAGTACTGTGTCCAACCCTGGGGTCCAATATCAGGACATGGGGCTGCTGGAATAAGTCCAGAGGAGGTCACAAAGATGCTTGAGGGTTGGAGCTCCGCTGCTCTGGAGACAGGCTGGGACATCTGGGACAGTTCAGCCTGGAGAAGAGAAGGTTCTGAGGAGAACTGAGAGCCTCTTCAAGTGCTTAATAGGGCTCTAAGAGTGCTGGAGAGGGACTTTGGACATGGGACTGGTGTCCCAGAACCAGGGGGGAATGATTTTAAATGTAAAGATGGTCAATTTAGACTAGATACATGGAAAAAAATTAGAATATTAAATTAGATCTAATGAAGAAGTTTTTTACAATGAGGGCAGTAATTATCTGGCACAGGTTTCCCAGAGAAGCTGTAGCTGCCTCATGCTTGAAAATGTTCCAGGCCAAATTGGGCATGTCTTGGAGCAACCTGGTCTAGTGGAAAAGGTTACTGCCCATGGCAGGGGGGCTGGAACAAGATGAACTTTAAAGTTCCGTTCCAACATACACTATTGTATGATTTCCAGCAAGACTTTGTGTTCAAAACCTGCATATGACCCGTGGTGATTCTCCATCATGGTTTCACTTGGTGGCTTCTCAGCATCCATTGAATTCCAATGGCAAAGCCTCTCCAGCCTGTGGCACTGCCACAAGGGACACCACACAGGCTGTATGATGCTCCAAGGGGAGGGTGAGGTGGGCAACAGAACACTTGCATGCAGTACGAAGTCACCTTGTGCATGAGGAATGAGCCAAGCAGAGCCTGCTCAGAAGGTCCTTGTTTTATTCATGAAATGCTCTGGCAGAGAAGAAAAAGCTAGCCACAGCAGGTCAGGAGGTTCCCTTTAAAACACAGCACTGTATGTAACAAATGAAGCTGATTGAGGTTAGCGGTCAGGTCCCTTTTTATGTGTGTTTGTTTTGATACACAACGGTGAACCAGAGTCCTTGTGGGGTTCTACTTTCCTTGCTGGAACAAGTTGTCAGCTAGAGATGCGACAGCAGAGGAGGAATAGCTGCAGTCCTGTATTTGTTTGCTTTTAAAACCCACTTAAAATTAGTTCAGAGAATACAGTCCTGCATATATTGCTCTAAAAATTAATAAATCAGGCTATGCGGAAGGAAACGTGATAATGCAAACCAGCTCCCTTCACAGAATGCCAGACCCCCATCTCATTTACATGGGGGGCCATCAGCTCTCCCAAAGTGTCCCTGGTTTTGCACCACTGGATGGAGAAAAAAATCTGGACTGATGAGATCTCAAAATTATAAAGCATGTTATCTTCATACTTGTGATTTCAGTGGCATGTGAAAGGGATTGATGCAGAAGAAAATGCCTCCAGGTCAGTCCACAAAGCTCTACCATGGAACAGTGACAAAGGAGAACCTCCATTGTGCTCAGCACTTTACCCAGGTACTGTCCAGTATCATGAAGCTGGGGAAGGGTCTAGATAAACAGGTCTGATGATAAACAGCTGAGGAAGTTGTGAGGCTCAGACTGGAGAAAAGGAGGCTCAGGGGGGACCTTCCGCTCTCTACAACTCCCTGAAAGAAGCTTATGGTGAGATGGGAGTTGGTCTCTTCAGTAGCAAGTGTCAGAACAAAAAGAAATGTCCTCAAGTTGCCCCAGGGGAGGTGTAAATAGGATACTAGGAAAAAATCCTTCCCCAAAAGGGTTCTCAAGCCCCAGAATAGGTTGTCCAGGACAGTGGTGGAATCCTCATCCCTGGAGGAATTTAAAGGCCATAAACATGTAGCACTTGGGGACACAGGTTAGTGGTGGACCTTGCAGTGCTGGAGGAATGGTTGGACTCAATGGTCTTAGAGGTGTTTTTCAGCCTAAATGATTCTCTGATTTGGTGAAGCCAAAGGGGAATTTTATTGCTCTTGGTAGCAACCTGCCCCTGCTGGAATGGAGCAGATGAGAGATATGGACTCTCCTTGGACATGCCCAGTGATGGGCAGAAAGGTACTGGCCCAAAGTGTACCATGGGAAATTGCAATTAGTCATCTCAGACTTCCAAGGAATTAAGTTTTCTGAGGTACTCCTGAAGTATCCCATTTCTGAGGTGTCCCATTCATTTCTAAAGAGCATTTGACATTGCATTTTATCCAAGCATCCAGTGAGGCTGAGTGTTGGAAGTTGGCAGTCTGTATTCACTGACACAGAGAAACATCCAACCTGAACGAGGGATGTACTTTTGGATAGTTGCTGCCCTGGGACTTCTCCTGAACCCATGGAAAAAAGATGGACCTCTATGATGAAGCCTGAATCACTGAAAGTTTCACCAGTGACCAGTGAGATCCTAGAGCAGCCACAACCCAAACCAAGTGTCTTGGCTAGAAAAGACAGGTGTCTGCTAGGGAGGGCAGGACCTCCCTTTGGAACGGAGAATTCACACCCCCTCCCTCCAAATTATTAAAACTTTGATATTTAGTCAGCTGTCAAGCAAAGATATGGGGATAGGAATAACAGCTCTTTACTAGTAAGTACAACAAGCCAAACAAGCAACAACAACTAGAGCATTAATGATAAACAGAACCAAGAACTTCGAGGGGGCTTTTATTTCACAAAGCTGGGGACAGTCTGATCTCTTGGGACGCCAAGAGCACCAAGCTGGAAGGATGGAAAATCCCGGGCTGATGTACCAAAGCTCCACAGTGGTAGCTGGAATGCAGGGATGTCCTGGCAGGGCAGGGCAGTGCGGGGATACAGCATAGCAAAAAACCCCAAAGCAGTGCTGAAGAAATGCGGCAGCAGTGGGACAGGGCTGGCCCAGCTCCTGCAGGGCAGGAGGAGGTGAGCTCAGAATTCCTGTGCCACGAGCAGGTGATGGTAGATTTCCTCAGGACTGGACCCAGTGGGACAGTGAACTCCTCCTGCAGCAAGAGAGGCCTGACCGTCCTCTCTCCAATGTCGAGAGCAAGAGAGTGAAGCTGCCCCCACGCCTCCCTTTACCTGCCCCAAGCCTTGGGATATCTCTTTTTTCCCTCAGAGAGAAAAACTCTCGGAGACCAAAAAAGGGTGTAGCCTGGTGCTACACTCTCCTTTGGCCAGTTCTATTGTTTTGGTCAAGCACCCATAAGCACCCAGTAATTAGCCTCCTAGTGACTTTATGGGAAAAAATTCCATGAGGAAAAGAAAAAAACCCAAACAAATCTAAACCCCAACACCAAGCAAGTCTCATGTCCTTTAGAATGTCCAGGGTTCTTGTGCTGAGACTGTTAAATAAACAGGTCAGGTTGACTCCTAGGCTCCTACAAATGGATATGACTTTGTATGATTGAAAATCACTTATCAGTGTAATGTCTTGGCCTTCACAGAAGCTGCTGGGAGCAAAACACAAAAATATCAGATCCTGAAAACCTGTGATTTGAATGTGGACCAAGAGCTTTTTATAGAAGCCTTTGGGTTGACACTGAAATTTGACCTTGCCCTTTAGAGCTTACCAGAGCCTGAGTACATTTTCTTCCATGGAGAAACTCCAGCTCTCCATCAAACAGGGGAACATTTTCACAGGTGAAAAGGCATTTCCTATGCCTGGAAACTATATGAATTTTGGTGCGTCCTCAGTTTTTACAAGCCAGCTTGGTACACCTACAATGGCAAAAATCAGCCCTGGACAGCTTCCCCTTCATGAATTTCACGGCCAACTGCTTTTAAGCTGCTCTGTTGCTCATGTCTGTTTTACTTGTTATCTGTTGTCTCACTGCTAATCTATCATTCTACTGCTTTGTGTAGAATCTCTTATTCTGTTGCTTACTGAAGTAGTTTGCTCGTTCCATGATCAAGATACTACTCTCCCCGTTTTGTGGGGTTTTTTTTAAATGATGATCTACCACTTTTATAAATAATCTGCTGGGTTTCCAGACATTCAGCAGCCTAAAGCTGTGGCTTCCAGGGTACCGCTGGCCATCACATGGCCAGATATGCATGTGCTCTTGATCTGATACATTCAGGATGAGTTAGGCTAATGCACATTTGTGGTGTAAATATTTATTATATGAAGATCCTGGACAAGTAAATGCTCTTTTTGGGAAGTTCTAGCTGCCCTCTCACAGTGTGGGAGTTGAAGAATGAGAGAATAAGTATTTCCCATTGTCCCATGGGACCACACTCCCTGCTTGACCCCTTGTGCTGGTTTGCCCTTGTGGAAGGTAAGCCAGTAGGTGGAATCCCCACACAAATACCTTTGAGAGATTTCAGGCCACAGCTACAGTTTAATAGGAAAATCAAAATAAAGGCAATAGTACAGAAACACTGGCTTAAACTGAGAAAACCAGAATATGACCTGACACCCTGTTGGTGAGGGTGGCAGTTGCAGTCCTATTAAATGGTGGCTACAGTCCCATTGGAGGATGGATACTCTTGTTGTAGCAGTGATCCTGTGAAAAGGTCTGGTCTATCTCTGGAGATCCACTGATGACTGTCAAGAGCTCTTGTCCTCTGGGTATCGAGTGGTGGTACTGTGGTGTCCCAAGCCCCAAATTATATATAGGCAGGACTGTTTGGTACTTCCCCCAGGGCAGAGAAATTCACAATGGGGTAATGTAATTCCATGAGTCATTCTGTGGAGTCCTTGATGGTCCAATGGCAGAGAAAGCCGCCTCAGAGTGGTGGCTGCTTCCCTGGAGGGAGTTATCAGGGTTGAGTCATGCAGAAGATAAGGAAACACTGCTCCATCCATTTTAACAGCTCATCAGAAAGTAATGTAGATGGTGGTAGACACTCTGGTTACACCTTACATTGTAACCCAAGACACCTCCACACTCCAGTGTTTGGGTCTCCAAACCTTTGACTCCATAATGACCAACAGATACCCTTGGAGCAGCCAGCCCAGACAGCAGCCTGGCTGATAGAGGACTTGTGGAGGTTAACCATACGCTATGTCAGGGAGTGTAGGTCTGATTAATGTTAGAGTACAAGTTCTGAAGGATGAGGAAAATACATTCATACCACTCTGTGTAAATCATACTTAATTTTTCATCAATAGATAGAGGCTATAGAGAAGGGAACTGGGAAACACAGAGGTCAAGTGACTTACCCCGAGCTGAAGAGCATTGCAAGATAGAAATTTCCAAACCTGCAGATGAATCACTTGGGCATTGGGGTCTCAATTGAATTAGCTAGTGTGTTTTTATTTAAGAATGACAACGCGTTTCATTTGCTTGTAATTCATGGACATCACCCCACTGTGTGCAGACAGAGATCAAAAAGATGGCTCCTGCTGTCAGCCGTGCTTCTAGAAAAGGTTTCTTTTCTTGCCTTAAATTTGAGAACATCAACAGTATCTAAAACATTCAACAAATTATTTATTTTTTACTTGAAAGCAGACTCCCTTAGAATAATTTCCTACTTCTTTGGTGCAGGTTTCCACACTCTGAAAGCTTCATGCGGAGACCAAAGAAATGAATCAGATCTTAAGCATTCCGCCCCATTGCTCATTTTGCAGATCCATGTTTTGCAAGAGATCATTTTCATGTACAAACAGCAGCCTGCTCACAGAAGTTGGCAAAATAAAAATAATTTCTGAAATCACTGGCCACCAAATCCCTGTATAAGCTCGCACTGATTAAACCTGGGTTATGATAACAGTGTGAATGTGCATGATGCCTTGTGTAGGATCTGCATGGGTTCTGCTGCCACAATGTCAGACCTGGGGGTAATTGCTTCCCAGACTTGATTGATCACTGTTCCCTTCACTCCTGGCCTAAGAACACAGCTGCATTGTTTTTCCTGACTTAAGGGGTTGCAATCATATTCAGTAAAGGGATGCTCAGAAAAAAATCAGGTTTGTGACTAATAGAAACTCTCACTGAACTCATGTAGTACTTGGGCAATGTTAACTCCAGGAAGGAGACCAGATTAGTTGGTGGATGAGCTTTCTTGTACAATGAGCACCCAATCTGATGGTTCCCTCCAGTGTTGCTCTCTTCAGGTTTCCCTTCTCTGTCCTCTATTGCCTTCTGTGACTCTTAGTAGATACCCAGCAATGAGGGCACTGGGAGGACAGGTCAACATTTGAGTGGCTTTGCAAGAGGGTAATTTTTACAGTGTTCCCAAAATATGTTACCAAAAGAGGGGATCTGTGGAGGAAAACTTCCAGCTGAAGGGGTAAACTAGATGGTTTGGGTCTCACCACCTGATGAGAATAAGTAGGGAGAGAGGTGACAGCCTTTGGGCATCATGTCCTTGCTCTCAAGACATTCCAACAGCCACTTGATGTTCACTCAAAGGGGTAGGAGCCAGGCAGAAGGGCCCTCTTCAGGCCCTCCCTTCTCCAAACTGTCCTTGCTCTGCTATTAGCACATTTAGGGTGAGCAGAAATCAGATACCCTCATGGACCAAAAGGTCCATCCTATCCCCAAATTCATGCAATCCCCAAATTTGAGGATGTGCCTCCACACTGATATCAGCTGGGTACCTGCAGAGCAACACTGATGGATTTAGTGAGGGCATGGGCCAATCTGTGGAATAGCATAGTTCACATCCTCCCATCCCCTCGAGAAAGTGAGTGAGCTCTGCTCTTTCTCATTAAGGGCCATGATTTTGCATTCTATTACCTCCCACTTACCATGTGTTAAGGATGTGGGCAATATGATACCCTGCAGTTTCATGCCCCTGCCTCTGTGACTTGCTCCTGTGTCCACCCATTTTTGTATTTATAGTAGCCAACAGAAGCTGTTTAAACCACTGCTGTGTCCATTCACATGCACGCACATACAAAAAAGGTTTATAGTTTTGACAGAAAAGATCCAAAATGGTACATTGCACAGCCTCTAAGATTGGCATATAAACTGTCCTGGATATATCACAGAGAAAAGAAAAGTATTTGTATTTCAAAATACAAGTGCTGTGTTTCAGTGCTGTGCAAACTGATGCCTCAGATAAGAAGCATGGCATTAGTGGGGGTTTTTTGCTGGTGAGGTGCCTTTATTCTGATATAAGTCCCAGATATTAGCACAAAAAATTACAAGGGGGAAAAAAAAATTATGCTTATCCTGTGTATTAGCAGTGTCTAACCCTGCCAAGCATAAATGTTCATGTAATCACTTTGCAGTTGCCCAGTAACCACAAAAAAGCACACATAGAAAATGTAATTACAGGGGCTCCATAAATTCATCTTTAATTATCACCTATAGCCAGGCACATATCACTAGATACTATATTTTCTCTTAGTTCAGAACCTCATGTTCCTCATTTCTAATTCGAAATAACTATCTCATTTTAAAGTGACAAAATCTAAATGGAGTCAAGTAAATCCTACTTTACAACTGTATTGGTTTGGCATGAATGGTAAAAAAACCAACTGGTGATCTGCTTTGGAACTGACAGCCAAGTTGGCCAGTCAGGTAAAAGTGTACACCCCTGGGACACACAGTTTAAATACAGGAATCTTGGGAAATCTCGCCCTCTTGCTGACAGACTCACCATGAGGTAACATCTAGGGGGCAGCCGTGCCAGTGCCAGGGCTGGCCCTGCGAGAGCCAAGCTGCGCCAAGCCGAGCTGGGTCCCTGAGCCTGGCAGATGCCGCAGAGAAAGGGGAGCCACGGCTGCTGACACCCAGCCGACCCTGAGGCCTGCCCCCACGCCACCGAGGGGCCTAGAGAAAGAGAGAGGGGCCGAGAGAGGGGGGAGGCCAGGCGAGGGCCTCACCCCCGGCTCAACACCCCCTTGCGGGCGGCTGTCTGTGCGGCAGTGGGGGGGAGAGCAACAGCCAGCGTCACAAACGCTGCCGGGCCGGGCCGAGGGAGATGNATGTTTTTTAAGTCCACAGCCCATATGCAGCCATATGAAAGGCTACATTCGGGAAACTCACAAATGCGGATTTTTTGCGTGGGCTGCTTTTGTGGGAGCTGGAAGCCACAAACAGACTGTGTCTCTTGTGGAAAGTTACCAGAAGAATCAGGAGGGACTTGTCTCTCTCAAAAGACTGAATGAAAGATTATTTTCATAAGTGCCACTGACTTAAGAGTTCTGATGTTCTGTCTCTTTACATTGTTTCGTAGAAAAGTAAATTGTTGCTAAGGAGGAGGGGGTGTCTTTAAAAAGGTTTCATGGGTGGTTTTTTGTTTGCCCTGTAGTGTATGTTAATAAATCTGTTTCTATTTTTAAGTTGAGCCTGTTTTGCCTTTCTTCTAATTCTATTCCATAGTAAAAAGATAGATCCCCACACTACGTTTCACAAAACAAATTTGGCGAATGTGAAATCTCTACAACAACTCAGTTAAAGAAATGTGATTACAAATCTGGAAGTAGATGCAGATGTTACCGGGGAAGGGATGATGGCAGAAACCTACAGGAAGCAGTCGATGCTTTCCAGGGGTCATTCATATGGGAACACAGAGGAACAGAATTTCCATTGTTAGGCACTTCAGAGTATGTGGTGGAAAGAGGAGGTGAGAGACCAGATTCCTATTTGTAAGTGCATAGGAGGTTTTCATATGGAGTCAGTTTCCATTGCTGAGTTTTAAATATTGTCTAAGCTCACAGGGGAAAATATACATTTTTACCACTTCTCCCTTTGAGTCTTCTCCTCTTGTGAGGAGGTTCATACTCTTGTCTTGCCCAATCCCTGCCTTTGCTTCCATGTTGGAGGTGGGGGGATGAATTGAGATGAGGTGGAGATGTCATTTTAAATGCTTATCCCAACAAAAGCCAAAAGAGACGTAGAGAGATGTCCTAGAAGTGCTCTGAACACAGTAGGCAGAAAAGCAGGTGCTGCATGAACCTGGGTCATTTTAGGAAAGTCAATCTGTCAGATGTACTAAGAAAATGTCCTCAGTGAAGGGCCTCTTTTGCCCAGCAAGAAACTGTTGGGATGATGACAAGTGTAGCATCCCTGGGGTGGCGCAGTGTCCTTGACACAGCTGATGATGAGCCGAAGTATCAGTGAGCCCTAATGCATGCACACACCAATCTTCTCCAGAAACAATCAGGTGTTCTTACCAGGTTGGATGGATCTATTAAAAAATATATTATTCTCCAAACCCCAGAGAGCAGGTGTTAAAGTCACAGGCAGCAGCTGTATGGGGGTGGGAGGGATCAGGGACTCACACGATAGCAGAAGCAAAAATATATCCTGCTGCATGCACCCAGGAGCACAAATAATTATTCCTACAGGGAACACATACTGTGGCAGAAGCTATCATGAAATAAATTCAGAAACACAGGGATGTATTTGCAAACACTTTTAGTCCAGAAAAACTGAAATTAAGGACAGACACTGATCCTCAGTTCCTGGTAGTTACCAAGGGAGTGTTGAGTGATGGCTTTGCTCCAACTGCCTACCCATTTTCTGCCTTTGATTTTGTTGCTCCATCCCAAACTGCTTGCTCCTCAAGGGAGAAGGCAGTCAGAAAACAGGATTTCTCTCTAAGGCATTTTTCATTCTGTGATAAATCATTCTTAGAGTGCTTGTCAGTGCTTAAAGGGGCTGCAAGAGAGCTGGAGAGGGCCTTTGGACAAGGGCCTGGAGGGACAGAACAAGGGGCAATGGCTTCCCACTGCCAGAGGGTAGGGTTAGATGGGATATTGGGCAGCAATTCTTGGCTGTGAGGGTGTTGAGGCCCTGGCACAGGTTTCCCAGGGAAGCTGTGGCTGCCTTGTGCCTGGAAGTATTCAAGGACAGATTAGTCAAGGTTTGCAGCAACTTGGTCTAGGAGAAGGTGTCCCTGCTCATAGCAGGGGGTGGAAAGAGATGATCTTTAAGGCCCCTTCCTACCCAAACTATTCTGGGAATCTATGATTCTATGAACCATGTTTTGGGTGAAAATTAGAAATGAGTGAGAACTTACATTTCTGCTTTGAAGGAATGGAGTTTTATTTTGTTAGTTTCCACTTCCTGAAATCTGAAC
The DNA here is from genome assembly GCA_013397315.1 of Donacobius atricapilla. Classification (NCBI taxonomy): domain Eukaryota; kingdom Metazoa; phylum Chordata; class Aves; order Passeriformes; family Mimidae; genus Donacobius; species Donacobius atricapilla. The sequence continues at coordinate 11,622 of WBMY01001394.1, forward strand.
ATGCAAACATGCACAAAAATGCTCCAGGAAAAAAAAAATCTATCCGCTCAAAAAAAAATTGAGTTCAAGAGAACCACCCTGTTTAATTTTAAATCCGTCTTTTAAGAGTCCTTAGTGTACATTTTTTTCTGTGTAAAACAAGTGTTTTCCCCATGAAAAATGATGCAAAAAAAGGGTCAAAATGTTCCTTTCCATGAAGGTGCAGACACACAGACACTGGACATTGTCTGAATGTGCCTGCTTAGTTTTTAACTCATGATTGTGCTGAAGTCAGGACTCTGAAAGTAGTTTTCATTTCAGTGAAAACTAGATTTCCTTTGTTATGAAAATAAGTTTTGACTAAGACTTTATGATTACTCAATTTATGATGCTGGGACCAAATGATAAATGCAATTTGTGTATCAGAAATCTCCTTGAAATTTCAATTATATTTGATATAAATGTTTTCTCTTCCTAAGTGAGTTTGGTTTTGGGCTGAATTCTTCCATTTTTTATTCATACTTTAGTAGCTGGAATCTTTCTTACTGCACGCTTTAGATCTGATCCCTTTCTTTCAAACTAAAGCAGGTTTCCCTAAGAAAAAAAAGAAAAAAAAACTCATAATAAGAGCAGCAGTTCTTTTTCCATAGCTCTCCATCTGGTACGTGATCTGTGATCATACCTCCATGTCATTATGCTTGTAAAGTTTATTGGAAAAATTAATCTTTAACTTTAAGACTTTACACAGGAAATATTAGAGTAAATTAGAACCCTACACATCCATTTTCAAATTTCCTTTAAACCTCAGAGTACCTCCTTTTCATGAAAAGAATCAGGATTTTTTTCCCCCCAAGCCCTTCCATTTTTTGTGTAATTGACAAAATTTCCTGTAAATACAATATGCCCAGCCACCTTCCTGCCTTCCTTATTATCTCCAGCCCATATTAGCAGCTAAGCAGTTGTTGACATTCCCTTTCACTATTGGTATTAAGACTTCATGAAGCTTATGCAGAATTTACATATGAATGTCATCTCATTTTTGACATATGTAATAGGAAATGATCAGCCAATTTCAGGCCACTTACATTTCAGAAGGTATTGGCTGGTATAAAGTAGTGTGCGTAGATATAGATATAGATATAGATATAGATATAGATATAGATATAGATATAGATATAGATAGATATATATACACACAATCATTTTAAGAAACATCACACTTTCTGGGCCAGAATCCAAGGGCGTATAAAGTAGTTTAGTTGGTTATAACTGGATGGAGAGCTGGATGGAAAACATGATTCTCAGAGAGTCGGGCACATGTGATTTTCTTTCCAAAACTGATGCAAGTGGGGGTCATTAATTTTACTTTTATTTTGGTGGATGAAATTTTGCTCTTCTGGATACTCCGAGAGCAATGTGAAGTCACATCCAGTGAAGACAGGACCGTCCAGCCCCCATCAATTCCCTCTAGCACTGAAGCTGAACACATTCATGCTGCCTCTGGGTTGGGACAGAAATACTGTGACAAACAAAATTTTTAAAAATATAATATTACAGTGAGAGTTTTGGTTCTGAGAACAGACAGCCTCATGGGATGAAGCCACTGAGACAAGTCAGGCAATGAAAGGAGAAAATGCAAAGGACCCTCCAGCCTCTGGTTCTCCCTCCAGTTTGACCCTGTGCTGCTCAAGTCTGTGCAACCTTTGCCACTCAGAGCTAGAGGAACAAGGAGAAATTTATGCAATGCTGACTTTGTCCCTTTGTTCTTGCACTTTTAAAAGGAACGACGCTAATTTGCAAATCCAGTCAGGCAGTTAGATCTGTTTGCAACAGAGCTGTCTCCAGGTAGAAGGTGCTAGTGAGCAGTAAGATAATCTCATTCTTCACTGTTGATATTTGATCTCTTTGATGTAATTAGAGCTGACATGTCCTTGAGGCTTCTCATGGAACCAACTCATCTTCATTATCCCAAGAAAAAGGTGTGTTTAAAACACAGATAAGCAGTACAAGGTTGTCTTTAACGATGCCAATGGGAAGTTGCATAATGTTAAAATAAAGTTTAAAAGTAATCAGATGTCTCTTTTAAAAATTGTGGGACCACATCCATCAGCTGAAGACCCAGCTCCTTTTCACAACACAGCAGACACCATAATAAACAGATGGAAACAAAACCACATACTGCCATGAAAAGAGACTGAGCATCAAAATCTATGTGGGAGAGCCAGATTCAGTGATGCCTTTAGGTGCTAATGTGGTTGAGCTGATGCCTTCAGGTGCTAATGTGGTTGAGCTATTTGCAGGGTTTGAGGGTGTAATGGTTTCACATTCGC
>WBMY01001426.1:0-34365 GCA_013397315.1 Donacobius atricapilla
ATATATAACTATATATAACTATAATATATATATAACTATTCATTCAATTAACAACTATCCATTCCAACTCAGAAAGCAGAGGTTTGTGGGGGTTTAAAATTATTTTTGTAAGTAAGAACTGCAAGAAACACCTCATTATGGCATTTTTTTCCCCAGCACAAATGCTACTAGGACACTATCTGAGGAAAAGTTATATTGCACTCTTAACCTATGTGGTACATCATCTATGAATATTTACAACAATGCGATTTGTATCCTTAATGACATAGTAAGTTGTACAGCAATATCTAGCTGTTCATTCAGCTGAGGAGCCAAAAGTGATGGGAAGAGTTAGGAAATTGCCCTCCATTTCCAAAAGAAATATTTCCTTCAAGCAGCAGAAACTATATGAAGATCTGGGGAGAGATTTCTTGCAAAACATAGCCCTGCAGAGACGTATTCATTTAAAATCCTGACTGACCTCCAAAAATTCTCATTTTAAATATTTAGATTTAAGTAGATTAGCCTAGATTTAACTGGACAATAAATACTTGTGTTGTCAGCCAGGACAAAGCTTTCAGTTGGACACCTGTCATGAGAACTTCTCTGGCGGTAAGATATGGTTTTATTCTTCCAAAGCTACGTTGCCAAACACTCATTATTGCTAAAGTGCCAGAAACATTTGTGCCAAGTGTGGGGAGAGTAAGGATGTGGCCCTAAGACTGTAGTAATTTTTCATCCCCAAAACAACTGTAAATGAACCGAAATTAATATTTCTTTACAAACTGGAAAACAATGACACTGTCCAACTTTTCTTAGATTCAAAGACAATTTATAACTATTCATTACACATGATGTTGAGTAATCTGCTCTAAATGAGAGAGTAAGCATTCTATTACATTAGAATTGCTGTTAAGTGACCAGAATAACTTGTTTCATATGGTTTGGCTGTAATTTGCTTGATCTTAGCATGATTGGTGTAATTTCCTGACTCTCCAAAATAATAATTAACTAGTGTTTGTATGAAAGAGAACATAGAAAGTAGGAAAAATAAATTAACATTACAATTGAAGGGAATAATCAGACTGCAGAAAATACTTAGCTGTCCAAGCTGTATTTTTTGTTTGTTAAGATATGTAAATAGCCTTAAAATTCTCACCTTTTGGGAAAGAAATGGTTTCAATATTCTGAATAAAATAAATAGTAATAATAAATTTAAAAATATCTATTGATCTCATTATTTTACTTGTCTGGTCTGCTAGGAGATAGCAAAAAAATTAGAATATGTGGTCTCACAGATAGAAGCAATTAGACATTATGTATTAAACGGTAGCATTTTTTTCAAAGAGATTAGCCAACTGTTGCATGATGCAGATAACATTCTCTCTGTGGCTTTAAGATTCCCTGAATTGACATAGTCACCAGTGGTGACCAAATACTGGAAAAGGGACTTGAGTAAATAGTACAAAAATACCACCATTTCATCTTCAGTTCTCCTTTTAAATTTATTAAATTCAGTATAAAATTGAGTATTTTGTAATTAATATTCTATTCTTTGTTGTAATAGTGATACCACGCATTAACATTTCACTGTTTGTGAAATAAAGTTTGTCATACCCTAAGAGGCATCTTGATTGAAGCAAACTATAATATAACCACAGATATATTTATGATAAACTATGTGTATGCATATATATGCAAGTTCATAATAATATTGGTTTCAAGTGCATTAGATAGACTTCAAAAAGGGCCAAACTGTCCTAGAGGGGAGATCAAGCTGATCCCAGAGGGGATGGCCTAATCATCCCAGAAATGGGAGGACAGACTGAAATGATCCCAGAATTGGGTCTGGAGGGTCTACAACAGAGTAACAGACAAAGCCTAATTTCAAAGATGATCCATGACATGAAGTCTAGGGTCAGCCAGAACTGTCCCTGGTGAGGGACAAAGATCTCACAGGAAGTTCATGTGGAGAGTTTGGGAAAGCACATGCAGCATAGGAAGTTCTCAATGACAGAAGCTCCATTTTAAATAAAAATTAAGTAATTTATATATGATAGAAATGTAAAAGAATGTGGAACACCACCATTTTGATTAGCCAGTGGGTGCTGTTGATTCTTACTTTTCACAAGAGTCAAAGAATAATGCTTTCTTTTTCTTCAGAACAATTTTTAGTTTTCCAGGTTTTTTTCTCTTTTCTTGTAGTTAGAACTGCCCACGGCAGTTATCAAATCTTACATTCTTAGGATGCTTTCCTTTTTTTCCAGAATATTTTTCATCTTTTGAATGATACCTTGCAATGAAAATTTGTTGTTTCCTCACTTATCGATGGTACCTCAGGATTTCATCAGTTTCTAGATACCCAGATGAACTTCAAAGATGCCACCCACAATATTCAAGGATACTTCTGGTTCTTGGGTCTAATTCCCAGACTCTCAGCTCCTAGGCTGGCAGGCATTTTCTCTGTTGGCAATTTAGCAGGTGCCTTCTGTTTGGTAATTTTCCCCTTCTGACCAGGTCACACCTCTGGCTGCTCACATCACTACATCTCTCCATGTGGGAAGAGGAAGAAAAGCTCATCTAGTTGGAGCTTCTCTATTTGACAGATATCTCTGCAGCATCCAAGTTTCGTTTGCAGAGTGTGATGTAGGAAGCACAGTCTGTTGCACATCTAAGTTTATATTTTATAACACCTTGTTTGCTATAGCAAAACTTATTTTACAGCCTCCTTTCAATCTAACTAGCTGAATGTGTAGTATTGTAGGTATGCCTAGTCCACGTTGAGACGTACAACATGTTAGCATGGTCTCCAATGTACTGTCACTATAACTTAAAGCAAAGCTTATATGTTGTCATATAGGTGTTATCCCTCTGTCAGTATGTGTACAGCTAACAATAGCAACATTAGTTAGAAAACAATTGTATGTTTATTTTCTTTTGCTCTTTGTTCAGCTGGACACTGAAGGAAGTTTAACATTCATGGGAACTTCCTCCCAGTTTCATTCCCCATACAGAGGCTAGGAAGGTCTGTTCCATGTTGGGGTCAGGTTTCTAGTATTTCAAAAATCTGCAGGAGACTGAAGATAATAGAGTAGGATTTCCTGTTCCAGTTGCAATAGATCCCTTGTTTGAAGCATAAGTTCTTCTGGACCATAATTCAGAAGAATATGTATATATATTCTGCTTTTAGATAAAAGGCTAACCATCCATCTGGAGAAAAAACCCATAATTTTAATGCAATGCTGTGAATATGAGTAATGGCAAGTACCATGTTTCAAACCTGCAAAGAAACTTTTACCCCTTTATATATTTTGAATTCTAGAGGAAACATTAATTTCATCTGAATTGAATTTATTTTGCAAGGACAGGATTTCTTGTTCTCTGCTACCTGCTGTTTGATTGCATGTCCACTGGAAAGCTTTCAGTGTTCATTTTCATTTCAGTACATGGGTGTAATTTTTCATTAAGTATAAAACACTCTGTTCCAAGTGTTTGTGAAACACTAAATTGTTCTGCCAACTGGTGTCCATATCTTTGCACAAAAAGCCATTGCAACAAGAGAAGCAATTATTCTAGCTCACTAGATATTTTGGGTTTGACAATTTTCAAAACCTAGAAGCACTGATGGTGTTTCCCATATAGAGAAAAAAGAAAAAATAAAAGTAATTTTCACCTATTATCAGCAGTTGTAGCAGGGAAAAAAAAAATAAAGATGAAATACCACATAGACACTAATGCAGAAAAGGTGTAAAATGGTTGGGAGTTTTCCCAGTGCTGGTCTCACTGCTGCTGCTTAGTCTACAGGACTGCAGCTGCAGCTGAGATGCCCTCTGTAGTGGTGTCTGACAACTCCCTTTTAGAGACTCCCTCTGCACTTACTAGTCTTACATTTTTGTCTGAACTCGTAGCTCAGCTTTGCCAAGGGGCTCCTAACATAACCTCCAGTCTCATGGGAGATGCAAGCTCGGGCCCGAATTTGAGTTAGGGCAAAATTTTGCTTTAATATTCATCTTCTTTGGCAAGGACTGTGACTGTTTTTATGATTGTAGGACCCTGCCCACAGGCCATGCTTTCAGCAAACAGGAGTAAGCCAAAAAAAATGTGTGTGTTTACATTTTGGGGAGGAAAGAATCAGCCAATGAAGATTACAGACACTGGTACCCTGGTTTGGAGAGCTCAGGAAATTCAGATACTTCAGCTCCAGGTGATATTCAGGATCAACTACTTGCTTCCCTTAGCAGTTCTACAGTCGAAACCATGTACCCTTTTCCTAGACACTCTATGGTCCAAATCCTGTATGTAGGCAGCCAATATCCAGCTTGGGAGTGGAATTCATCTGATTGAAGAGTAACAACTTACAGATGATGTAAAAAATATGGCAGATGAATCTACAAAGTGTTCACATCTAGGTTACTGTCTTGGATTTAGTCATCTTCAATAAAGACATAAACTATGAAAATTAGTTAGGATGGAGCTGACCTTGAGGATCTTTTGAGTTCCCTAGACCTGGATGAAAACCAAGGATGTAAATGATTTTTTTCTTTTTTAAATTAGTCAAATAGAAAATTTATTGTTTCAATGAAGCACAGAGAATGATTGGCAAAAAGTGCGTAATTATCTGTCTGAATTTATAGTTTAAACTCAAATTACAGTGAATAATGAGGAGCAGACCTGTTGGAGTCCAGGATATGACCATTGCATTCTGAACACGGTATAGTCAGCAATTCTTCTAAAACCATCTGTGATTTGAGATGCAGTTACACAGAAGAAAAGTTACACTACTTCAGTAATATGGATTTCTTTGAAGAGACATTCCACTACATGCAGTAATTTTCTAAAATGTCTCACAATATCCCTTTCACCCATGAGAGCCCCAAAGTCCAGAACAGTACTGAGACTTCTCAGACTGTGGGTAGGCCCCAGCAAAAGTAAATGGGTATTGACCAAATACACCGGGTTGGTTTTTTTTTGTTTTTTTTTAAAGGACTGAAACCTACATCACAGTTATTTTTTCCCTTTTTAAATTGCAGTTCTAAAAAATTAGTGTTGAATGGTTCCTCTCATGTAACCTTGAGGTCTTGCTTGTGACCTATCGTTAGTTAAAGAAGTACTGAAAAGTTTCTGTTCACCAAATCTGTTTGAATCACAACTGAAAATTAATGTAGTCATTTTGACCTGAACTGTTCACATATCAGTGAACATCCACCTGGGCTTGATTGGCACTTTGAGCTTATGAGGAAGCTGGGGTTGCCAAGGTGGTATGGACCAAAATACAGGCATGTCTGTGTGAAGGTTTTGCACGGGGGGTAGTTGCATTTTTCTGGACTTCAGCCGGTACTAATAACTGTTTGTACTTTCAAAAACACTACATTCATGCACAGATTCTTAAGGCATATTTGTTTATTTTACACAGATATTAACTCAAATTCTCTCAGCTTCATCTCAGCTGGATCAGAGTAATTAATATATTCCTAATTCAGCTCTTTTCTAGTCATTAATTTCAATTTCTTATTGGGAGTTTTGTTAATTTAATCTTCAGATTCAGTCCCATATTCCTTTTATTATTAAAAAAAACCCAAAACAAACCAACAAAAAAAACCAAAACCTGTTGCATTTCTCTTTGGGAAAGTAAGAGCAGAAAAGCAGAGAGTTAAATCTCATGATTTCTGCACAACAGGCAAGAAATAAGTTTCTAACATTGATGCAAGATAGTGGGAAGAAATTCTCAGTATGCTAATTTTCATTCTTAATCTCACTCACACACACACACCTAGAGAGCCACACACATGCGTTTTTCTTCTTGAATGTAATTTCCATCCTGATGTGATTATTCTATAGAGACCAGCTCTAGAAAACCTTCTCTGTAGTAAAATGTTATGCACTTTAATGCTATTTAATTGCAGTAAAATGCCTTGATAACAATTTCAGTCCTATTTTCTATAATTTTACCTCTTATGTAATAGTATTATTTAAATACAATCAGCTGGGCATTTCGCAATGAATATTCAGTGTTTTGCTCTGCTTCCAAGTTTTTAAGCTCAGAAGAATTATTATTTTTACTACTATTATTGCTGTTCCAGTGGAATATGCAAATCAGGAAAGTTCATAACATCCTGTTTTCACATTGACAGAACTCCCTGAAATACTTACAATGTAACCTGAAACTTCAATACTATGGTTATGTCCCAATATGATTTTCTTGGAAATAGATGAAGGTTGAGGACCTCCTCATACTATTTCCATTTCTTCTCCCCAAACAAATGTGATTAAAACCCTGGTAATTCCATGAAGGGCAGAACTAATGAGGCCTGATTTCCTGTTGATTTGTCCTTTTGTCTCATGGGATTTGCCTAAAAGAAATATGGGCTGAATAGCCAATCCTTTCTCCATTTATTTTATGTGCACTCCAGAAGAAAAGAAAAGAGGAAAAAAAACCCAACCAAACAAAAAACCCACATCATGTGTCATGGTTTAGCCCCAGCTGGGAAGTACCATTCATGTCATGCCCAGGTCCTACATTTTCCAATACATCCCAGTTAAACTCATCTCCTTTCCTGTCTTCTGATACATACATATACACATATGATTCCCTTAGTCTATGGGCCAATCCCAAAAAAAGTCCATTGAGTTAACTTTACTTAATTAATTGGCTATTTTCATCCAAAATCAAATCCCCTTGAGGCATGCACTGGGCTTCCCAATCCTCTCACATTACCTACCAAATTCACCCAGGCTCTTGAGCAAAAACAATCTCTTTAATCATTTTGCCTTTGGCTGAGACAGGAATAACTCAGACTATTTTCCCTAGCATATTTTTTATGTGCACCACAGGAACTTTATTCCCTTCTGCAGTATGTAGAATTTGTGATTGGGCAGGGCCAGACTGATCAGCACATCCTCTGGTGTTGACTAACAACTGCGGCTTTTACAGAATGTACATCCTGTAATGGTGTGATTCTCTCTTGAATAACTCTTTAAAGGATATAGAGAATATTTGCAACTGCTTCATGTGGAATGCAACATGAAGGTAAACACAGTAAAAAGGAAGCAGGTTATTCCAAACAGCCATAATGTTTGGTGTGGTATCAGGTCAATTATAAAAAAGAGTGTCTAAACTCTAGCCTTTATGCAAATCTTGGGTCTTTGGCATTTGTTTTAACTTTTTCAGCTTGATTTCTACTATGCAGATGTATTGGCCTGCCACTTCCAAGTCTATCTACTGAGAAAAAGAGTCTTTAGAAGCAAATTCTGAAAGAAATTTCCTTTTTCCATGAAAAAAATTCTGTCTTTTACATGTGTTTTATCAGATAGCTGATGTAAATCTGTAATCACTACAGCTAAAATAATTTCCATCTGAAATTAAGTTTCATCCACTTACTGTCAAATGGAAGTATAATCTCCTACAGTAAAAATTATCTCAATATGTGTGTCCATAAACATAAAAAATACTTAAAAGTGATTTCTCCACAAACAGTAAGAATAATGATATCAGAAGCATTTGATTTAGTAGGTCAGCCTTTGAAAACTTTTATTTTGCCTCAGACAGATTTTACCAAACCTTATAATAAAAAGAAGAAACTAGTCCTAGGAAACTGGTATATTGGAGACTAAAGGTCTATGAGCCAAGGTAATTTAGCATTGCCAAGATGACACTAATAATTAAGAACAGAGAAATGTCAACAGCATGAGAAAAACATTGGTCAGTGAAGAGGCTTACAACATATGAACTATATTAACTGAAGGCAGAAAGAAAATATGCTCTACAAATTTAAGCATCATTATATATACATCTTCTGTCCAGCTATAGTTAGTAATTCTGGGCACTTACTTTGGTAGGCTGATTTGCAGGATTTCTCTAATGTGGCAATGTTCATCTGAGACCAACAATATTGATGTGGGACACCATAATACCACTGTGATCAAAGAATGACCCCAACATAGGACAACTCGTGTGTGCCATTCACAGCGCATTTCCTATTAAGACCACTTTGGGCCTGAGCAGTGTTGCTGCAGTCAGCATTAGAGAAGGGGGCAACTGTGTTTTCAGGATCAGAACCCTCAGTGATACATTTACCCATTTCTCTAAATAGGCTCTGTAGTTTTCCTTCTGATTTTATATTGGTGTTCATTCATTTTTATAAGAGCTTTGTCAGGGTGGGAAGAAGAAAATGTTGGAGGTTTGCAAGAAGACAGAGCATACTGATGGGAGATCTACCCAGAAGGCGCACCAATAATGAGGTAGCTACAGTCTTACAACCTCATGCAGCTTGGGGACACTAAAAGCTGTTCAGCCCTTTCATTGGCAGTGTGGTGCACTATATGCTGATATAGGACAGCTGAATGTCTACAAACCTGGTCACAGCAGCAGCCCAAATTCATGATCACTGTCAGAGTCTAGGCCTCTCACCACTGACTTTGCTATACATGGGCTGTGGAGTCAGTCCGTGCAGCTTCCTCTGCAAACCCTATGAAGAGTAGAATATTCTCAGCCTCATCGCATGAGGTTCACTACATTTCTGTCACTACAAGTCATGTTTATTTTTCTGCCCTTTTCTGTGTGGCACAGGTCATTGTGATGCTGTTCAGCCTTCCCCCTCCACATCTCAGAAGCTGGGACTGCCCCAGCCGCTGCCTGTGTCGTCTGCGGTCTCTGCCTCCCAGCGCAATTCTGTAAGTCAGGCAGGCTGCCAGGATGACGTGGCCTTATGGGCTCTGATCAAGGAGTAAGTTCCATCACAGCTATACGCTCTTTTGCTGAGCAGCACAGACATCCCTTTAATATGGTATCTATCTGCCTCTGCTGCTAGCCAGATGTTGGGAGCAAACCAGAATGACTATCCCAGTGGGCTGATCCATAGGACACCAGTGTGACTAAAGCTGACACATGCCATAGTATGAATAGAAAAGGAATGACCAAAAAACTATATGAGGTCCCAGACAATGTAGATCAGAATTCTCTTTGCTTTGATTTAGTAAACCTTATTAAAAAGAGAAATATACATATATATATGTATATATATAAGTTTCAAACAAGATCTCCCTAGGAAATGGTGTCTGTGTAAATGAGCAGTGAACTCATAAAAAATCAAATCCTATAATCAGTAGGATGACAAACAAAAAATTTCAATTGGTAGTCAAGTAACAGGAAACAAGATAGCAGAATATGAATCAAATTGTAAATACAGCTAGGACAGCAACTTTTAAATTCCTCCCTGTCTTGAAAAATGCTAATGAAAGGAAGGAGACAGTTTCAGATCTGGGAAGTTTTCATAATAAAACATATTGAAAACTAGTAAAGGACTTGGGGTTTCTCAGGGAAGGTGGGTTATTTTTCTTAATTAGTCCATACTGTAAAAGTAAAAACAATTTAACTAGAAAATATCATGAAAGAAAGGAAAACATTTGACATGAGACAAAAAGAAATGAAGACTCATCTTTTCTAAAAAAAGAACTTTTTCTCTCACAAGAGCTTTAGAAAGTATTTTCCTACCTATATCTTACTTCAACTCAGTTTTGTGTGTCAGAAATCTAGCGGCTGAGTCAGCAGCAATGGGCAAAAAGTTGTCTTCCTTCACAAACTGGTAGAATGTAATTTGAGCTGACTCAGAACTTACAGATGACATAACAGAGAAATTTTGCTTGTTTTTTTTCATCATTGATATATTTGTGGAGGGTATTAATTTTTTATTGTAGTATATGCTTGAGAGAGAGTCTTCAAAGATAAGTACAAATTCAAAGGTGGAATGAAGAGTAAGCTTTCCATTTTAGAAATATTTGAAGGAAAAATATAATCTTGGCCTTTGTCTTATATCATTTTACTTTTTTTGTAATGTTAGAAGCACCAAATAATTTTTTAAAGGAGAACAAAAATCATTATTTCATCATGAAAATTCCAAATACAAACTAAAAAATTAAAACCTCCGAAGTTAGATATATTAAATCAAAACAGAAACAAGATATCTATTTTTATAGTATAAAAATAACAGATTTTTTTTACCACAATCATAAGTAGCACAAAAATTTACGTACTGTTTTGGGCTCAAATATGGGAAAAAACTAAAACTATGCCGGTACAGTTGCAAATGCCATATTTGGTACTGCATTTTTGGTACACAGTATTTGGTACCTGGTTGATAATGGGCAAGTGAAACTGAAGTTATGAAGTGGTATATAAGAAAGAATTGAGCTGAATTAGTCTGAAGGCTCTGTTCTTCCACTGTGGCTTTTAGTTTCCCTGTCTTGAATAATTTCCTAAAATTTTCCGATTGTTTCTGCTTATTTTCTTCACTGTGGGTTTGCTCTTCTTCAGGACCATCTGACCTCATTAAATACTGTCTCATAAATCACTTTCAAGAAAAAGAGGGTGAACTGTCTCTGATCTGGTTATTGTTGGCAGTCTTTCAGAAAGCAAAGTCATCTATCCTTATTTTCAGAAATGGCATCACTACATTCAACTATCCAAATATCCCCTTCCTTCCCCACAAAGAAAACAAACACTGACAAGAATAAGAAATAAGGGCTGAATGCCATTTAAAATTCAAATTGAATTAAAGTAGGAAATACCAATTTATTTTTTTAAAGGAGCACTTATTTACTATATACCTTATGCATAAAATACTAGTTTGATGCATGCAAAAATTAATAAAGTGTATGGCTTTTATCAGGCAATTAAGCCAATGCTGATCTAAGATTACAGCTCTAAGTGTCTTACAGACCCTTGGGCAGACCATGTGCTCACCTGTCTCACCAGTCTTGATGCAACACACATTTTTTAGCTTAAGGAAAATAGGAAATCATACCTTACTTGACCCAAGAAGGATAACAGCTGCTATCATGGGTACAGACTGCTTGGCTTAGGCCCTAACCAGAAAGAAGGATGAAATCTGACCCAGCAAAGCTCTGGGGTAGCATTTGTTTGCCAAAACTTGAACAAAGGTAAGACAATACAGGCAGTGGTGTGAAGTGTATGAGTGTTTATATGAGCATGGGATTGTCTAGACACTTTAAAGCAATGGTAAAATCAGCTCTAATTGCATCAAATTAAAATTGAAGTGAGTGGGTGGGAGAGGTTGACAGGGCTTAGCAGCAAAAGAGAGGTGAGGTTTAGTGAGACTGAATTGCTTGGCTGCTCCTGTGTAACATCTTAGAAAAAAGCAAGGAACAGTCTACTCAGCTGCAACTAAGACATTCTTTTGGGCTTCGATGAAAATTGTAAATTTCTTTTTCCTTGTAGTAAAACCATTTCATATACAATTACCAGGTTATTGGAGAGTCATCATCCCCAGATGGCTTTTAAAACAGGTGTGACAACGCGGGCTGTAATTTATGGGAATAAGGTCAGACAAGATTACAGACAATCTACTCTCTGCCTCCACCAGCACGCAGGACTGTGATGCCCCAGGGAGTGGAAACAAACTCTATTAGTGTTAATACAGCAGCCAAAACCTTAAAAAAATTGAGATTTTCTTTTTTCCCATAGGTTTTCCTTTTGCTTTAAAAAAGGATAAAAGCTATACTGGCAAAAGGACCTTTTCCTGGTAGAACTCCTAGGCCTCCTTCCAGCATAGCTCCATCAGCAAAATATATCACTTAACTAACAGTCTGGAGTGAGCCAGTAAAATTTCTAAGTCTAGACCAGTACTTGGCATTCTATTCCAAATCTGGTGTGGGCAGATGTTATGTGTTCATATTAAAATCCTAATTGGCCATGAATAAGTCATAATAATTATAAACATAATGTATCTAGACAGCATAAAACCCAGGCTTATTGTTTTGCATTTTGATATTATCTCAGTAGAGCCAAGAAAAATGCCTGTGATACATCTTCTTTGTGAAAGCTACTTGCAAATTAGTTTCAAAATATGAACTGCAAGACGAAAGCTACTGGAATAGCCCCAAAGCCAAAAATCAGAACCCGGTCAGCCTTTCTTGACCTATCATTCAAGAAATTCATGATAAAATGATTATGAATCACATGAAGAAAATGTGAATAGGTGGATGCATAGAAAGCAGATAATGGTCAGTTTCATCACACATCTCTACAGAGCAGGGATTTCTGTCAGCAGCTGGGAGTTTTGCCCTTTAAGCATGTTTAACCTCATAGAGTGAAAATCTTTCCATGGTGTATGAGATTTAGAGATTTAAAATCACTGTGTTCCTCCAGATGTGACCTTCCCTCCCCACACCCAACAAAGGCAGCAGGTGAAAAGACTGGATCATCCTTCCCTACTATAAATTCCACAGAAAAGGTCCAGGGAAAAGAGAAATTCTATATGTTTATTTTAATCAAATTTTCTACAATTTTTACTTTTCTGTAGAATGACAGGGATAAAGCACAGAGTCAAAAAGAAAACCAAAACAAATAACATTAAACAGGAGAAAAGGAATGAAAAAGTTCAGCCTTTTTTTTCCCTAAATGATTTAAGAAATGAGGTCAGTTTTCTTTTCTAAAAAGGAAAATGATTAAGAGCCTATCGCCCAAAAATGAAAAGTTGTTAATGGGTTTCAAAGCCAGCATTTTAACAAGGTTATTGAAATCTGTCCTAGATGTGGAAAACAACAAACATACTTTATAGAAATTGCCTGCACCAAAGAAAATGAGGCAAAATTTTTAAAGCAGAAAATATCTAAAAAATGAAATATAATACGAAAAGAAAAGAACTGAGCTGTTTCTCTAACCCATTTGCAGAAAGATTTAGGCAAGGATTTGGAAGGAAAGTAACCTATTCTGACATGCTTGTTAGAGGATAAATATTAAGAGGTAAGGCTCCAACTATTTGTTCATCTTTTTCTCAAAAAATCTCATTATTTTTTGTAAAAGGAATTGCAAATGTCTCTGTAAATAATTTTTAAAGCATATACTTTTGATTTGGAACTTTTTTGTGCTTACTAGGCCTAATCTGGCAAATATTATGCACAATTTCTAAACTCAATATGCTCAGCTAATAAATGCAAGTGTCATGCTTACCCACTAGTGATATACCAGAAAAAACCCCAAATTTACTCCATTGAAAGTTGATTAAGAAGACAGTTTTAACTGCAGTTTAGATGTTAAAACCTGAAAAAGTGAAATTTTTTAGTCCAATTTAACATCTGTATATGAAAAATATTGATACCATGGAGACATTCAGATTTCTTGAGAAAAACAATACATTCAATAGATTTTAACTGCAGCCAGTCAAATAATGCTCAGGTTTAGAGTTTGTGATACCATCTAGCCAGTTAGTGCAGGTGTAGAAGTCCCACTGCAGGTCTGAAGCCCGCAGGTGCTTTGAGACAGCACAGCAGGAATGGGGCCTTTGCATACAAGTCCCATATCCCTATTCAGCAGAGTCCCAGTTGGCCAAAGCTATACAGTACTGATTGATAACAATCAACATTGATAACAATAACATTGATATAATGTGTGGGGAATCACACCCTTCTGCCTGAGACCCCGCCTTGGACCTAAACAATGGGCTAATAAAGGCA
The DNA here is from genome assembly GCA_013397315.1 of Donacobius atricapilla. Lineage (NCBI taxonomy): Eukaryota > Metazoa > Chordata > Aves > Passeriformes > Mimidae > Donacobius > Donacobius atricapilla. Next base: position 13,450 of record WBMY01001426.1, read on the forward strand.
TAGTAATCAGTTTTCATGTTCTTCCTCTAAAAAGACATATATCTCTGTATTGTTCTGGACATTTTTACATCAGTTCCGTCTCTGCTTTGAGCAATATTGGTAGCTTAAACATCAGATTATTTCTTATAAGCATCATGAGGAATTTTTCCTTTCAACTTGATAACGCCCTTCTTAAAATAGTTTTGGGGATCATTTTTCTTTGCTAGCTTCTCCTATCAAATATTTGAGATTGGTCAAAACTTTTAACCAGATGGAAATAACCATTAAATAGAAATACAAAACAAAATGTGCCCAAAATATAACCTAGAAATCCCCAAGCCTTGATTCTATTAGTTCTTTATTTTATTATTATGAAATATAAATAGATGCCTTTCAAAATGTGAAATCTAATTCACAGAAAGGCCGTAACATGAAATAGTACATGCACCTGAGAAACAATAGCAATATTTGCAACTGAATATAAACTGCATGCCAGCTACTTTTTTTGTGAAGTATTTCTACACTTTGTCTTTAAAATGAACATATGAATAATTTTTAAAAAAAAGTATTCATCTAGTTTGTATTTGATCCTTAAATCATTAACCAGAGCAACTGCATTCGTTTTCTTTGCCTTTATACGCATGTGTGCCTGTGTCCATATATGATATATCATATAAATATAGGCAGTTCTAGAAAGGTACGCACAATTCTTCTCTCCTGTGAGACATTTATGTTCTTTCCTAAAGCACAGGAAGCTGTAGTACTGTCCTAGGTAACCCAAAATGTTGTAATCCTCATCTATCTGTGCTTAAATTGTTACCACCTCTTGAAGGCCCATTCCAAAGATAAAAACCCTCCTTTTATTTTTCAGAAATACACAAGTATCACTGAAGAAAGATAATTTTTTCCTTCACAGAGACAATGAGAACTCATAATTTTATAACACATGGTTAAATCCCACATCTCATCCAGTCCCCAATCTTCTGCCTGAGGGATTGCCTATGCAACACAGGAGCTAAAATGAGCATAATGTAACATATAGGTCAAAGTAAATAGTAGCATAAGAGGTTAGTAATTTAAATTCACTTTATAAGCAGTCCTAGGATTAATGGCAGTGAATGATGCAGATACAGGTTCACTAGAATCTAGACTGAGACCATGTGAAGTTTGCTAGAAGATCTACCAAAGAGAAATCAAATTGAAGCCATAAGGCCCTGCTGGAAGCTGAACTCATACTGCGGTATAGGCACAGTTTAACTGTGAAAATTTCACACCAAGTTTTGTAGTGTTTCACATGCCAAAAGTTAGGCATAAGAGCCAACATCAGTGTCTAAAAATCCTATTGTAATTGTTCTTAATTTTTAGAAACAGAGGAAAGAGCACAGATTTGTCAACAACTGATATTGCAGTTTCCACAAGATAAACAAATGAAGAACTAAGCCTGCTGAGCTGATTGTCTGGAGATACACATGTTGAAAGCACTCTTTTAATGGCTTTAGAAAAATTGTGGGAGCAAATCCAACAAGTATCAGTGAAATAATCTGTATTCACAACACTGTCCTAGTTTGTCCCCTATTCATTTGGCATCACCTCTATGCTTCCTTTTCAATCTGCACTTTTTTCCCTGATTGCCTTCCCAGGGAGTGACAGACTAGGAAGAAGCACATACTTGCAGTGCATTTGCATAATGTAACATGAACCCTTCTCCTTGTCAATGCCAGTGATATGAGACAAGAGTCTCAATCCATAGCTTGCCAGTCCCTGTCCTCCTTCAAACAAACTCTAAATTGTGTCCTGTAAGTTACCAAAAATATATATACACATTATTTCTACTTCATAAAACAAAGCAAACAGCAAGTGCGGATTTCTTTTTCTCCATGGGGAGAAGTGGTTGAAAAAGGATATTTTTTAGAAAAACAGTTCTTAATGTTAAGTCATTCACAGACCCCTGTCTTTAGCTCAGCACTCTTTCCATTGACATTTTCCAGCAAACATAAGTCCCTTGATTGATATGTAATGGAAAACCTCATAGCTTGCTATGACTCCAGCACTTTCCCATGTTGACAGGCAGGTAATAAGTATAACCCTGACAAGTAGCAGGAGTGATGGCTGTCAGCAGGAAAGTTAAGAACCAGGAAAGCTGAAGGCTTAAGGGGAGGTATGTTAGGAAAAAAAGCAAAGTGAAGTCAATCTTGTGACAGGTATCAGCAAATGCAGAAGAAAATGGGTCCCAGGAGAAACTGGAGTAAAACAAACTTTCCTGTGGAAAACTCATGATGTTGTGGTTGTTTTCACAATATGCTCGGTACCTCTGTGGTGTAGGCATAGTTTACCTGCGAAATTTTCACACCAAATTCTGTAGTGCTTCACGTGTTAAATGCTAGGCACAAGAACTAACCATGAGTAATGTTGTTATGTGATGTAGGCCTGATGGGCCCTGTAACAATACCCTTATGAGCCCTGCAAAGACACAGCCATTGGGTACTGAAGAACAAGAGAAAAGGGTGCTGCTTAAAGAGACCTTGTGATGAAGCAGACTGCAGTTCACCATCTAGCTTGATTATGATTGACTTCTTGAGATAGGGAGAAGTGAAAAGAACTCTTTAAAGAAACTAAGCAGAAAAAAATAAGGAAAATGGCAAAGGTAAAACACCAGCTGTAAGTGGCTTCAAAGGAGTTAGAAATGCAAAAGCTGGAATAGTAACAGAGAGCAAACCACCCTTCCTGACTTGCTAGATAATTGAGTGGATTACTCAGCACAGAGGATAAAAAGACATTTTAAATCTTGAAGGGACTGGAAAGTGACACTTGACTGGAGCAGATGTCAGCAGAAAAATGACATGCTGGCAAACATCCACAGAAAGATAGGAAAAAGCCCCGAACAAACAAGCAAAAAACAAACAAACCCCCACATTCTTCTACCCATTGAGATAGCTGGGGGAGAGTAGCTGAGAAATGTTTCAACTTTCTTAATGTAGTCCAGTTTTGTTCTTTATTCTCTCTTCTAATGACATTATTCTGTGTACTCTTCACTAATTGTCCTGTACGTCTCAAAAACAAAGAGGCCATGAATTTTTGCAGATGCCTGTATTTTGAAAGAGAGAACAAGAAGGGATATATCCTGTACAGGTGCCAAAGCCACGTTACTGTTTGCTCATTCACTCAGCTTGAGAGAGACGGCAGGGCTCCACCAGGAACTTCATTTCTGGGTTGTGACAAAGAGGCAAACAGCTGCCGCTGCCCACAAATTTCATGAGAGGGCTTTCTCTACACAAAAATAGACTGCTTACTGGAAACTGCTGGTTCTAAAAGCTGTTGGAATCAAATTACAGGTGCTTTTGAAATGTTGTGTTTTTCAAATAATTTTTACATGATATTTTATTGCTTTTTCTAATGTTTCCCAGCAAAGTTTTGTTTTAAGCAAAGGTTTTACATTTCTTACCATTAATGGTAAAGACAAGTTCAGTAAAACTTTTGTTTCAAAAATGTTTCAAAGGTGATGAAAAGTATTTCCACAGAAAATTAAAAGATTCTTTTGCATCACTGACTGATTTTCTTTATTAGGGGTAAGTGCTAGCTGGCTTTCAGTACTTTCACTCAGATTGCTTAACCTCACAGGGCTATTCCCCCTTGCCTTAGCAAGGCTAGAAGACACAATTCTTTAACAAATGACCTGGGATTTATGGATTTCATGAGGATTATTACACCCTGAGCCAGTTCCCAGTTCCTGGGAAAAACTCAGTGTTGTGGAAATTTCTGGTGTTTTCTGTATTGCATATGTATTTCTTTCACAGCTTTTCTAGTGAGAAATGCTTGTATATGATACTAGTACTGCTGAATTCAGTTATTCATCAGTTTCATATAGGTACATTTAGATATAAGAATCAGGGAAAATTTCATACAAGTGTGGTATTCAGCAATTCAAGATACGCTGTCTTCGTTTCCATAGAAAGGAAATGGGAATTTTGTACCACATGGATCTGTGGCATGCTTTAAGAGGTTTCTGTTCTGGAATCCCGCTCCAGGAAAAATGGAGGTAGCCTGTGCTCTCCTAAGTATAGTTATGGTCATCATAAAGATACAAAGACCATGTCTCATTAATCAGAAGTCCAAATTATGTCTACCAGTCTATATTCTGCGGTCTCTGTAAGCTAGTATCACTATTTAATGGCAGGAGAAAAGAAACAGCTGCTTTTTATTAGAAGTAAAAGATGCTACTTCTTTTGACCACACTTCTAAGCTAAACTAGGGCCATCTACGAGACTGTGGAAAATATTCTACCCCCCTGAAGAAGAAATGAGGATTTTTTCCCAATCTCTTGTTATTGGCACACATCATACTGTTAACACTGCTCTCTGGAACATTCAGATTCAGATGGTTATGATTCACTTTAGCCCCAGTAGTTTTACATGTACTGTGGTGTGTTACAACATTTTGCAATGAGGAATTTCCAGCAGGGTAGCAGCCTTCCCTCCATCTCTCCCTCAAGAGTCCAAATGACCCATAGGCCCTGCATTAGAGGCCAGACCTCTCCTATATATATTTTCCCAGCTCTTATTTCAACAAACTTCTCTTAATTTATGAAATAAGCAGAGGAAGACTGTATTTGTAAATATCTATAACTCTCACTAACCAAAGAAACAATGTGGTTTGCATATTGCCAGTAAGTTTATCACCTCTCAAATAACCAATCCCCATAAGGTTATTCTTTCCTAGATGCCAGAAAGAAAAATTAATAACATGGCCAAGGGTCTCCAAGTAAATTTTGTTTTTTGTAGGCTTAAAATCACAACCTTGACCCCCAACAACCCCCTCTCATTACAGTGGTAGTCAGATAAATCCTGAGTATGAAGAGACAGAGAAAATATGTGCTCATTGCAAGTAACAACAGGAAGGCTGACTTGATCCCTCGTAAGGTCAACATCCACTTTAAGCCAAGACAATTTTGCTTAAAATATCAGAAGCCAAAATATTGCTGAGATGAGATTTATATGTAATAACTGAGCCTTGAGCTGTCATCCCAAAACAAATGCATCATTTTCCTCTCATCACAGAGAAAAAACTTTTCCCAAATATTCAGACTACAAGAGTGTGGGCAGAAAAATTGCCAGATAAAATTGGTTCTCTAACTGCTCCTGTTTAGCATATCAATCTAAGGTATAATTTCAAAGGCTACATTTAAATAAAGTTCTATCTAACTTTTGTTAACTGGCAGGAGTAGATGGAGTAAAATGCAGCAGCTGGAGTTATACATCCTGTGCCTGAAGTCATCCTAATGTGAGGGGTAGACTCTGAAAAGGGAAGTCACTCCTACAGCATCAGATTAGCCATCTCTCTTTTGTTTATCACAAATAGCAAGTTTCTGGCTGTTCTCTAACTTTTATGAGCCTACAAGAAGGGGTAAATTGCCTAAAATAGATTCAGATTGATATCCCTGCCAGTTTTCATTTTGTTTTAAAATCCCACAGAAATCTTTTCACTATCAGACCACTGTCTGGGGAGTACAATGGGTCTCAGTTTGTTAATGAAGCTTTATAAATGTTTCCTGCTATTTTATTGTAACTGCTTTCTGTTTGGTCTATAATTTGAAATTATGAGGATTAATGTCCTAGGTCAAGTCCCTTTAATGAAACTTCTTTTATTCCATGCATACACACTTGGATCAATGAAGACCAGTATTTCCACACTTGGAAAATCAAAATATTTATTCAAACTATTTATTTAAAGTAAATATATTAGAAGCCTCTGTCTACTAGTTCTTTTTATCTGTAATTTTTTTATTTTACCAAATATATATGTATGTATATGTGCATGTATGTGTACATACATCTATATACCTATATAAGCTACACATCTCAGCTGAACTGTACCTCACAATTGCCTAATCAGGTTGTAAGAATTATTCAAATTAAACTAATTGGCAAACATGGTCTCAGACAAGCAGCATAGTGAGGAAAGCCGTGGAAAAACACTGACCTATGATACTTGGGGGAATCCTGCTTCAGGACTTCGTTGTGATAATTTCTGAAAATATTTTTTTCTGTTTTTCTCTTCTGCACCCTGGAATGCTCAGAAATTTTCATCTTCTCATTTCCTGAGTCATTCTTCATTCTCTCCTCCATCTGGTGAAAGGAGAGAGAAATTTTCTGCTATTTCCCTTCCTAGAAGAAGTAGGCATCTAACAGTTTTCTGATTCAACCCCAAAAACCACACCCAGCTGGTAGCCTCATTTTTTCTTTATTTTGTCTCTTTTTTTCCCTCCCTATCATTCAAATGACCTAGCTTAGCTTCTCTCACTTCCAATTACAGAAAACATTTCTTTTCATCACACTTTCATCCAGAGAAAAGTAAGCAACTCAGCAGCAGCAGTCAGCCACTATGTTTTGGCATATTTGCAGTTGCCACAGATTATCATGTAATTTTTTTTCTGTTTGCTTGTGACCAGTATCAACACTGTTGGAATTTTTTGCTTATTTTTAGTAATGAACAGACTGTATCTCAGAGCTGTATATTTAAAAATGCCTATTCATCTTTAATCCCTTTTTTTTTCTGATGATCTCAACACTTGTGTCATTCTAATTCTCTTGAAAAGCTGTGAAAACCAGAAATGATATTACAAAATGTTTCTCTCTTAGATGTCTGACAGTGAAAAATTTTAAAAAGTTAATAAGCACAATACTGAGATTTCCTTTTGTCCAAAGACTGCCTGAAGAACAAAAGGGTTCCTGAATTGCTGATTATACACCTTCCAGAAACTTGCACCACTCAGAAGAAGGGCTGTTTGTGAGTTTGCTACATTTTCCTTAACATTTAGTACTTTCTCTCATGCAAACTTACTAGAAATATACATTCAGTTTAATTTGGCTAGGCTGCAAACACAATAACGTGTTTTGTAATCTGGCTAAGTGATTATAAATATTGACTAACGATTAACAGCAGCACACTGAATCAGAGAGGTGTCTAATGATGATACATCTGTTCCTGTTTATCTCCTTCATTAGTGATCCCCAAAAGGAAGAAATCAGCATGCAGATGACAGCAATTTTCCCTAACTAGCACTTGCAGAGGAATGATACAAAGGAGTACAAACAGAGCAGAAACACTGGCAGAAGATAATTACATGGGATAGAACTTGTAAAGATGTAATTCTGGGATGAGAAGAAGACGGCTATATTCCAAAATATCTATAGATATAGATATATAGAGAGAGATAATATAGATCTAGATATAGATAGATATAGATAGATATCCTCAATGGGAGGAAGAAATGTAGGGAATGGTAAAGCCAGGAAAAATAAAAATTACTTCCAGGATAGCCTACTGAAAAAAGTGCATTATTTTTTAACAAATTGCACTAAGAGAGGGACAATGTAAGCAACACTGAAAGAAAGGCTTGCAAATTATTGAAAAGATATATTGAGTTTAGAAAGGAGTGGGAATAACTCTTCTAGCAAGAGATAATTTTGATAGTCTCCTTCTTTCCAGCTGGTGGATGCCAGTAATTGAAGAAATTTACTTTCTTAGCCCTCTGAAGTACGTAATGAAGTATTATACTTTTTTTCCAGCTTGTTCCTATAGCATGAAGGAGAATAAAGACATAAATGGCTTATTACCTACAGGAATTTTTGGAAGGTGGAGCCTTTCAAAGCTTTTAAAAGTCAGATTTTTCTCTCCATTGTTACATTGCAATGTCAAAAAGATCTCTCCTGAAGTCTGCTTTTATTTAGTACTACTTTTCTGCACTATAAAAAGAACCATCAATAGGATAGGCTTCACAGTTCTTATAAAATATTTTGTAGCACAACTTTTTTCTGAAGAGCCCTGAATTTCTCTGGCAATTCACCTGTCACTGACATACAGCTGCTTTTATTGGCTCAGTAGATTTTTTTCATAAATAGAAACCACATACAGAATTTTAATACCAAGTCAAAATGACTGTTATGCACTTTTGTGCTCTTTGCTGCCTCTACAAATCTGCACTTTATAAATCCGGGGTTTCTTTTTATTTCTTTAACTGTCTGTAATCTTTCCAGTGCTCTAAGCTTCCATATGTTGGTAACCATAGATGCAATTTTCCTATAGGTACTTTCTAATATTTGTTTAAGACGGAAAAAATAAATAAATGTGACAAAATTATACTCTTTAAGAATTCTGCTCTATTTCTTTCAAAAACACTTGCACTTGAAAACAAAATGGTATGTTTTGGTGGAAATCCAGAAAATCGTTGCAGACTCCAAAAAATTTGCAGAAAGTACCCATAGCATGACAGAAAATTTTGGTTGTATAATTGAAGTCCATGATGACAAAATAAATGAGTTGTGGAATTTTCTCAATTGCTATTAGGAAAAATTAGGAGATAGTAGTCACAGCACCAAGCCTGTATGAGTTCACAAAAGCATTTGGACAATGCTCTCAGGCACGTGGTGTGATTCTTGGAGTGTCCTGTGCAGGGCCAGGAGCTTGACTCAGTGCTCCTGATGGGTCTCCTGCAACTCAGCATATTCTGTGATTCTATGATTCCATAATAAAAAACATTTAAAAACCTAAGGCTGTGAAAGCCACATAGTCTCTGTCATATCTAAACGTGGCACCTTGTTTCTCCTGGAACAAATTACCTACTGGCACGAACTGGCTCAGATCCACCAAGATTTGATTTGTCAAAGCCTGACCCTGCATTTTGTACTTTCTCTCCCTTCACAGGAGCAAATGAACTCAATGAAAGGGGACTGGCATTTTGTTTAGAAATAGTTATGTTTGCCTATGTTATTTGTTTTTATTGTTCCTTCTGTTTATTGCAGATCCTGTGATTCAACCACACAGATCTAAGCATATTTTTTAGTATAGGGTCCACTGCACTCCCCACAGATGTGGCCAAAGTAAGGTGCAGTCAGGAACAAAGCACTCCTTTTTTCCAGTGCCAAAGAAAACATGGAAAATTCAGTCATATGTGGGTATGTGCCATAGCATTTCCTCCAAAACCACTGCTAGTACCTTTCTTGCTCTGCCTTTCGGGCTATAGGCATTAGTCAGCCACCTGTGGTTTAAATGAGCTTGTTTTCTGCTGCACTGGAACAGAAGAAAGACAAGCTCTCACCACCACATTTGCTAAGGGGCATTAACAGATGAGCCCCAGCTGTAGGCATTGCATTTTCTGTGTAACTTTGCCCAAACTGCATCTAGAACAGATATTAGCTCCTTACCCACCCAGAGAGAGCAAGAAGAGACACGACAACAAGGGCTAGTGTCTGCAATTGTTTTATGTATAGATATGTAGGTGATAGACATATATATGTATATATATCCCTTTGTAAGTAATGAACAAATTATACTTTCATCTCTCATCATTTATTGCCTAAAACGTTGTAATTCTACTTGCACAAGAGCTACAAATACATATCTTTAAAACATCTTCCTCTCTTCTGCTGTCAGCTTAGACTTATCCAGACATATGAATCCATAGAAAAGCAATGGTCCTATTCACACAAGAAGAGCTGTCAGCTACCTGATGCTGTCCTGTAATTAGAGGTGTTGTTTGCTCATTTTTTTCTGTTGCAGCACATCGTGATAATAGGTATGATCTTTAAATGACCCTTCAGCACATCCTCCTCTGCTCCTTCTGGCACAGTTCACAGCTGAAAATTTTAGGTTCTTTTCTAGGTTTAAACTGGGTCTAGATGAAGCTTAACAATCTTCTTGTATAGACACAGTGTTGATGTCAATCCTGGGACACTGCATGTACTTCTTGAGTAACTCCACCTTTTAGCCCCTTTCCTTAGGGATTCAGCTTCTTCCCAGCTGTAGATTCTCTGTGACATCTGGCTGTGATAGTTTGTGCCCTAAAATGTACACATTAGAACTATTTCTGTGTGTACAACAGCATTTTAAACCATGGCACAAAACAAATTCCAGGGACTAAATCTGAGCAAGGTACTTTATACAAAGTAGAAATGGCAAATACTCCAAATTCCCCAAGAGATATTTCCTCTTAAACATATTCAGATGACAGACAGCTTGGAAGCACTACTTCAGCTTAGTATAAAAAGACCTATTGTGGTAAATCACAAATCATAACAGTAATGGAGAAACATCATAAATGAAGCTGTGGACAGAGAAATTAGGATACCAGATGTTCCTGACTCTTTGTCCTTTCCCTAAAACTCAATCAAAATTTATAAAAGTGAATAGTTTTCTGTGATTTGTGAAGTTTCCTTCATGCAGAACCAAGTAATGATGGGTATTAGTGATTTAAAAGACTCAACTTCTGTATGAGTGATATGAGTGACACACAGACACTGCATATTCCCTGAGACAGAATGAAGGAGGAATCCAGGAAGAGAGAGAATCTCATGCTGTTATGTGTAAAGAAGAAAATCCCATTCTTCAGGATTAGTTATTTTACTCCGAGAGATATATTTCACAAAATTCCTCTTTCTGCCAGTGAATAACATAGCTTGCCTATGAAGTACTCTGCCACCTATCTGCATGAATTGGAGTAAATTATAAAAGATCATTATTGTTCCTCTAAGAGAAAAATATGCCCTATGCTTGTAGTTTCGGTTGGCAATGAATACTTCCTGGAGCATGTCATGTCCAGGTTATGCCCGAAAACCATTTTCTGAATCAGTGAAAAGTATCAGACTGGAAAAATTTCATTTTACTTAACTGGCTAGCACTGACTTAATTCTTACTCACTAGGAGGCCAATTTGCCTTGATGCAACATCTATTTCCAGTAAAGAGACCATCAGAATTGCTGCTGCCAAGAAATGAGGACTGAATTGCACGGTACTGTGTGAATTATTCTTCAGTTTATTTTGTAAGGTTCAATGCAGTGTATCCTGCATTTTGACTATGTTAGCTGTATATAACTATATGTTCTGAGTTTATTTAAGACTCACTGGACTAAATTCACTGTTTTACACAGTTTGAACTACCTTAGTAAAGCAAATCTGCCATAAAGCTACTCATTTAACCAAATAGTTGAGACGTATCTGTGACCATTTTATGCATGTGAAATCATCAAAATTAGTCAAAGCATACAGGTAGATCTAGACCAGAATCTCCATTCATACAGTGACAATTTCAAAGGCAATTCAATCCTATTATGGATGACAAGACAATATAAGTAGCATATGAAGAGGCCAAAGAAGGAAACTGGTTTGAACACAGCAGCACACAGTGATACCCACCAGCAAAGATCATTCAAACAGGGCCTGTACTTCACTCTGCAAGTATTTCCCTTCTGCTTTTTAACACTACCTAAATTAATGCAGACCTGATTTGGAATAACGCAAGAGGACAAATTAAACAACTTAAAATTAAGCACTTTTTTTTTGACAGAAGAAAAGAAACTGTGAAGTGCATGAAGAAAGTATAAATCTTTCTAGTTTTCCCCACACCACTCTTGCAAGTTGAATTTCAACTGGCCAGGAGTACTACATAGAGACTGGACAAGATCTTTTTAAAATGATTATGTGATACTTTCTCATAGAAAATCATAAAGAACTTGCATAGTGTAAAAAAAATACTTTTGGTATCAAAGACAATACTTTGCTTACTGAAAAAAAGATATTCCCTATAGCAAAGTTTCTATTACTTTCTACAGTACAATTATTACAAATAATAGCAGAGGATGTAATTTGAAATGAAGCTTATTACAAACTTCTGATTGAACTTGCAAGTTTGGTGGAGGTAAAAATGAAGTCTGGATTTTATAAATAAAGTTTTACAACCACACTACAATTAGAAATTTATGGGGAGGCCAGAATAATCATGTCCTTGTGCCATTTTTTCTTGTATTCGTACAATAAGGAATTCAGGGCATTGTCATCCTAGTAAAATTAACAGTGGAGAAAAAAAGCATTTATTTTGGTGATTTTGGTTTTGAAAGATTTGCTTGAATTTTGTTTTTATTTGTAGGCAGGATGAAGGTTCCCTTACATGGAAGATTTTTTAACTTATTTTTGAGATGAGCAACCTTTTCATTCTATTGTTCAGTTTGGGTTTTAATTCCCCTCAAAAAAACGTCCTCCTCGTTGGTCTAAAAAAGTAGTTGGGTTTTTTGTAAGAAAGCCTGAAATTACATCACACAAATTATTTTGGGTAGACGTTTTGTTCAACACTTCTCTGATCGGGCAAGAACTCTAACAAATGTTCAGATTCTTATTGAACTATTCATAATCATGCTCATGTTTCCTGCTCTGTATCTCAGCATGTGAGGCATTGTTCATACTGCCTGAAAGACTGTCCACAGATGCATCTTCAAAACTGCACTTACTTAGACCAAGAGTTACAAAACTCATTCACAGGAAATACTTCCTAACATTTCAACCCTGAAAGCAATGGGGAACCAAAAACTTGTCCAAAATACAGCTCTTTGAAGCAGAACAAAGCAAAGAGTAATATCAAACTACATTTGAGATCAGGAACAAAGGCATTAATTTAAAACAAAAGTGATCTTTTTGTCCTTCCTGTTGTCTTTAAAGTACAGGTAAAATATGAGTATGGCTCTCTTCGAATTCTACTGATATAGTATCTCTGATTGCCTTAAAGAGCTACCAACAGCTCCTTTGGGTATTTTCTATCGTGCTTCATATGAATGAATGTGTGGCAACTACAAGAAAGAGTGTGAATTCTAGAGATGCTGTAAAACCATTGATGCACTTGGGTAGTTTGGAAGCCCACCAGAGTGACTACATTCTTAAACTAAAAGTTTTAATTCAATTAATTAAGATTTCTCCTTGCAACTACTTATCAACAGATGTAGCAAACTGATGACATTAATGAGACAGTATTTAATCAATTTTACCAACAAACCCGAGAAGATAATCTGGCCTAGTGGTATATCTGAACCAAAGAGATATTTTCTGAGAACAAAGCAAGGCACTTTTATTCACTGGGAGTGCACTAAATGGTAAATTGTATTGGCAATAAAATAAAGATTTTTTTACAACTAAGTAAACCTCCTGTTGAGAAATTTCAGAAAAGTTATTTTTATCCCAAAGATTATAGCAAGTAGTCTTTGGAATTTCTGCCTCACTTCTGTTAAAAAGCCATAGAGTTCAATTCACAGTGGCTGCCAATGTCTTGGCAGACAGATAATTTCAAACTGATTTCCATGTATATTTTTTAGTTTTTATTTTTACAATTACAAGACACTCTATTATATACTAGATGAAAGGGGATAGAACAGCAGTGAGGGAACACCAGTGATAAAATAAATAGGAAGTTAAGAGCAATTGCTTGGGTTTAATAATCATCCTTAAATACAGCTGTAACCAGCATATTTTCTTAAAAGAACTGTGCACACAAAAATACTGCCACTTTTCCATTTGCAGAGGATTTTCTTATCCAAATCTAACTGTATCAACAAATCTTATCCAAAACTAGACCCTTCAAATTCTAGCAGCAACGAACAACTCATCCAATGAAAATACTTGCTTTATTCTTTTCTCTTCCCAGCAAATGTCATACACATCACCAGTCAATTCAGGACATCATTATAAATTCAGATAATGTATATATAAGGCCATACATTGAAGTAATGGGAATAAATCAATTTGCGCAACACTAAGTAGATGTTTAATACCTTTTTGGAACGAGGATATTTAAAGTGAAACTTGATTCTTAGATCAGCTTTTCAATTCAAACCCACTCATCTTACATCGTACAGGCAATATTCTCCCACCAGCTACAGACTGCACATCCTATAAAGGTTAAACCCATGTAGGGGTTGCCCCTTAAGAGTGCAAAGCTTTTGTATTTCTTGGGCCTCTCAGACCTTATGGAAAATGTAATTATTAGCAGGTAATTTACCTTATCCACTAATGACACTATTACATTTATGTTTTCATTAAAGAAAAGCAAACTACTTTGGAACAAGACAGCAGTAATGGAATAATGTCACTACCAGGACAATTTTGCTTTGGGAGTTGAATGATAAATAGATTCTTTTATAGAATTCTTTAAAATCATATCTAAGTATCCAGACAGATGACAATGATCAAGAAATCCAAGTAATAAACTAAGTAATTTTTTTCTGATTATTTTAGCTATTAATTGGGTATGTTAAAGTGATGTAGGATGTAAAAACTGCAATTCTGCTTTGTTTGCTTCTACTTGCTTTGAATGTCAGCAATGCTTTCAATCAATAGGGAATATTTATTTATGGTTTATACTAATATGAAGGTGCTAGTTTTTTGACACTCAGTATTAACAGACATATTCTAGGTTTCTTCATACTATAGAAAGAAAGCATTTATAATAACATCTGAATAAAAATGTAGAATAATATTTGGTAAGCATAAAGAGTTTTGAAAAGTGTTCGGTAGGTCTGAGATGATTTTTTTAAAGCAGAATTAAAATCCTAAGTTACTTTTGAGTTCTCACTTTCTTGGTCGCATTAGAAGTAAACAGAAGACTGCTGATTGTGAAAGCTTTATGTTATAATTTTTATTGTTTAAGGGCTCAGTTCATAGCCATCATAATGGTATAAACTTCAGCTTGACTGTGTGCTAAGTGTAAAAAAAATGTGGGAGGGTTGTCAGGGTACAAAAAGCATGTGAGAATAGGTGATAATGAACTACTAACATAAGCATATTATTAAAAGTCTTCATGTCTATAAAATACCTTTAAAAGACTAAATGTATAAAGGGCAATATACTGCCAGTGTATGAGTAGTCTGATCTATCTCTGTGGTGATTTGGGGATTTACTCATCTTTTTTATTTCCTTTTTGTTATCCTTAGTTTTTTCTTATACCTAACCAGTTCAAATGTGATGGAAAGCTGCTACACAGAATGAGGCTATGCCTCTCTTTTCTTGCAATATTATTGACAGTTTGACTTTATGATTCTGAGTAAATTTAGCTTCTCTCTAGATTCATAGAATTATGCAGGATAGAAGGACCCCAGGAAGATCTTCCAATACAGTTAATAATTTTTACAAGTTTACACTGGGAGTTTTTCTTTTGATGCACATAAATGACTGTGTTTCATCAAATTCAGATGAGATGGGATGAGCCAGGAAGTATTTTGCTTTTGCAAAACCAAAACCGCATTATGTTTTGGGTTTGCGAGTACAAAACCACACAGTGTTTTGGTATTGAATTGTCAATCCAAAGGAAGCAATGAAAGAGAAGAGTGGTAATTATTGCAGCAGAATTATAAAATTTATTTGTCTTGCTAGAGGCTGGGGATTTGTTTGAATACAAAAGTTAAACTACCATTTATTTTTCTATGTTTCTGAAAAGGGTTGGACAGTCTCTTTGAGTTCTCCAGTCCTTTAATTAAAAAATATTTTGTGGTTATTTTTATGGACAATACCTGACATAGAAGATTCAGAAATAATGTGTTAGACATTTGAACCAAACTCTGCCCAGGCTCAAACTCTAAATACTTTACGGTTTACAGAAGACTCATAGAACCATGGATCACAGAATACCCAATTGGAAGGGACCTAAAGGATCATCTGGTGCAAACTTTGTTGGCAATGAAAGGATCCTGACAAGAACACTCAGCACCCTGTCCAGGTAAATCTTAAAAGTGCGCAGTGCTAGGTAGTCCACTACTTCCTTGGGGATATTACTCCAATGTCTGATTGCCCTCTTTGTGAAAAATTTTCCTTTTCTGTCTAAGCAGAATCTCCCCAGGAGTAACATGTTATCACTGGTTTTGGTCTTTTCATAAAAGAAAGCCTCCATTGTTTTCACAGCTTCATGTTAAATACCAATGGTGATAAAGCTCTCCCCTAAGCCTTCTTTTCTCAGGGCTGAACAAAGCCAGTTTTCTCAGCCTTTTCTCACATGGCAGGCTTTTCAAACCTTTGATCATCTTTGTGGCCCTTCTCTGGGCCCTCTCCAACCTGTTTACATCTCTTTTGCGGGTCAAAACTGAACTCAGAATTCCAAGTGTGGCCTAACAAGTCATGAGTATAGTGGGATAATGGTTCCTTTATCTCTGCTGGTGAAGCCCTTGTTGATCCAACCCAATGTCCTGTTGGCTTTCGTTGCCACAGCAGTATGCTCATTTGTTTGCCACTAAGACCCTTTCCACAGATACTCTTCCCAGCTGGGAAGATCCCAGCCTGTGCTGTTCACATGGATTATGTTTTCCCAAGTGCAAGATATTGACCTTGTCCTTGCTGAACTTCATAAGGTTCTTGTTAGTCCATTCCTCTAGCCTATCCAGGTCTTTCTGCTGGGAGGCTCTCCCTTCCAAAATGTCAACTTTCCCACTCATTTCAGTATAATTGGTGAAGTTTGTCAGGGTACATTTGATCCCTTCTTCCAGATCACTTATGAAGACATTGGATCCAATACTGACCACTGGGAGACCTCACCTGTGACCTGCTGACAGTTTGAAATGGAACTATTTACTGCCGCCCTCATGTGCTGTCCATCAGCCAGTTCCCCACCCATTGCACAGATTACGTGTCTAGATCATAAGGCAAAGAAAAATGTCTTTTTTTGCGCTGCCTAACCCAATGAAATTATCTTTTGGTAATTTATTCTGACAGAGTTTCAATAAATGCTTGCCTGGTTGGAATTAATGACAAACACAGCTGTGCATGCTGGTCCTTAAATATGAACTTGAGAAAGAGTAATGCATTTTTTAAAGGAACAATCTAATGGCAAATATCAAAAGGCAAAAAGAGTTTCACATTGTAACTTGTAATAATTCTGGAAGAATAATTTTTCAAGTGTCAAGTATATGAGAAGGCAGGAGGAGGTTCTAGGCATTTTTGAAAATGTGACGTGCTATATTTGGGAACAGACTCTTGAAAGAATCTGTTTTCTGTTTTGCTGGTCTCAGTAATAATTTTAGAAAAGTAAAAAACTAATTCCACCAACAAACTTAATCAGCTGTCACCCTGCTGGGCACCATAAATGAAAGCATTTTCATAATGAGAAAACAAATCAAATTATGTTTCACGTCTGGTGACTGCAAATACTAGGAAAAGGGTCATTAGAGCTAACAGTCATCTGGGTAAGAAATTTCTTGATGAGGGTAAGTAACCTTGAAAGTTCCCTATTTCAAAGCTGAAGTGGGCAAAAGAAGTGAGAAAAGAGTGGAAAGTTGTGATACCTTGTTCCTCTGGGCATGCCAGGATGTACAGAGCTGGCTGCTGACCAGGGCTGATCTGGTAGCTGTCACAGCACAGAAGACAACCTCCTTTCTCATCCTAACCTTGATAGCAGCCAAACCAACCTATTCACAAGGCAGAAGCAGCCTGGGGAATGTGTTCTGGTTTGGGGGCAATAAAACACATTCCACACACCCCATTCCCATTCTTCTGTCTCTCACTCACATGTGTCTTCCCCACGCTCCTTTATGGGCCTCAACATACTCCCCATGGAGGAAGGAAAGTAAGGACATCTCTGCCATTACAGCATCTCCTCCTTTTGGAAGAGCTTTCTGTACCCACACAAAGTTACTGGTACGCCTCTTTCCAATGTTTCAGTAACATGCATAGATCTCTGGTGAATTTTGAAGAAGGCACATTCATAAATAATTTGGTTTCTTCCAGGTAAAGTTGACTGAACTGTAGGATTTCCTGGTTCCTCACCCAAGAAATACAGACTGAATATTATGTTTCTTTCTTAACTTATATTTCCATGATACACTAATTTACATCTGCTTGTGGGTTGAGCCTGGGTTCTTCAGCTGCTGGCTAAAGACTGGATAAAGATCCAAAGCAAACACCTCCTTTCTTTGCAGCCCTGCTCTCTACTCTGAAGTTAATTCAGAGCCGACTGAAAGCTAGTCACCGTCTTGCCAGTGCTATTTCAGTTTCAAGGGTGTCCAGGATTTAAACCCAGACCTGGATCCAAACTTCCTAAATAGCTTCCATCCTTTTAATTGGGTAAATCA
This sequence comes from Donacobius atricapilla, assembly GCA_013397315.1. Classification (NCBI taxonomy): domain Eukaryota; kingdom Metazoa; phylum Chordata; class Aves; order Passeriformes; family Mimidae; genus Donacobius; species Donacobius atricapilla. Next base: position 31,296 of record WBMY01001426.1, read on the forward strand.
TAACCTTGGATTCAGAAACCATCAACAATTTCACATTGTTCCAAAGGGATTTTACTGAAACATTACAAAACTAGCTTTGGGTATATTTTGGCAAAGAGAATAAATTGAAAATTCAGCCAGTGAATAATTTGTTGTGGGATAGGGAAAGCAGGATGCTGGCAGACAACTTCCTCAGAAATCTTGACATGTAAAATAGGATTTCTATTGCAACAGGTGTGTGGGGTGGAAAGTTAGGTCAGAAAAGATTTTTCCTGTGTGTGCTATCACTGCTGACAGGCATAAGTCTCCCAAAAGACCCAGGAAGACAGATATCGCTCCAGTATTGTTCTGAGTCTCAGGTCTGATGCAGAATTAGGTATTGCCTCAATCACTTTTAGGTCATGGTTCACTTTCAGGCATTATTCCAGTTTTTTATGGACATAACTACACTTAAAACACCTATAAGAGATGAGAATTACAAAAGAGTGGTTTCTGTGGAAAGCACTGCATGGAGCATATGATGACCTTATCTTGTTTTTCCCTTCTGTCTCAAGGTTTCATGCCCTTCATGTTGATTTTGAGGTTTGTAAAAACATCCATACAACTTTCCAATACTTTTATTTTTGGTTTAAGTTCATATGTTCAATGACAAAGGCAGTAGCTATCAGCTGAATATTTTCTTCCAGTTAATGAATTCTTATTTGGTTTCCCATTCTTTATTTTGCATATTATTTCAAAGACTTATGATGCAGTAACAACTATATTTAGCTCAGTTTTACTAGCTTTGCCTTCCCAATCTAACAGCTGATTTGCCAGCAGACCAATTAGGAAAATCTAAAAATAAGATGAGAAACTTATTGAGGAAAAAGATGAGGAAAAAAGTTCTGTAGGAAGTTATCTCCTATATAGTAGGGTTCTTACTGAATATATTTATTGCTTCTGTAATTCTAGCTTAATCTCCATTATTAGTACCTAAGCTAAACTCATCCCATAAGTACAAGAAAAAAGGCATAGAAACAAGACACAAAATAGTATATATGCAATACCATGTAGGACTTTTTGCCTTATAGAAGCCTGTCACTCTGGTCTATAAGGATTAGCTAAAGACACTAGATTAGGCATATAATTTTAAATGTCCAATGCATGGAATTTTAATTTTACCTCAAAATGTGACTGAGGCTCTAATATACCTCTTCTTCAAAGCACAAGCTAAATGATCTATGGGGATATGCCTAGAGCTACTCAACAGGAAAAAAATATTTCAAGTAAGGATCAGAAGCACCCCCAGCTGCTGTGATCAGATAGAGAATTTGTCTTTTGAGGTGAGGCGTCTGACAGCCTGAGGGCCAAAGGAGAGGGCAGGGAAGGAGACTTGTTGGTACACTGGCTCAGTGCAGCTCCAGGAAACCTGTGGGTGATGCTTAACAACAAGGAGTCGCTCACCTGCCAAACACAGAGCTTCAGTCCAAGGATATTAACAAACTTGAGGCCTAGGCCAATTGAAAACCCATAAGGTTCAACATGGAGAAGCAGCAAGTTCTGTACCTGGGGCAGAAAGAGGACACATATCAGTCCAGGCCCTGGTGGAAAATATGTAGGGGTTTTAATGAATGCAAGGTTGAAAATAGGACAACAGTGAGTTCTCACCACAAATAAGGAAAACTGAAACATCAGGAAGTCAAGGCCAGAATATCATGGGAACTTATGATTGCCCTTAATACAGTGCCCATGAGGCTATGCTTGGCATAATCTACCAAATTTTGGGCTTTCCTCAGTTCAGGACGGGCGTAAAGAAACAGAACAGGGTCCAGCAAAGATCTGTTAAGATCATTCATACATGTCTGAAGAAAATTTCATCCTTGGAGATCTTGGAGATTTCACCAGACCATAGCATGGCTAACTTGATCTGCTGCTGGCATTTCTACTGTTCCACATGAGTTTGCACCTGATGTCCTACAGGGCTCCCTTCCAACCAACATGTCTCTTACGCCATGATACTGTGATTTTATTTGCCTGAGATGCAGGGGGTCTGAACCTTAGGCCCTTGCTGGTCTCAGGGTATTTTAGAGCGTAACTCCTGAATTGTTTTTAAGCAAGAGCTGTTAGCTGCTCTCCTAACATCCCATTGGATCTTGGTCAACATTCAAGGAAAACAAAGGAAGGAAGAGAGGGGAAAAAGAGAGAGAGTAACAGAGCAAGTAGACACCAAAGTCAAGCCCCCATCCTGTGTTTTTACTTCCTGGAATCATAGGATGAAAAGCAAACAGAATCTGGAAGAGGAATTTAAAGCAGCTGATACCCTGTCCCATTGCAGCTTGGACTATTCTTCAAAGTGAGCAGTATTAGTAACTGACTGACACTTTCATGACTAAACTCCAATATAAGCATAATTTAAGGAGTATGAAAATACCCCAAAGTTTCTAGTCGGTGGGCAATTGAGGGTGAAAAACCTTAAAGATTGCTGGTAGATAAATCAGCAGTGGAAAGAATGGAATACCCTATTGAAAGAGGAAGATGTAATTTTTATATTTGTAAGGGTGGTGAAGATTAAAAAGGGGGAGGGGCTGTGACAGATGAGAAAGAGAAAGAGTAATGAACAGAGAAAGCTGAAGGGAAAGAGGCAAAAAGTTGTTGCTAAAACTGAAGAAAAAGTTGAAGATTCAAATAAAGACTAAATCTTCAGTGTCATTATCAGGAAATGTAGAACAGAGTGACAGTAAGAAAATAGAAAAGTGGGGAGATCTTCCTAGATCTGGACAGATTCTTTAAATGGTAAATCAGTGTTCTTCATAGAAAGAGAGGAGAGCTCAAGATACATTCTGTAATGCAGTAAAGGCACGGAGGCATGAAGAACCTCAGATATCATCTTGCCAAGAAGAAATGCTTGACTGAAGAATGGCAGAGTAAATTAGAGTTCTGTAATTCTACATGGTAATGGGATTTTTTACAAAGATGTACAGAAACTAAAAAACAAAAGCAAAGAGAAAATTTTTCAAGATGGGCCAGCAATGGAAATTCGTGAAACAAACAGTGGAAAAGATGGGCAGGTAGACCTGAAGGCATGCCAACAGCTCAAAAAAAAAAACAAAAA
>WBMY01001426.1:34392-56784 GCA_013397315.1 Donacobius atricapilla
AAAGGGCCCCAAACCATCTGACAACAAGATCAACAGGAGAAAGAACAAGGAGCAGAAGACAAATAGAGTCATTTAAATCCTGGGGAGTGCTCAGACACTTCCTGAATATTATTCCAGACCAATGACCTGAAGGTGGGTTCATTTCCCTTCTCTCTCAGTCTTTAACTGTTTTGCTAAATCTGCCAGGGCAGAGATCCACTTTATTCTAATTGAGGTACTGGGATGAAAATGAAGTGGTACAGAGACAGAAGGTAATCCTCTAAAACTACCTGTTTCTCTGATCTAAGTTGATGAAAGAGGTCTAGGATTTGAAAGAGTGACTTACAACTTGTCTAAAGGTAAGACACTGCTGCAACTACAGCATTCTGTAAATGTTTACAAGATATATATTAATTAACTCTGGACCTGTAAGTCTAGTTCTGACCCCAGAACTCTGTATTACCATCAAACGTAAGTATAAAGCTAAGTGTCATAGAAATTTGCCTATGCTGCCTCCATCCATGTCAACTCTTTAGAGCAACTCGACGGTGCCTCTACTTTACAAGTACCATTGTGCTCTACTAAACAATAGCTTTAGAGGAAATACAGTCAGCATCCTGTCACTAATCCCATAAGAGATACTGTAAAAGCATGAGATTAAAATTATTGAAAAAAGAAAGAAGTTACAGTGGTATTAATTTTTTTTTTTTAATTATATTAGTTATAACCTAATCACTGGCTATAAAATCAAAACTCTGGAGCTGGAAAAAATTCCCAGCTTTCTCTCAAAGTCCAGAGCCAGCATTCCAGCTTCAAGCATTGCACATATTTATCTCACCACATTCCACCCAAAAGTGAAATCCAGTCACTTTACTGAAAATCTTAATTTCAAGTGAAATACATGTGTGTTTTTAAATATTAAGTTTTAACTGTTCACAACCACAAATTCCCAGATGGTAAGCAGTTGCAAATAGAAAAGGGAAAGCTTGCAAAGCATGGAAAAAATGCTCTCTGGTAGAGCTAAAAAATTATAGGATCTGGCTTGCCTTTGCTATACTTTTTCCAAGATGTAAAAAGAAGCCAATAGATGGCTGCTTGCCATTTGTCATAACCCATTTCAAATATGTCTCCTCATTACCTTTTTTCATATACTTTTCCTATCCCTCTTTTCCTTCTTATCTTCAATAAAAATCTCTACTTCTTCTCAGGAACTGTTATTGCAGAAAGATTTTCCAGGATTCAGTATGTCATTGGAAAATTGTAAGATTGCACCAAGTGTAGGGGTCTCTCACAGCTTTGTAGCACAGCACAAGACAGAGTTTGCCCCTTTGATTCATTTGATCTTACTGCTCTGAACTGCAAGTGTTAAAGATACTATGACTTAGATTGTCATTAGTCTTCAAATTATATTCATTTTTGTCGTTCAAAGTTTTGACATAGCAATCTTAGAATGTCTTGATGAATATTAAAAAATTCATAAATTAGTTACCCTATTCAAGTGCCTAAAGAGGGAAGTCTAGAGGCATCCAATATACTATAAATTATTCTTCACCCAGCCTTCAGAAGCATTTCCAAAATGATACAGGTCTCTTATATCTCCTATGTCATACATGCTGGGCTCTTCGGAGTGTCTGTGGTACCCTAAGGAACATCAGGCAATGCAAGACGTTTACGGTTTGGTACATTACCTGTGCCCTGATCACAGCTCCACTGAGCTTTCTTTCCTAAGCTGAACAGGAATCAGTAATTTTCACCTTCCAGTTGCAAAGCTATCATGACTATAAACAGTGAAAATAAAATAAAATAATGTCATCCACTGACATGGTTTAAATTCATATTAATATTACAATTATTAGCTGTCTGCTTGAGATTGCTTTTTATCATTCTAATCCTTTCCCCCTCTTTATTATTGTAGGAAATGATAATTTTCTGAAAGCTTAAATAATACAATTCTCTTGTTTTAAAGGGAACCCAATTGGTTAAACCTATGGATAAATAGTGTGGGCCAATCACCTAGAATCCAACAATGCAGAGATCCAAAGATGAAAAGCAAAGTTACTATATGCAAAAGAGTTCACAAAATTATGTACAGGAACTTTTTAATAAGTACATTATTCTGTGGAAACACTTTAAGTTCATTCCAACCCTTACAGCAAATTGATTGAATTCTGCATATACCCTTGTACAAACAGGATAAGGCTCCCTTTTCTCACCCTGTAGGGCAAAGGATATTGGATCTTAAGGCCATAATATCTCTGTGCATGGGAAACGCATAAGTCCTGGGTCTGGTCCAGACATACAGATATTTTAAGGAAATCATTCATTTGGAGAGAAAAGAAGGAATGATATCCGTCTCAGATTGAAGTTTAAGGTTCTGATTTTTTAGGTTTTGTTGTTTTTCTAATGAATAGCAGCTGTTCAAATGTGCGTAGAAGGTAGAAGGCTGAATAAGCTCCAGTTCATGGGATTATTGGGCAAGGATCCGGGGACAAGGTCAAAGGGGAGATATAAATAAATATTTATATAACAGCTCCCATTGTTATCAGTAAGGGATGATGGCTCAGCAAATCTAAAAATCAGCAAAGCTTTATTTAGGTGTCTGGATATGAATATGAGAGACTGTACACAGTCCAGATATAAACTATGCTATGTAGTTGGAAAAAGTAATATAACTGTGCTAATCCAACTTCTTACCTAGGCTGTTGATTCCTGAAAACAATACTTCTGATTGTATGATACTGCTTTTTCAGACACACCCTTTGTTTTGGAAAGGAAAAAATTCCCACAGTACTATACTGATATTAAAGGTATATGTGTTTCCACAATTTACTTTTTTCCTGAAAATCCATTTCAAAAATATTGATTCAGTGTAATTATGACCCTTTATCTGATATTAATGTTGGTCTTCTAAAGCGCAGGTTACAGTAACCTAACTTTCAATCAGAATATATTCTGTTGATGCTGAGAGGACTTTTTGATAGCAAAGAAAACAATGCAGGCCAGCTAGAGGTATTTTAGTAAGTCTTACTGCTATAACATTAGCTCACTCTCTGCAGGTTTAATCCCAATTTCTCATGCAGCCATCTTTGCTGCTACTTACTCACTTCTGTGTACATACACTAGTACCCTCTACTGGTCTTAAACTTACTGTGGTGTTCAGCTAGTCTGAGGAGGTAGAGGCCAACCCCTAATAGGCATCTGAATGATGAATACTTTTCTTTCTTCTGTTTTGATCAGGAAGTCATGATATCTGTTCCAGTTAAAGGCATGACATTACTCGGTAACGTGGGGTGGTTTCTATCTGTCCTACAGTTCATTAAAATTGTGCATAAAAGCATGGATAGTGGAATCAACAATAAACCAGCGCTGCTGGAAAAGACATAAAATACTGCACAGCTAATCATAGAGAAAATATGGCCCATATAACAGCTCTTTGTTCTCTACATTCTTGCTGTCATCTGTTGTACTGTTTTCAGGAATGTCAGATGTGAACTGATTGGCAACATCTTTCCTTGAGGGGAGCAAAGCTATTTAATGTATATGTTTTTTAAAATTCTATAGCAGTCTATGAATGACCCTGGAAATATGTAAATTCAAATTTAATTCTAGTTGAAGAGAAAAGAACAGTAACAAAAATGGTCCAAAATAAAATATTGTTAAAAGGAGCACCGTGGACAAGAAAGCACTGAATTTCTCAAAAGGCAGACAAGTAGTTGTCCATATAAGGATTCTCATGTGCCATTTTGTACAGTTTAACAAAGTTAGAGCAAATAATGCTATTCTACCAAAAAAGCCGCACATTTTTCAATATATTAAATGACAATTTTGATCTTAAATGCTCCTAAAAAAAATATTCCCAAAAGGTTTCTATGTAAGTGGGCATGAACTTTGTCATAATGATTTCCTAACATCAACCAATAAATAAAGCTATTTTAAACTACAGTTTCCAGAGAATGGGAAAAGGAGAGATAATTCTTATCCTGAGACTTTGAAACATCCATGCCAAAATTTCCAGTCTATCCACTGAATAGGATGCTGGACTTCAGTACTATTTAATATAGTGTGATATTGTGCACAGATCTTACAGGTCCCCATGGCTGAGATCCTCTCAAAATAATAAGTTCTGCTTTAGCAATGGCACACCCTGAGGAACTTTTGAAGCAAGAGGTTGACATGGCTTTTCAGTGCCAATGCTAGAGGATTCTTGGAGCCCATAACTAGACCTGCATCACCAAATACTGCCACCACCAGGTTCAGCTGAACCTAGTAAAGCATGAGCACTAAAAAAACTGCTGTAGGTGGAGGGAGGAGCTACACTGGATATTTCATTTGGATTTCTCTTTTTTTTAATCTTATTTGTTTAGTGTTTATAGACTGTTACTTTGCATGAAAGAAATACATCCAGCAACTTTTCTGGTTTGGGTTATTTTTACTGAGCAAATGTTCTATATAATACTAAAGATCTCAAAGAGATTTTTTCTATTATGCTTAAGCTTGATTATCCATGGACTTTCTCTCCCTTTGTTTTCATGCTTGGCCTTGTTACAAAGGATCACAAATTTTATGCACACCAAGGAAACCTTTGAAGAGTAACAATAAATTAAGAGACTGGACAACTTATTCTGCATGCTTGCTTTTTCAATTGTAAAATGAGAAAAATGATCTTTCCAAGTGAAAAAATTAAAAAAGAAAATACGTTTTTTTTTTCTCCTGAAAAATATTACATGATTTCTCGCAACTTTTCTTATCCAACTAAATGGAAATGTCCTCAACTGATTTCCTCAACCTGGTTCTCTGAGAAAAATGTAAATAATCTCTAAAATCTAAATGATTCCCATCTGCATGCGCCCCGTCATTCCCCTGTCCCCTTATCCAGCAACCTATTAAATTCTTAAGCTATTAAAGAATATGTTAGAAGGAAATGAATGATCCAAGCTATAGTATGTTCTTATATTGTTATGGAAACAGGATGGTAAGAAGATTGGAGTTCCCTGTGTACCCCTTAAAGAAAAAGGGAAGGAACATGAAAGACGTAGTGGCTGGTAGACCAGTCAGGAGCCTACATCTCTGACTTGGCACACTACCTCTTGCTCAGCTAGAGAACAATAAAATGTGCTTAGGGGTTATGGTACTAAGCTGAAAATATTGTGGTTGCTTGGATCACACGAGGAAGCAAAGCATTGTGTTTTAAGCAGCAGGAGATACAGGGAGAAGGGTTGGTAAGAGAAGACTGGTCTGCTTAGTTCTGCTTCTCAGTGAGTCATTAGAGGGTACTTTTAGTTGATTGTAGTTTTATTTTGGTTTAATTAGCCTGAGTGTATCATATTTCTTTTCAAGAATTAATTAAAGATTAGGAATATTTCATCTTCAGTTTTATTTCCAGATTTGCCAGTTTGGATTGCACCTTAGACTAGTTGGTAAGGTATGTTACATGGAACAACCAATTCATGCAAGAGGAAGAAACACCCTTTTCCCACTTCTTTCTAAATAGACATAATCAGATACAGAAATCATAGAATCATTGAACGGTTTTGGTTGGAAGAGGCCTTAAAGATCACCAAGTCCCCTGCTATAGGCAAGGACATCTTCCACTACACCAGGTTGCTCAAAGCCCCATCCAACCTGGTCTTGAGCAGTTCCAGGGATGGGGAACCCACAGCTGTTGTAGGCAACCTGTTCCAGGGTCTCACTACCCTGACAGAAAATAATTTCTCACTAATATGTGATTACTACTACCCTAATCCTACTCTTTTGTTGTGAAGCCATTACCCCTTGTCCTATCACTTGTGAAATGGCCTATATGACCTTGTGAAAAGTTCCTCTCCAGCCTTCTTGTGGGCCTCCTTTAGGTCCTGGAAGGTTGGGGTAATGTTACCCTGGAGCCTGCTCTTCTCCAGGCTGAACAACCCAACTCTCTCAGCCTGTCTTGATAGTAGAGGTGTTCTGGGGCTCTGATCATCTACAACCTTTCTTGCATGGAATAGAAAGGGCATTCTTCCAGAAGTAAAGAATGGGGAAAATAAAGCTAGAGAAGTACCTGGGAGAGAATTTCATTCAATCCACAGTAAAAATCTAAGCCAAACACTCTTAGATGATTATTTTAAAATATAGGTTTGTTGAATTAGTCTCAAATCTTTTGATGACAGGTATCCCATTCCACATTCCAAAGCAATCTTTCCTCCTGTATATATTACTTTATTCAGGAAAGAAGAACTGACTCTTCTTCAATGCCTCCATATGACTTAGAAATAAAATCTTCTGCATTTTGGGTTCATCCCAAGTCTCATGTGGGATATTTAATATCTTCTGTGTTTCTACTACAACAAAATAAGAACAGAACAAAGACAAACAGAGAGCTAAATGGACAGATTAATGGCAAATGTTTTAATTCAGATAAAAGTACAAAATAATAGATAAAAGAAAAGAGGACAAGAACATAAATTAAGCCACTATCTGCTGGAAATAACTTCTGGGAGTATAGCTGTCAAGTCCTCTAAATTCTAAGCAGTGCTGCCATTGTGGGCATTTTTTGTGCCTAAATTGTGCGTCTACACCTGCCTGTGTGTTTCACAAACACAAAAGAAAATTAGAATCTTAATTAGATCAAGAGTGCAAAATGAAAATCAAGTTCCAACTACGAATTCTGGGAAACAACTTGAGATAGAGATCATGCTGGGATGATTCATTTGACAAGTTATCTAATTTAAGTAAATATTGCTGGGTTGCAGAAGTAATTATAAAGAAAATGCAGAGTTGGTAGTTACAATTGCCCTAGGGAAAATATATATGAGTGATATTGTCTTCATACTCCTACTCAGTGTACCCTTTATGAAAATATTTTTATTGCTTTTTTTTTTCAGTCTTGGTTCACATGTTATATTTTTACTGTATTTTGTTGAAAATCATATATTTTACAAAATAAATGGAATATATGTGCTTTTATTCACAAACATACATAGATATGTGGATATTTTTACACAGAGAGATGAAGAAGAAAAAGAGTGAATGTGTGTTACAAAAGCAAAAACAATCAGCTTCCTTGGCTCATGGAATGGAAACAGCAGACACATATTTTATCCTGAGGTCTGAAAAAAACCTCTTCCTCCAGTTATTAATGTCTCAGCTGACTGTTTTCTGTGAACGAATGCCTAAACCAGGCAGAACCATAGGAAATTTAAACAGCTATTAAAAACTGCTGTGTGTAAAAATAGTTGAGATTATACAGGGGTGGAAGATTCAACTTGACTACTGTATCATAATTCATGCCCATCTCAAAGCACCCATTTGTTGATGATTTTGTTTCTTATCAAATGTTTATATTTTATTTACCTCTTTGCTCTGTCTCCCATGAGAGCAATTTCAGGTTTCAGGTGTTGAAATAGTTCCAGAAACTGCAGAAACCGTCCATATAAAAATGTGACAGAACTGTGATCTCTGACACAGATAATTTATTTATACTGATATTTAGCCCTTTTCAATCCCTTATTTCCCTTTTCAATGACTATCTGGAAATGACACTACAAATTTTAGATTGATTAATCCATTTCAGCAGCTGTATAAGAAACAAGGAATCTTTCAATCTGGTACTTGTAATAGAATCACATAATTAATAAATTTGTAAGTGTACAGCATATAATGCAAATAAAGCTAAAAAGCATTTTTATTAGGCTTATTTGCTCTATGCTGGTTCTGGCTAGTCCAAAAAGAGCTTAGATGGAAAACATTGTGTCATTGTTTCTATTATAGAAACTCTATTATTTTCAAAAGTTTATAACAGAATTATAATAAATTTATCATTCTGTTTACAAATTACACTGCAGTTATTTGTTTTTATAAATATAATTATCTTCAGGGCAAGAGATAGGATTACTCTAAGATACTATAAATAAAGAGTGGAAAAATTCCAAGTTGGTATGCATTTAAATCATTTTAAATGGCACAAAATCTTCAACAGACCATGAGCATTAATTTAATTAAATAAAAATATTGGTACGATCAGCATGGCAAGGTATCTCAAACTGCTCTACTGAGTGAGGCCCATGGGACCTTTCATTCTAGCTGGGTTGAAAAGCGATAGACTACCTTTGAAATGTGTCCTTTTGTTTGATGAAAACTGTCCCAAAGCAATTAGTGTCACAGCTTAGAAAGAAGCATAAGTAAAAATTGAAAAAGCACAAGGGAAAGCAGCACTTATTTCTGCTTCTTATACCCATAAAACAGAGCAAAGTCGAGTGTCCCGGTCTAGCAGAGTAATCCTGTTGGAGGAGATCCTCACATCATGATTTCTGTCATGAAGCCACAAGCCTGCCTCCCTGGGGCACATGTGCCCAGAGCACCCAGCCTTCAATGTGGTTGTATAATCTTGGAAAACAACAGTGTTAACATAGTGCTGGGCATGAGCTAACATGCACAGGCTTTTCATTCCAGGTTGCTCTATCTGGCTGTCCCAGGGCATAGGCGGAACAGATGCATAACTGCCTCCAGCTGCTCATGAACATATCCTGTATGCAAATTTCAGTGAAGGAGGGGGAAAAGGAGAACACACCCTTTACAGCAAAATTTGGCTGTAACCAATTTGCTTTGATTATCAGATCCCCTATTCAAAATAGCTATCTAGCCAGATCAGTGTTTGGGCAATAAAAATTTGCACACCAGGCTAAGACCAGAAGTCTCAAGGGAGGCCCTGTTGCCACAGTCCAAGTCCCAGAGGTGTGATGCCACTAGAATGTTCTTCTCATTAAAAACCATACAGCATTGTATTCTGCCTGTTTCTAACATTCTTAGGCATATAGATTAATATATTTAAAACATTCCTGTCTTTCCAGTCTTCTAAAAAACCTGGAATAGACAAGGTTTATTGTTTGATACTGGTTCACCCATTCAGGACTTTCATCACCATCTAATTCTCCTAGAAGGAGGACATTTGGCAGAAAATCATGACTGTGTGCTCAAAAAGACTGACAAAAAAAATTCATTTTATTTTCATTTTATTTTCACATTTTATTTTACTTTTTACAGCACCTATTTTTGCAGATAATCCCTGTTCTGTGGTGCTCCCTATCAAATAGAAAAGACATGTAGCTGGCAGTATTGGTCGAACTGAAAAGCAGAGTAAGTTTCAAAGTCTGCACAAAGTCTGAAGTTTCAGCTTCAAAGTCTGCACAGAGTAAGCTTCAAAGTCTGAAGAAGGGAGGTTGGTATAGGATAGGACAGGACAGAACAGGATAAGGTAGCAAAGGCAAGGCAAGTCATACTTTGTTCCTTAATGTTAGTTATATTGCATAATAATAATAATAATAATAATAATAATAATAATAATAATAATACAATATAATAACGTTTTTATATTGCATTATATACAGCATTATTGTAATATAAATTCTACCTTCCATTTGCAGTAAAAACTAAATTGCTCAGTTAATTTCCTTCATATGAAATGCATTTCTTTTGAAAAAAAAAAGAAGTGGCAGGTTCATAGCTATGAATCTGACTTATCGAAGTGGCTGATAATTGTGCCACTAACTTGAGTGGATACAGGACCAGATTCTTATAAACATGTGCTTTCTTATGGCCTCACTGCATTACATTGTAAGCGTCTGTAAGTGCCATCTATGAAATTGTTCTGAGGGCATTTTGTGATGCTGTGTCACAATATTGCCTATAAATTGGTGCAAAAGTTATATTGAAGAGCAATATCAGGAAACAGCAATAATGTGTACCTAATAAAATCCAGACTCTATGCTAGGGAACTGCTTTTTCATTGTGAGACACATTTTTCCCCACAAGCAAACTAAAAAGGTCCAGAAAATGGCCTAACCTCAATGCAGATCTCAAGAAAGTCATAACACAGGGAGTTCATACTCCTTGGAAGAACACAATGTGTAATTCCACAACCCTCTGCATCCCATCTAGATAATTTAACTCTCTGTCTGATGATCAAGGAATAACATGAAAAATCACTGAGATGGCTGATTGCTTTATGAAGTAGTTTATTTCTGGTGTATTACCTCTAGATACTTGGATGAGAAATATTTCTTTCTGAAACTGGATTTTAAGCTGTTCCTGTACCTACTGCATTACATTCCTTTATTCCTTTCCTTTATATCCTGAGGTAACTGGGTTTTCCTTTATTTTCCATGCAGTTCTGTGTAATTTTTAAGGCCAGATATGATCTAAAACACGGCAGACAGGTGGTTCAATTTATTAAATCAAAATGGAGTATCTAATGCCTATAATATATGTTGTTGACACAACTAGTATCCAGTTGCAGTGGAACCCCAGAACTTTGTCTATAACATTAGACACAAAGAAGTTCTAAGATTAAGGGTAACTATGCCAGAGCCTGAGACCCATCCATTTCAAAACACATACCAGATGATGTTTCACTGGAGTGAGGGCTCAGAGCACAGGAAAAGGTGGCCCTTGGAAATCTATTAGTATAATGCACTGTTGCATAGCCTACTGTTCCCAGATCCAATGTACTTGCAACACAGGAGCAAGACTTTGATCCACTACCTTATGGTGCCAAGTATGCAGAGAAAACAGAAGTGTTTGTCCTCATCTCTTGTCAGCAGTGCATTGGAGAGCAATCAAAGCTGATTGCTTGCATGTCAATATCACACAGAAAGTGAGTCTAGATTGGAAAAAAAATGTACAGGTTTTGCATCATAGTCCAAGTGCTGTCAGAAGTGGGTACCATGGAAGAGAGAATGCAGAACACCACTGTGATATCATTCAACAGAAAACTATGTGAAGGTAACTACTTGATGTATGTCAAAAGTTGATTCAGGTATTTTTCATGTTTCAACAATGTTCAATAAATACCCAGTGATGCCCTAGAATTTCGCAACTCCTGGTACTCAGCTTATATTTGGTTTCCATTAATTTTATGGACTATTCACATTTCCTATGCTGCCATCCCCTTGAAAAAGAGCATTAAATGTTAAAAACTCACAGCTGCACTCCCATCATTTCTTTTAATGTGCATGTGTTTGAATGCAGCTTCCTTCCTTCCCCTACACTTCTCCATTGCCCAGTTTCCTCTCAGATAATACGTGCGTCCTAAAATCATGAAACTGTACCTAACTAGACAGAAGAAAAGGGGCAGATGGGACTGGATCCATCTGATCACTCCTGTTATACACACCTGTATAAAATGCTGAATTTAATCACTGAGTACATTACACACATGAGAACATTGCAGCATTAAGCAATAGAAGAGATCCACAGGGAGAAGATCATTGAACAGATATTCCACAAACATGGGTTTGTTAACAAGCTTAATCATGCCTATTATATCTGAACCATATTCCCTTTTTTTTTTTTTGTTTAAGATTAAAAACAAGACAAAAACAGAAGTTCAGAGCTATTTGGCCATAACAACCACAAACCCTTATCAAAGTGAGGTGATCCCGGATGTATCGAAGCCATAGCTGGTTTTTTGCTGACTTTAATGGGGACAAGATTTCACCAGGAATCATTCAGAAATCTGTAAGAGTTAAAAAAAAAAAAAGTGACAATATTTAAGCTTCTTACACTCTGAGTATTAAATAAGAGCAAACTATGATGCTAATCAGGTTTGTCTTCTAAAATGCAGTGTTTATGGAAAGAAGTTTGAACATTAAGGAATCCACAATGGGGACTATTCAAACTAAACTATTTTATGATGCTTTAATTACTTTGTGTTTGGTTATGATTTTGGCTTTTTCCTCAGGACTGTCAGCTGCAGTAGTGATGGGTGCAGATAGCTCCCTCAGGATGAGGACCTGGAACTAAGGAATGACTGATCTTTTCTATATCACAAAAATATTTTAAGTGTTCTAAAAATTACAGTCTGACTTTTCAGTTCTGAACCATATCTCTTAAACAAAAAAATGGTACTTCACAAGGCAAGGAAATAGATTTACAAGTCCAAGAAAAAACACTGATTTTTTCCATAAATTTTCCAGTACCAATTTATATTAGCCAAAGGCTTGATATTGCGGGTGGGCTGCCATAGACCTGGTGAGCTTTGGACCCTTAATTACTCTCAGAAGCCCCAGAATAAAACAAAACTGATATATTTTCAAGTAAGCCGCAAAAAGCAAAGAAGGCTGAGGAGATCAGGGCTCTCAAGGCTTCCATGTTTTTGGTTCATAAATATCCCTCCAGGTGGTCTGCTGATGATCCTGTAGCTTGAAGGAGAAACTCTACTAAGGAGCCAGGCACGGCAATTTTAACCCACGGCTTCATATGTCTAAATATGTCTTCATTCCTGCAGTTTCAGCAAATCAACATGTTCCATGGAAGCAATATTCCCTTAAAAAATTTCCAGTCAGTTGGAATGTCGCTTTCATGCTACAATGCAAAATCCTATGTATGGCAGTTGTCCTGCCCCTGTATACATCTTTCTCCTCCATTTCTGCACTCTTTTTCCAATTTGGTAAGTTTAAACTACTAAATAACAGAATATCAGGTTTTATACTCTGTTTATTCTTCTTGAATATTATTCTGTTTGACTCATCACTGTCCCAGTCTCCAAACTTCTTAATCCAGTGTTTCACCAGAAAAGATTCTACAGACTTGGAATTTTGGTTATGTTTTAGTAAGGATCTTAGTTTCAGCACTCCTGTACTACATTACCTTCCAACAGTAATGTATTCTAACAGTAGTTCCTTTACATTCACTCTACTGTCTAAAAATACAACTGTATTAAGGTGACTTGCAATATAGTCTAACGGAGGTTCAACTAAGCTGGTATGCAAGAGGCCATGTCCATTTTTTTGTACTGCCACTGGCATGTACTTTGGTCATTGGACATCTGTAAAATGGAAATACCAGAAGCTTTATAAATAGCTTTGAAAATAGTTTTTAAAAGTTTTTTCAATTGTTCATAATAACTACATTATTAGTTTTCAATCCTGTGCTTCATTAAACTGTGGAAGTATATAAATTAGTTCTATGAAAGCTGTTTATGAACAACAAATCTATTGCTGGTTGGTCTAAATTGTTCCCCATCTTTCAGAACCTCCATGAGAAAATTGTCAAGATTTCAGAACAGAAAACTGTTAATTGGCTCAGTTGTTCAGAGCTTGGTGCTGATAACACCGATCTCTTCAATCCCCACATGGGCCATTCACTTGAGAGTTGGGCTTGATGATCCTCGTGGGTCCCTTCCAACTCAGAATGTCCTGTGATTCTGTGAAAACCTGAACAGAACAAGGAAAAATAATGTGTTCATTAATTAACAAAACAATTCCATTTAGACAGTCACAGTTTGTTTTTCAACTTAGAGCAGACTGTGAAATACCTACATCATAGAATTTGCATTTCTGTTAGAATCAAAGACAGCCAAACATCTAAAATTGCAGCTGTGAAAGAAAATCCACAGCCTCAGACTTGATGGTGTGAAGCTCCCAATCCAAAATGTTGTGTATCTGATTTTCAAAAAAAGCTGAAGCCCAAAGATTTCCGTAGTTCAAAGTGGAAATTAACCTTAAAAAAAAAAAGTGTTTAACTTTTATCTGAATGTCTAAATATGACTTAAAAGCCTTGGCCAAATTGTTTTCCACTACAGAGACACCATAACACATCTAACTTCTCATAAATTTTAATATGCCAGAGACCATTTGAACCCTGGGAGGCAGCATGGACCTCCTTTCAGTCACACAAATAGGAGAGTACTAATGCTAGGCACCCCTGCTCCAAGCAAGAAACGGATATCTGGTCAAAATCCACCAATTCTTTATTAGCTCTTCCTTAAAAAGAAACTCAATGGAAAAAAGCAGTTCTTATGAAAATCTTAAAATACAAAATACAATGAGCCTGTTTGGCAGTAAGGGCTCTTTATAACTGACTCCTATACTTTATGTTCACAAGAGGTGGAGTTGCTTTACTTCACAGCTAAAACCCATTAGGCCCACAGGTCAAGCCCTCTTCAAAATTCTTTTACTAGTTGTCTAGTTTTTATACTCTCTGTTGGGCTGAGCTATGTATTCATTCCCCCCATGCTGGTCTGCTAAACTCAGGAAGTCATTCACGTTCTTTTAAGGAACTCGGGGAGCTCGATACACTCACCTGTTGACAGCTGGTTATAACCAAAGGTGACCCTTCAGTCCTCTTTTGTGTTGAGATAAAGTCAGTTTCTTGGCAACATCAGAGGTCAGCCTTACCTTGCATTATTTGCTAAACTTCACAGTCGCATTGTCCTTGCCCACCTTCTCTGAGCTTTCTCTCATTTTTAGGGTTTATAGGTCAGCCACACTCAGTAAGGTGACTTAAAAGCATTTTTATATTATTGTTTCAGTAGCTAGAGGTTATAAAATACAGTGAAAGCAGAAAGCTCCTTCTTTGCTCCAGGTGCAACTTAGTGTGTGCCAAGAGGAAGCAACTCAGCAGGCCAAGGGGGCTTCACCACCTTACTTAACTACCACTGTAAAGAGGTAAGATTCTGATTAAAAGAGACCTCACTGTCTATAGGGCTAATTTTGTACCCTTGGCAAAGAGCCAGTTCCATGCCCCTGGGTTGTTTAGGCTCTACAATCCATAAAAGATCTTGACAAGCTTTTGACAAAATTTTCACATTCCCCAGATGTGGACAAGCTATTCTTTATGCAGTCTTCAAACAAGCTGGCACAAGAGAAGCCTTCTGGAGTTGGCTCAGTTTAACTGTAATGAGCCGAAAAAGACAGAAGCCAATATTCCACTCTATAACTGGAATCAGCAGCTTATCTCATTAACTATTCACAATGTAGCTGCTATGCTTGAGGAAGCTGGATAATTCTCCCTTTCTTTAAGTGAAAACATGTTCACTCGAGCATTGTGATGCTGCAATTTACCCTTAGTGCAAGCCCACTATGAAGTTACTGCTTTACTGTTTAGAAAAACACTCATGATCACTTAGTTTTTATGACATTTTTAGCTAAAGATGATTCTATCATTCCAAAACACTGTGTGATGATTTCCATTTGCTAGTCAAAGGTATTTAAAATCTTTACAATGTCTGAAAGCATGGATAAAACTCTCAAGGCACATCTGTAAGTTCAAAAAGCCACATTGAAATCAAACTAGCAATAAGTGTTTCTTGACTGATATCTTAGATGCCAAATTGTATTCTGGAAGCATTTTTTATAACCAGATTCTGAACTTTGAAATAGGGTTTTAGGTTTATAGCAGAAACAATTATAAAAGCAAGGTCAAGTCCCTGCATCTGGATTCAATGGTTGCACCACTGGTCTTGGAAGTTCCAAATCTAAGTCTGTACAAATAAATGTTTAGAACTTCAGTAGTGTGGATACAGTGGAGGTATATTTTTTTCTTTAAGAAAATAAAGGGGTAGTAATAAGCAAGAAATATTTTTAAATTTATCTACCTTTCCAGTAGGAAAAAAAATATATTTCTATTTAATTTTTCAGAACATATTTCTGAAAAGATTAACCTAGTACTTTAAATTCAGCTCTATGTCTGAGTTAACCCCTCTCCTAGATATGACCTCCAAGTGCCACTTGTAGCAGAAAGCCTAGATTTTGCTGTGTCTGCTTATGAGAGCAGCCATATGAGAAACATTGATTTCTAATATTCTGGCCACTGGATTTCATTTAGCAATTCAGATCACACAGATCTGTCTAATGCTGCACTACTAAAAACATTATAAAACTAAGTAAGATACAGCAAAACATAATCTAAATCTGCACTTATCTGTCCTGACATGCTGAGCATTAGGACAACATACTTTGTCTTTGATCACAGGCTGTTATGCTACTTACACAGCTCAGATATAAAACAATTACATTCTGCAAATCTATATGCGAGTAAATCAAAAAAGCTGTTTATTGCTAAAATCCTCTAGCCTCTAAAATGATATATTGTTTTTACTGCATCCAGTTCAGTTCTTATAGAGGGCATTAAGGTACCTATGGCCTATAGAAATACTTAGAAGATGGAGCAGAACACATTTCATTATTTCTCCAGGGTTTGTGGCGCGTTTTGTTAACACTTCTATGGTTTTGATAATTAGCTGGCATCAACTATACAAAGCCTATTTCTGTACAGCTAGTCTTAGTGCTGAAATACATTCAGTGTCAAGTAACCTGGGCATTCAATTCAGGATTCAAGGTTTGCCTTCAGCTATGTAAAATCCAGTGACTCTGAAGTGTTTCTCTGTTTGTTTTGATGTGGAAATACACAGTGTGAGAATACCAAGAAGAGTAAGAGAAGCACTTGTTTCAGTCAAGGGAGTGTTTCCAAAAGCAGGGATAGATAAAAAATGGAGCTGGAATACCTGTCCAGTGAGAGAGGGAAAATATCTCTGATTAGTGTTGTTGAGGACCTTGTTAAGTTTCTGGACATAGCTGTACATCAGAATAGCCTGTGTTATTAGGAGATTAAGTTCATCGGTCTAAGAGTCATATGTGCTTCCTCGTGAGGTAACAAGAAGTGAGTACCCATTGCAGTGTGCACCAAGAAAAGTGTAGCAAGTCTTGGAGCGTAAAGGGAAGAGCCAAGTATCTGGGTCTAAGTTTCATTGGCAGAATGGGCTTGAACAGCTGAGCAGAAGTCTGGCAACATTCTTAGGACAGAATTTGTTCCTCAACTTGGAATGTTGCTCTTCAGTATAAAATGAACAACACTGGCTGAGAAGGTTAAAACTGAGGAAGTGGAGGAACTTTTTGTAATTTTCTATGCCAAATAATATTGTGAAATCCCCAGTAAAATGAAGGAGATTCAAATGGAGAATGTTTACTGCCCAGTGCTACAGATTATTCTTTTTTTAATACTTTAATAAAAGTTGAATCCTTACCTGAAGAAAGAAAGCAAATGACATAAAGTTCTCGTCACCTCTTTTATTTCATCTCTTTTTTTGAAAAGAGGGAAATATTTTTCTTTCTTTAGCTGACAACATAAAGAAGAAAATTTGGCTCTGTTATGCTTCATTTCAAAGATGTGGAAGTGGCATAGAAAATGCTCAAGAGTTTCCATGTTATTACTCCCAGGTTATTAGCAGTCTGTTAGAAGTATCCTATGCAGTTAAAAGAAAAACCTCCTCTTTAAAACATTTCACTGGGAAAACAGAAATAAAATAAGAGGAATAAGGAAATACTGGCACACAGTCAAAGGAAACTAAGCCTATTTCTTCTAGTGGTATCTCTCATTACAGATTGCAGTAGATTCTTTCATTCATTATTTTAATCACAGTACCTCTTTATTCCTTCATTTGTTAATACTTTAAGAGGCCATACCATTTCCTGCCCTTTTGCTTTGTCATTTAGAACAAAGGTAAAGCAGCACTGCCTCTCTTGAGGTAACAAGAGGAACAAACTTGCCCCATGGGTTTTCATCCAAGTCACCCCTCAGATAAGCCAGGCACAAATGGGCTACACTGGTTTGGGGGAAACTGAAGAGCCCTGTGTAACTGTGGCAGCGTATACAACACTTGTCGGTCCTGTGCTCAAAAGTCTCCGGATGCAAGTCAATCCAGAGATACGTGATGGGCAGAAGTGTTAGCCCAGCACTGTGCTCAAGCAAACAAACCCTGCGGAAAGGCAGACATGGGATCAAGCTAACACAGCTATACAATCCCCGTCTGGAGCTGCCCTGCAGACACAGCCAGTGGGCTCCAGCCACCCACCAGACATGCCCAAAGGCACTGGAAGCAAGGACAGCTGTGTGACATTTTTGTTTGCACTGGCACAAGAAACAGTTCTGTTTTGCTGATGGAAGCTGAGGGCCCACTAAGGCTGCGGCAGCCCCTACCACCATCGGTTACCAGCTCCCTGCCTCCTCTGTTGCCTGTGTTTTCTGCATACCTCAGTGAGTCTTGGCCTATCATTGCTTTTCCTCTCACACTGCTGACCCTCGTTTTTTCTTCAATTCTTGCTAATCAGCATTTACTCCAATTAGTTTGTGATATAACTTGTCAGGCATTATAGTTCAAACACATGAAAGATCAAAAGTAAATAAAGGAAATACTGACACTGGCAGTAGACCCAGCATGCTCTCCCAATACAAATACTAAGCGCCTGAAGACAAGTAGTGAACAAGTCATGACAGCACATGGGTATTATTTCTGTAAGTTAACAGTTTGTTTTTCTGCATCATAAAGTTGAATGTAGTCCATCGACTTTTCTAGAACTCTTAATTTTTCTGCTGGAAGTTAAACAAGGTCCTAATTCATCTGCAAAAATTTATTCCCTCATTTGCTGCCAAGTGGTAAAAGTAATAGTTAATTTATTACCAACTCCAACAGAAGGCATTTAAAAACTGCTGCTTTTTCATGTGTGTCATTCATGGGACTTTCAGTCTTCTGGGCACTTTCTGCTCTTTTGGAGACAGCTGTCAGGAAAGTCCACCTGCCCATCAGGTTTATTCATTAGCAAGACTGTGATGGTCTATTCCTCTCTTTGTTGACCCATAGAAAATGATAAAAATCAGTTTCAACTTCAAAAAATTTGTCATGTTTAATAAACAGAATCTCAGTGCTTTCGCTCCTTCCTGCATGAAGCTGATTGACAAGAGAAACTGAGAGAATCCCAATTCATTGCGATGAGAAGGATGGCACTGGACAGAGATAATAGGGGAGGGAAGAAGACTAGAAGTTTAATTTCACATACAGCTATTCTTTTAGCAAGAACCGTGAGATAAAGCAGTACACTTTGATATACCAGGAAGCAGAAGCTGGGGCAAGAAGAATCATAGAATAATAGAACAGGTTGAGTTGGAAGGGACCTTAAAGATCATCCTTCTACCAGACCACTTTACTCAGAGACCAATAAAACCTGGCCTTAAAATCATAGAATAGAATCATCAAATCATCAAGGCTGAGAAAGACCTCCAAGATCATCAAGTCCCACCTTTGACTGGAAACCACCATACCAACTAAACCATAGTGCCATGTCCAGTCACTTCTTAAAGACTTGCAGGGATTGTGACTCTATCACATCCCTAGGCAGCCTGTTCCAATGTTCCTTACGACCAGCTGGATGTTGACCAGCACCCCCAGGCCCTTTGTCATTGGGCAGCTTTCTAGACACTGCCCCCAGGCTGTAGTGCTGCATGGAGTTGTTGTGCCTTGAACACTTCCAGGGATGGAGCGTCAACAGCTTCTCTGGGCAACCTCTTCCAGTGCATCATCACACTTACAGTGAAGAATTTCTTCCTAATATCCAATCTAAATCTACTCTCCCTCAGCTTAAAGCCACTAAGAGCAGCTAAACCATGGAAACAAACAAACAAACAAACAAACAAAAACCCAAACAACAACAAAAAAGGCAAAAGAAAAAACAAACAAACAAACAAAACCCAAAACAAAACAAAAACAAACAAACAAAAAACCCCCAAAACAAAAACAAACCCAAGGAGGGAAACTGAAGGCAAGGAGGAGACAAGTTGTCTGAAGAAGGGTATGGAGAAGACCCCTTGTAAAGGACTACAGCATACTGGCACTGCAGCTGCAAAGAGAAACAGATAGCTGGCTCCTAGAAAACGCAAAACTTCATTTCTGAGAGAGCAGTCATGCTACAATAGTTTGCCAAAACCCTTTTTTGATGTTGGCTCTTACTGAAGGTAGAAGATAATTTCTCAGCCTGTGAGCTAACTGACCACAAGGAGAGTGGTAGTGATGGAATTTTCCCTCAAACACTGCCAATCTGAACAAAGTGAAGGCATTTCACAACTAGTGAAGTTCAGTGAAAATAAGAAAGACAGCTCTCTCTAATAATACCCTTTCTCAAACTTTCATGCTTGACTTACCCTTAGCTGCCGCCCAGTCTTGTCAAAAGCCTGTCATTTGCTGCCACCTACAACAAACAGGATCTTGTTCATGTGAACAGCCTCTTACCTTCGGACTAACTTTCAGAAATGGCTGTATCAGAAACTCACTTGGTGCTCCCCAGAGTTCAAGTATTTCTACTTGGTTTCCCTTGTTCCTTTGAAATATTTTTCTGCCACTTTGTAAATTCCATGTAAACAGCAAGTAGCACAGTTGAAATGGCAAATATCAGTGACATGGATTATTTCCTTCACCATTTATTTTCTCTGCCTGTCCCTATACAGTGTAAAAACTTGAGACAGTTTGTAAAGATGTTTTCAAACCATTTACTGCACCAGATGCCAGACAATCTAGCATCAGAGAAATTATACTGCTGCAGCAGCTGTCTATCTAGATACTAGATACTAGTAAATGCCTCCTCTTGAAATATAGCTGAAACCACAAAGTAAAAAAACTAAAAAAATACTGTTACCACGGGGCTGTCCAAGCACATGCAGCATCTACGAGTTCTGTATCACAGACACTATTTACTGCTAACTTTGTAACTGTAAGTACTACACACCAATTTAAAAAATCCTGTCCTTAATACTGTTCATTCCCTTAATACTGTTAATTTCCATTTTAAAAATTGCAAAACTTTGCAATAAAGTAAACATATATATTAGAGCTGGATGTGTTTTTTTGTCAAAGTAGCGTGGTTTTCCCCAGTGAACTGTTGATGCATTTACAGTTAATAAAGAGTTGATACAACAATATGGGTTGGTATTGGCTTTGCTTGGCTGAAAAAAATTATGCTGAAGATAGCAAACATCATGTTAGTGGTGTTATTTCTAAATGTCTGCAATATTGTATTCTGGCATTTATTTAATTGTAGCTTATATGGTGCTGCTTTAAATTTGTGACCAAAGCAGTGTGGAAAACACAAGGATGCTTTATCTTATTGCTGATCAAGGCTGGTGCGGTGTTTGGGTGTTTTCTGCTTGTCACGCTGTCCTGCTAAGAGAGCAGGCTGGGAATGCACAAGGAGCTGCTAGGGGACACAGCTGGGCCTGCTCCTTGGATCAGTCCCCAAACGATCCGAGGGATATCCACCCCATGGTATCATGCTCAGCATATAAAGCTAGGGTAGGAAGGTGAAAAGGGGGGATCTTTGGAGTTACAGCATTTGCCTTCACAAGTCACTTTTGTTCATGCTGAAGCCCAGCTTTCCCAGAGGTGGCAGAATACCTGCCTGCCCATGGGAAGTAGTGAATGAATTCCTTGTTTTGCTTTTCTTGTTCTTCACCTATCAAACTGTCTTTATCTCAAACCCATGATTTTTCAAACTTTTCCCCTTGCAGTTCCCTCCCCCATATCAAACTGGGTGAGGGAGAGGCTATGTGGAGCTAAGCTGCCCACCACAAGACAAAAAAGGGTTCTGCAGTTAAAAGTATGGCAAACGAGCTTTTCTTTTGAAAGTGAAACTTTATTAATGCATTTGCAAGATATGACTCGTCCAGATTCTGACAGCAGCTTATTACTAACAGTTGAAGAGGTTTCCCCACCAACCCTTTTGATAATCATACCTCTCACAGGTTTCAAAGTAAAAAATGGTTAATCCATTAGGATTCTGATTATTATCTATTAATTTGGTGATGATATTATCTATTAATTTGGTGATGATCCACTTGCCACAACTTTACAGCCTTGAACATGATGCCATTCATTATATTTATTTGAAAGGTCCATACCAAAACTTGGAGGCATTCTTACGACTCATTGATGCTCATTTCTGCAACTCTTTTGTGCTTTGAAAGACTGAGTTCTTTGACTTTTTAGAACAGATGAGGGAAACTGCCACTTTGCCTATCTAGGGAACAGAAAACTGCGCATATCCAAAAGCCACACATTGAAACCAATTAGACACTAGTGCATAGTCTTCTGAATCATACATTTTTCACTGGACTGGAGATAGGCGTACTTTTGTGTACTGAAAAATAACATTGCTAATACTAGAGAGAAATTAAGAAGACGGATGTCAATGATCTAATGATTTTAAATGAAAGTTTCGTTCTCTGGTGGATTTTAAAGGTAAAAGGCAATTAATGACCGGGTCTGCATTCAGTCTGGTTAATTACCGGTTCCTGTCTTTTCCTCTATTGTTGTAATTTCCTCTTGCTTGTATTTCAAGCAAAAAAAAAATGAGAATATTTCTCAATATTCTCAAATCGAGATTTTCTGTTCACATGCATTTATTGGAGGTGTCTGTCCTTCAGTTTTATTGCAGAGACCAAGTTCCCACATACGGACAGGATGCAGGTCTCCGTGGCAGAATTGTACCAGTATGAAGTATAAGGATTAATGTCAGGTTGGCTATTTGTGTTGTGATGGGAGACTTATATCAAAGAGCTATAGAATCTTTATGGCTAGTAAAGATCTCAAAATCGTCGAGTCCAACCATTAACCCTGCACTGTCAAGCCCACCACTAAACCATGTCTCTTAAGCACCACATCGCCATGGGAAGAGAAAGAAACCCAAACTGGTCGGTCCAGTTTAGGGATTATGTGCTGAACTCCTGCGTGTATACGTGTGTGAGCGCGCAAGATGCGCAGCTGCACATCTGAGCGCTTCGACACTTCTGGATGCGCCCACGTCCCGGAGACAAACTTTCCGTAAGCTTCAGGTCCCG
>WBMY01001426.1:57379-128212 GCA_013397315.1 Donacobius atricapilla
GGAGCAGCCAATGGGGATGGGGCGCCCGCGGCCGTGCGGTGAGGCGGGGCGGTGCGAGCTGCTGTGCTCCGGGCGCAGCGCGGTGAGGGCGGCCGGCCCGGCCCGGTCTCCTCCTCACCTCGCTGGGCACCTGAAAGGGACCTCGCGCAAAGGAAATCAAAATCGGTAGGCTGTTTTTCTTGGAGGAATTTTCATGAAGGAGAATAAAAGGAAAACAGCACCTGAAAATTCTTAAACAAATTACAAGCTATTTTTCTCGTAAAGCGTCTCATTAACATGACCATGGATATTTGGGACAACTCTTCATCCCAACGAGCCTCTCCTTTGAACTGTATGGTTTACACGTGGTAATCTTAGGGGGAAAATGTGCATCTTGTTGCTTGCAGACCTAAGAAAATGTGACTTTTATACTACAAGCAAATAACTAATGGAACTAATAATACAAAGGAATGCCTTTCTGTCATTGTCACAGTGTTATACAAAAGCAGGAGTTATAAATTTCTGTTACTAATAGCAGTTGGTATTCTTGTATGGCATTAATTTGAATTGCTTTCAAATTCTTCTGCTGGTAGGAATAAGAATAGAAATGTTTTAAACTCGTTTGTCCAGAGTTAGGTGCTTAATCGGTAACAACATTACATAAATTATTTGATTTTCAGAAATTACTAGTGTTCAAGGTCAATAACGGTTGTGTTTTATTGTCTGTGCTTCTTTAAATGACTCTTCATGATTCTAGCCATGCAGACTTTGACACACAATTCCAAAAATCTGAACTTGAGTATTGGTAGACATATCATGAACTTTTCCTATGAGGTCTGTGTTTATGCTTTTAAAAAAAATTGTCTAGTTTTATAATTTCTGATCAGTGATAATACTTCTTTGATTTAGATTGCAGCATAAGACTATATCCAACATCACGGAGCCACCCATGTCAAAGGATGACAGTCTAGATCCATGACCAGTTCTTCTTTCTTTCACTTCCTATCTCAGTCATTTCCCATATTTATTATGAATGAGATTCATTGAGCCACATTTTACCCTACCAAAAGTTAATAACCTGTCTAAAAATTAGGCAGCTAGGTGAGCTGAGTTGCTAATTCAGGACCTAATGAAGCTCAATTGTACTATTTTTAGGTATCTGATGAGGTACATAACTGGTATTATTAATCTTCAAGTGATTATGGCTTGGTTGTTTTTTCTTCTTTCATTGACTGTAGAGGGAGCCCTGGCAATTTGCTTGAGCTAGATACGTCCCTAAAAGTTTTCCAGTTCTTCTGTGAGATGAGTACTATTCTTGGTGTACAGAATAAGCCTATAAAATTTATTACCACAGGTAGATAGCATAACTTTTTTAGAATCAATATTTAGTAGAAGTGAGTAACGGGGAGAAAATTGACACTGAAGTAGAAAATGACATGGAAGAAAGAAAATGGCTTTCCAATTGATCCTGGCCTTGATTGTCTGGACTTTCTAGACAATGCAGGTAATCACTAGGTATATAAAGGGTTTAAAACATATAAAGAGTATATAAAAGTTTTAAAAAGTCATAATTTCCTCTCCCTTTTCTTCCTCCCTGCCCCACAACAACGCAGGAGGAGCCAGGCGAGGGGAGGCGACAAGATGGGTGCGTGGGTGGCGGCTGGGGCGCTGCCCGTGGTGCTGATGCTGGCGCTGGGGCTGCCGCCCGGCGCCCTGGGCTGCCCCTGGCCCTGCGCCTGCTACCTGCCCACCGAGGTCCACTGCACCTTCCGCTCCCTGGCAGCCATGCCGGCACGTATCCCTAAACACGTGGAAAGAATCAACTTCGGGTGCGTATGGCAGCTTGGAGCCAACAGTTTTATGCTCTTAAAGTGGAGTGCTTCGCGCGCCTGTGGCAATCCGGGATCTCTGTGCGTACTTCTTGAGCAGAATCGCAGAGATGGGTACTTACCCATCGGTGCTGTATTTCAAACACTACAGCGGCTGACATGGAGAAATTAGCTTAGCCTTTTTGTTTCAAACAAAAGTTACTATTACTGTCAAATAAATATTCATACCGTGGTGTGAGTTCTTTTTTGGCAAATGGAACATTTAGTCATTTAGTCTAGAGTGTATAAAAAAATATATTTAATTAAATCTGTTATGAGAGTGCTACAGAATATGGAATTTTATCTCCGATATAAAAAGAAATACAGTAGGAGCAAAATTCTGTGATGTAACCCAGTAGCATTTTGGAGAACAAGGAGATATAGCATATCCTAATTGAATACAATGGAAAGAAATCTGATCCATTGCCTCTGGAGTTTTTTTCAAGCAACTAAACACAATAGAGGTATGTTTCGGGAACACATTGCTCAGACTCCAACTCACTTTCCTCTGCCAGGATATTGCCAACTGACATCTGTCAGATTTTGAGGCAAGAAGGCAGGGATTGTTGGTGGGCGTCATATCACAAAAGGACTGTGTTGGGTCATTGTGTGACATGGAACGGTGCAAGAGTCACACTCCTCTTCTGCTTGGTGTCAGGGCTGCCCCACTAACCATGATGAACTCACCCTGACAACCTCAAGGCTGTAGGCTGCAACTGATCATGCAGTGACTGGCAGTAGTGACGTTGGTTTAGCTTTTTTTTGGCTTCCCTATAGTTAAAAATTTTATCCACCAACATTTTATCCACCTAAAACCTAATTTTAGTTTCAAAATGCTCTTGTGCTCAGGAAAGCTATGTTAAAGAAATATATACTCCAATCCCTAAATTGCTTTTGAAAATGGAATGTAGGCTTCTAAGTTACTAAGGTGTTTGGGCTGTTTTTTTTAGCAAAGTACATTATTTGATATACTGTTAGCATAAAAGACATTTCCTCTCTTTGTATTTCATCACTACAAATGACATTTTCCCAGGAAGAAACAGCCATAACTATCTGTGGTTGCACTTTTGCTTTGCAAGAGTGCTTTTATCATATTGCTATTTTAAGTGCTATGCCTTTAGAAGGTGAAGATTATTTTTCTAATTGGATATTATTTAGGAGAAATTTTTATTTAAACAAGTTCATTTTTTTTTTTTTGAAATAAGGAATTTTAATAAGATGTCTGCTATACGCTTAGTGGATCAACAGAAGGACTAAAAATATTAATACAGTGTTACAAATTTTTAGCAAATTAGGAATCTTTAGACAGATAACAGGGTGAAGATCCAAAAGTATTTTCTCCATATTCAAAGTATTTTAATTTCATGCTGTGTCTTCCCTTGCTTTCTAGCAAATACCAATACATTGGAAAAATCTCTAAAATTCTATGCTTAGTTTTAAGACTTCATGCATAGATTAGATAATACATTTAATTTTCTGTATACACATGAAAAGCGCAACTGTAGAGCTAGGCCACCAAATGTAGTTCTTCCAATTTGACAAATAAAGCCTGATTTGCTTGTCCAAAGCAAAACTGATATATTTTCAAAGAGTAGATTTTTCTGTATTCCTTATCTAAGAGGAGTTTCAAGGCTCAAATGATGTAATTGGAAGGTCGAATCTTATGTATTTAGTTCATGTAGCCAATTACACTGAGTAATTGTAACAGTAAGTGAAGCAGGATGTGACTTACTGCTTCTTCTGCTGTTTGGGAGATAATCCATTTTTAATGTTTACTCTCCAAATCTCTAATGTTTACTCTCCAAATCTCTATTTCTTTATTTTTAAATGCTGCTTTGGCAACACTGCAGCCTGTCTAGTTTGCCAGGCTCCATAGCATCATGGTTTGGCCGGAGGCCATTAACTTATTTCCATTCGATAAACTGAGCTGCATGGAAAAACATACTGACAACTATTAGAACTTAAATGCCTATTTATTACTTTTACTCCTAATTTATGGCTAAAGTGCCACAAAGTGAGTTAAAGCAAATCTTAATGTAAACATGAACTAAGTATGCTTGGGCCTTGTAAGAGTCTTTCAATAACTTCTGGCCTTTTGACAATGCGTTAAGGTCCCTCCATTTTTTTCTGAAAGTTAGGTTATACTAATTTTACATTTGCAGTCCATGACAGTCAGTGTATAAATTGTAACTGCGTGTGTGATTTTTTTCCCCCAGGTTCAACAGTATACAGTCTATATACGAAAACTCCTTTGCAGGACTTACAAAATTGGAATTGCTCATGATACATGGAAATGACATTCAGAATATTCCTAATGGTGCTTTGAAAGATCTTGTATCTCTACAGGTAGTGCTTAGGTTTTCTTAAATTTCAAAATTAACTTCCATGAATAACAGAAAACAAAAATAAGTGTTCTTTGTAGTGCCTTTTTAGGATTAACATACCATTTTCCCCCAAAACAGATTGGATATCTATTAACGATGCCTATGTCTAACTTGATAATGCCAACTAACACTCAGTTTTATTCTACCTCTGACCAATATATCATTTTTCAGTGGTGCGAAAGATTTGAATGTGTGAGGAAAAAATTTCCTTATTGCTATTCTATTTGGATTTAGAAAAAAAAAATAATCTCTGGTTCTTTTCTGTTTTGGTTTGTTTTTTTTGTTTAGGTTTTCAAAATCAGTTACAACAAATTGAAAGCCGTAACTGGCCAAACTCTCCAAGGACTTTCAAGCTTAATGAGACTGCATATGGACCACAACAGAATTGAGTTTATTCATCCAAATGCTTTTAATGGTTTAACCTCTCTAAGGCTTGTCCACCTAGAAGGAAATTTGCTCCAGCAGCTTCACCCCAACACATTTTCAACATTTATAGTCCTTGATTATTTCAAACTGTCAACAGTAAGACATCTCTACCTATCTGAAAATGCTCTTAGGACTTTGCCTGCAGGGATGTTTCAAGGCATGCCACTGCTGGAAAATCTTTACCTTCATGGAAATCCATGGGCCTGTGACTGCAGTTTGAAGTGGCTTCTTGAATGGAATGAAGTTTTTGGAGGTAGGAGCATAAGCTACCACTGTTTATTGAACTCATAATGTTGATTTTTTTCCTGTTCTGTGTATTGATGGTTTTGTTATTTCCTGAATATTATGACCTACATGATGTCTGTGCGCAGTATTAAATTCTGTTACTTTTCAATAAATGTGTGTATTTAAAAAACACCATAAAAAGAAAGCAGTTTTGTTTCATTAGACAAAAATATGCAATTAACAGCAAAGAAATAAGCCATTACAATTGGGTTGATGGAAGCAGTAGTGAAGTTTGTAATTGGAAAGGGGTTATAACCTTTTACTGCATTTGCTTGCACAGCAGTACACCTTTGGCTGGGGGCTGCCAGTTGTTCCCAACCAACAAAACTACTGACTCTATGCTCTCACAGAAGGCGGTAACATTGGATTTGAACTTCTTTGTCTAAGGAGGGAAGGAAACCAGGTTACTAAATTCCTGATTAAACCCTCCAACTTTGAATCTATTAACATTAAGGCTGTAGTATGCATTCTTCATAGCTATCCATGTTTCTTCTTTGACCACAACTTCCTTTTATGATGGAGCAAATCTATTTTAAGTATTTTCAAGTACTTGCAATGTATTTATTTTCAACCATCTAATTTTTTTCATAAAATAGGTAGTCTGTCTTCATTCAAGCTTAGAGATGAGAAAAGTATCACAATGCCTAGGCTGGAACGCTTCTGATTGTGTGCAGAAGCAAAAAAGAGAGTTTCATAATGCCTCTGTATCAAGAATACACTAAATGTGGAGAGGTTTGAGTGTCAATTTACAGTTTGGGCATCTCAGTTCAGCAGAGGAAATGGTGTCACACCAGATCTACTGCTAAAATATTGAGAGGGAATTGGCGTTTAATTGTAACTGAAGATGTCTCAAATGAGTGATGGAGTCACAAGGTTTATATAATGATTTTGGAGCACATATGGTGCATGATGGTGGGTCTTGTCATCTTAGAATACATGATTCATTGCAATTTTGCACTTGACTGTAGGACAGTGCTTTTTAAGAATATGCTATGCTTGAATGAGTGATATAAATCTTCTGGACTAAACAGATACTTGAGTCATCTAACTGAAATACTGTATTTCACCAGGTTACGTTTTAATATTCTTACATTCTGTTCTTGATCCAAATTGTGTGTGTATGTATAATGGGTGTATTTAAGTTTTACTGTAAGTTATAATAATGAGATATTAGCTGAACATTCCTTCCTTAGTGCAGTGTTTGGCTTGCTAGTGTTTTTATTCAGTTAGGTTACCTCTTTACAGTAAAACAGCAGTTATTTTTGGAGGGAGGAATAACTTACCCATGCCTTTTTCATGTATGACGTTGTTTCATTAGATAAAAATATCCATTTAACAGCAGAGAAATAACCCATTACATTTGGTTTGATGTATGTATATATATATTCCATTTATAACACCTTAAAAAATTTTCAGAGTAGCAAAGCATATATTTCGATTTAAATAATGGTATGAAAGTTTGCTGTGCATTTCCCCTTCTCCTGACATTTTGCAGTATAACCCATCGATATATTGTTCATTCATTCAAAGATCCCTCATTCTTCAGGATGATACTTATTCCTAGAATAACTGTAGTACATTTTATTTGCTAGATGCTTCCAAGCTAAATACCTAAGGTAACATTTGATATTCAAGTGATCAGAACAATGTAATAAATATATGATTGTTACTTTGCAGACAACAGTCTGCATTGAAAGAAAGAGGACTCAAGACTGTAATCTCCTAGTCTAGCTTTCCTTCTCTGTTTTAGCTTTTTTTGTATTATTACAAAGTTTACAGTTGTTTCAGAGGTGACGGAAGAAGTGGCACTATTTTTTTTTTCCCTGCTGATATATAGCTTGAAAGTGCAAAAACTAGTCAGCCCATTTTGATAGCTATAGTAAAATGTTTTGTGTACTGCCAATACCATTCTTAATCAATAGAGGGAAAAAAAAAAGCTTCCTGGATTATTTAATGAGGAAATCCAGCATTTCTCTGGTAAATGCTGTTTTGTTTTGAAAGCTGAAAGGTCCCACTGCTCTTCACATTAGATCCACAAGTTAGACTGTCACTTTACAGGTGCAGACTTTTTGACACAGAGTAGTTTGTTACTAATTTAAATGTTGCCCTGCACATTCCAGTTTCTAGGCATTTAATTCAGAGGCAGTGAATCTAAATTTCAGAAGGATGGAGTACTCAATCCTCTTATTAAAGTCAGAAGAAATCATGGTCAGATTGAGAATCAGGTGCTCATTCAGCTGTAAAACAAAGAGATGCCATTCTCTACGTCTTGCCTAATGTGTAATGTGTCATAATGCAATCCTCATGAAGTTTATTTCATACTTCTGAGAGTTGTCGAATTCTAGAACAGAATTTCTCAGCTTATTTATCTTGTTTTCCTTTTTATTTTCTTTCTTCCTTTTTTTTTTCTGCAGGTGTTTTAAAATGCAAAAAGGACAAAGCCTATGAAGGGGGACAGCTGTGTGCTAAGTGCAGCAGCCCAAAACAACTGCAGAAAGAAGATATTCAAAACTTGAAAGATATTTCCTGTAGGAAGCCTGTCATTCAGTCTTCACTGAGGCAAAATAGCAGTAATCAAGATGAGGAAGATGATGACAGTTATGAACTCCCTCTGGAAGAACCTCAGTCCTCACCATGGAACATTGCTCTAAATATGACTGATGAGCATGGCAATATAGTCCACCTGAACTGTGAAATCAAAAAACCAACAGATTCTACCAAAATTCAGTGGAATCAAATCCAGACTCAGGAGATAGATATAAATGCCACAATTGCACTGGATTTTGAATGTCCAATGAATCGAGAAAACTATGAAAAGCTATGGAAGCTTATAGCTTACTACAGTGAAGTACCTGTCAAATTAGAGAGGGAACTTATGCTCAGAAAAGAGCCTAAAATAAGCTATCAGTATAGGCAAAGCTCAGATTATGATGCTCTTTACTACACAGGTGTAAAAGCTCAAATACTGGCTGAGCCTTCCTGGGTCATGCAGCCTCTTATAAATATCCAATTAAACAGGCGCCAGAGTACAGGGAAAAAAGTGGTGCTATCTTTTTTCACTGTGTTTTCTCAGACAATTCATACCAAAACCACCAGGCAGCAGAGAAACTGGGTAATGATAGAGCAAAATCAGAGCACAAGTACAGCACAGAGTGTGGTGGAAGGGTCACAGTGTCAGCTGAGCTGCAGTGTGAAGGCTTCTGAGAGCCCCTCCATTCAGTGGCTTTTTCCAGATGGAACTAAACTGCAGGCACCTTTTAATGAGAAAGACAGTAGGTTTTCCATTCTCAGTAGTGGCCAACTAATAATCAAAGCAGTGAGTTACGCTGATGGAGGTGTGTACCACTGCGTTGCCCAGGTGAGAGATGATGTGGACATAATGGCTTACAGACTTGTTGTGCAGCCTGCAGCGATTCAGGTAGCTGATTCAGATGTAGTGAGAGTTGAAAAAAATGTTGGAGATCCAATAGCTTTGCCATGCAATGCAGTTGCCATCCCAGACCCACAGTTGAGCTGGATTCTTCCAAACAGTCAGGTACTCAGTGATTTATCAAACTCTTCAAAAGGCTATATGCTGCCCAATGGTACTTTGTTTATTCCAAGGAGCCATGTCACAGACAGTGGTCATTACAGATGTGTAGCTGTCAATCAGCAGGGATCAGATCTGTTTGTTGTAAGGGTCACGGTAAATAAAATGGTGTCTGACAGATCCTTTAAACGAATAAAACTAAAGAAGCGCCCAGGCTCAAAAGGTTTGTCAAAAACAAGAGGGCGGGTCATAGATGATGAAGACGGATCAGGGGCAGGAGGGGTGGAGGAGTTCCCACGAAGAAAGAACCGCCTAAAAGACTGGGAAATACCTTTTAAACAAAAAAGTGACCAAGAGCCAGAGGCTCAGATTAAAAAGGGGAAGAAGGGTAGAAGGAAAATGAAAATCTGGAAAAGTACTGATGAAACCCAAGACAGCAATATTGCAGAAGGCCGGAGAGTATTTGAATCTCGAAGGAGAATTAATGTGGCAAGCAAGCAGATTAATCCACAGCATTGGGCTGACATTTTGGCAAAGGTCCGTGGGAAGAATCTTCCTACAACAACAACAGCTACAACCATCTCTGTAACAACTTCACTGCCATCAGTCGTGCAGGAAACTACTCCTGCTCCTTATCCCTTAGCCAGCCCTCCGGCTTCAGAGGCAGGAGCTGATGTCGTGGATACCTCTGCTTATGCATCACCTGTGGGTGAAGATGAGCAATTCTCAGTCACTGTTTCACAGAACACAGAAGTGTTTTCAGTCCAGTCTGTATTAATGTCAGAAACTGAACCGTTCTCCAACCACAGGGCTTTACAAACACCTGCAAGTGCAGACACTGTAGAAATTGCTTTATCAGGTCCATATTTGATTCCTGTCTCTGCAACTCCGCAACCACAAGAGGAGCAGCATCTTGATGTCAGGACAGATGATTCAGTTCCCCTTACTGAAGAACCTCTAGCCAAACAAATTGTGACAAACTTTCCTAATGTTCAGAGCAGTTTATTCACAGTGGAAAATGTAGATAAAACTGTATCTTCTATATCTGATGAAAATTCTGCTTTTGCTGAGCTACCACTTGGTGCCACTCTCCTTGCTGAATCTCAGACTGTGGATCTTCATAGCACCTTGGAGACAAGCTTGAAGTTAAATGAAGCGGGCCCAATTAGAGTTGATACCGTAACTTCGGCACCTTCTCACTTTGATGAGATCACTCCAATAGATTCTGAAGGCACTACTACTGTTCCTTCATCTACTTTTCCATTTGTTAGAGAAAAGATCAATGATGCAAGATACCAACACAAAAAAATATTCACAAGTCATACAAAACCAGCAGATTTAAGTAACAGTTTTCCAGCTGTCACACCCATCAGGGTTCAGAGTAAAGAAGAACCTGAAACTCACAGGAATACAGTGACTGAAGAAAGCACGTCCAGCAGTTACGCAGACAGTTCTCAGACAGAGGAAGATAAAAACTTGGCTGTTCCAAAACAAAGTCCCATATTCACTTTGCATAGTGCCTATGCTCCACATAAAACAGCAGAGGGGTTAGAATCAGCTTCTTCCATCAGTAGATTGACCACTGTGGCCACTACAACTCCCTATAGGAAGAACATGCCTTCACTTATTACTCAGCATGGTAGAAAGAGGCCTTATGGGAGAAGGAGAAGGCCAAACAGAATCCGACAAAGACCAAAGCCTTTGCCCCATGTTGTTTTAACCACAGAGGCAATACCTAAAATTCCAAGGACACCTGAAATTGAAGTTGTTACCAAAACTTCTTCTGCAACTCTTGAAAGTCCTGATCTTAAAAACATCAAAATACAGGCTAGGAAAGAGGAGCGTATGGAATCCACTCCTTCATTCATTCCTGATTCAGGTGTCACAGAGAAAATGACAAAAATCAGGGACGTGATCCCAACTTTCTCTTTTAGGCCTACTACTTCTCCACCTGAAGCTAAACGTGTGACACACCCTACTAGCCCTGAAACCTTGGAACATCCAGTGACTGCACCCATCACAATTTTATCATCATATGCTGTACATGATGCGCTTCCCACAAAAGAGTCAAGTGTTCCTCTGAAACCAGAGCAAAGTGAAGTGCCAGCATACGACTCATTAGACAACATCTCTGTAGAAAAGGACGTGAAAGCAGATTCTAAAACTGTGCATCATAAGGCAGAACAATCGAAGACAACAATTTCTCCTGCATATATGAACAGCTCAATACTATCAACAAAACCAAAATCTCAAGAAAAGCCTAACCTATTTGACTTAGAAGTTGTGGCTAATGAAACAACTGCTGAAACGTTCCAGCTGGCATATCCCACTATGAATGATTTAAGTATTCCTGTTGGCACAGTTTTTAAGGACCTCTCAGTTTCAAAGGAGCCATGGAAGCCCACAGTATCTATAGAAACACCAGCAAAAGCTGAGCCACCTCAGCAATATGAGATAATTACTTTATCCTCCTCTTTCAGCACTGCAGAAACTCAGATTTTTCCCATTAGAGAGACAAAGAAATCTGTTACTTCCCAGGCTGGGACAGAGCCATCTTCCTTGGATAGAAAGGAATCTGTATTACATGTGTTTCATCATTCACGGACAACTGAAAAGCCTCCTATTGCAGCCACTGCTTTTATTCCATTTTTAAAACTTGTCACTCTTCCCCCTTCCATTTCAAGCACTTCACATCCTTCTCTTCATGTTACCACCAAGGAGAGTAATGCCTTCAATCAAGAAAGGTTCCCAGAAACAAAACAAGTTGGAGCAGGTGGTGACGAAATAGTGATGACCTCAAAACAGAATGTTCACCCTACTCCTTCCTCAAACGAAAACAGGATTAGCATACAGTCAAAAGAGAAGCAATTCAAAGAGTTGTATAGTGGCAAGTCAAACAACAGTTTACTGCTAAATCCAAATCATCCCCGTCCACCTGCTGGAATGATACCAAGCATCAGCCAAAGACTACCTGTTGTGCCTCCAAAGCACATTCCAGTAAGAGGCACAGTGAAGCTTCCTGTAACACAGAGCCCACTTCATTATTTTATAACACATCAGCCTCTTCACTACACAAACAAACCAGAGATAACAGCATATGCAGCACATACCATCCAGGACAGAAAAACTTCTGCTTCCCAGAGGGAAACTGCCCCAACACAAGCCTCTCCATTTAACAAAACAAATTCATTAACTGAGAGCAAGTTCAGTAATAAGGATCAGAATAGATATAATATTAATTCAAGATTTTTTGGAAATAACCATGTTCCAGATAACAGAGGCACAGCAGGACGACTGCCAAGTCAAGCATTCCCCTATTACCCCGGCTCCAGAATACCATTCCTTTTCAACAGAACAAGGATGTTCCCTCACTTAAATATGCATCCTAAACCAGATATTCCTAGTCAACTAGTGCCAAAAGACACAAATGAGAAGAAGGTTGCTCGGGTCTTACCTACTGGGATTGCAGTGCAGAAAGCTACAGCTGTTCCAGTGCCTCCAGTGCCACATGCCACAATGACAGCATCACCACCAGTGATATCGAAGATCACCCCTCCAGCCTTTCTCTCTCAGCGCACAAAACCACAAATAACCCCTACAGTTCGTCCTTTTAAAAGTGTCCATCATCGTCATCAAAAATTTCCCTCTGTTCCTTACATGGGAAGCATTATGCCACACAATTCGACTGTAATTCATTCTTCCACTAATTTTAGGGTACACGGAGAAAGACCTAAAATTATCACAAAAGCATCTCAGAGCATATCCATCCTTGCTGAAATGGATGCTTTTATCCCTTGTGATGCAGTTGGGGAACCCAAGCCTTTTATTACTTGGACAAAAGTCTCTACAGGTAAGACAGAGAAAAATGTGTTCTTCCACATGGTTTGTAGGGGTATTACGCAGAAATGCAACATGATCACAGGAGTAGTTCAAAATACTGAAAAATACTTTTTGTCAGTTAAAAAACCTCTACCATTTAATGAGTTCGTTTTTGAAGAGTAATTTTTGGCTGTGAAAAGCAGCCATCTCTGCTTATTCATAGCAGTTAGAATTTATTATGGCAATATTTCTGAGTATGGGTTTATTGGCATTGCTACCTTAAATATTGATGTGTGTGTCATCTCCATATGCAAAAGGAACAGAAAAGTTACATAAAGATTTAAGAGGGATCCTAAAACATAAGGCCTTCAAAAATTTCCACACTGTCCACATTTGCAAGCTAGTGGTTAGTTCAGCAATAGAAACAAAGACTAATTTGAGCAATGGAGAGTGTCAGAAGATGTCATACGGGCCCTCTGAAGTTGTAATTGGTGTTGACTAAACCTAAAATCTCACTTAATACTTCTTTATGTAATAATGTACCTTTTAAACCCTTCGACTTTCTCTTTCTTTCCTCTGACCTTCACAGGAGCTCTAATGACAGCCAACAGCAAGTTACAAAGGTTTGAAGTCTGGAAAAATGGTACTCTCCTTATCCGAAATGCTCAGCTTCAGGATCGTGGACAGTATTTGTGCACAGCTCAGAACCTGCATGGTGTAGATAAAATGATTGTTGTGCTCACAGTTGTAGCCCACCAGCCCAAAATTTTACTTTCCCGCTATCGAGATGTCACAGTCTACTTTGGAGAGACCATAGCAATGGAATGTCAGGCTAGCGGGACTCCAAGCCCACTAATTTCATGGATTTTCCCAGATAGGAAGATTCTGCAGACAGTCACAACCACAGAAAGCAGGATAATGCTTCATGAAAATCGAACCTTGTCTATCAAGCAAGCAACTTTTTCAGACCGAGGAGTTTACAAATGTGTAGCAAGCAATGCTGCAGGAGCTGACAGCATTGCAGTGAGGCTGCACATTGCAGCATTACCTCCCATCATCCAGCAGGACAAGCAAGAGAACATCTCCTTGCCCCTTGGTAGCAGTATTAACATCCACTGCACTGCCAAAGCAGCACCTCCTCCCAACATCCGCTGGGTGGTCTTTGACGGCACACAAATCCGACCTTCTCAGTTTGTCAATGGGAATTTATTTGTTTTTCCCAATGGGACTCTTTACATTCGCAACGTCTCCCCCAAGGACAGTGGGACGTATGAGTGCATTGCTGCTAACATGGTGGGAGCTGCCAGGAGAACAGTACAACTCCACGTGAGGAAGCACGCATCTAATGCTAAGATCACTGGGAGCTCTCCTCAGAGAACAGATGTCACATACGGTGGCATCCTGCATTTGGACTGTAGTGCTTCTGGTGACCCTTGGCCTCGGATATTATGGAGGTTGCCTTCCAAAAGGATGATTGATTCACTTCACAGGTAAATTACTATTTGGGGTGTTGCAGATAAATTGCAGTTTAGATAAACTTAGAGAAAAACCCACTCATATGTACAAGTTTTATTCCTGACTTCTGTGGGTTTTGAATGATCCACCCAATCCTTAAGAAAGAATTCGAAATTGTATCAAAAGATAGTCAAGTTATATCTTAGAGTAATTTTCTTGAAAACAGTATTATTCTCGAAAAGTTAGCTTTAAGTTTTTAAGATGAGCTGCCACTATTTGTCTTTTACAGCCACTTGCAGACATAGTGAAACGTCCAGATATACAGCTTGTTCTAATGTGCTTAGTCTGAATAATATTGCACAGGTGCCTGCTTTTTCCCAGGAGAAAAGGAATCATTGAATTTTATCTCTTAGGCAAATCATTACGCAGTAAATACAGGGCAAATAAATCAATTTATAATTACTTAAACAAACATGATCATTTTTATGTCATGTATAAATGAATGTTACTACACAATAAGGTCTGTGCAAATCTGGTTGCATATAAATGCCTAAAACAACACCTTCTCCAATATTTGCAATCTCAAGTAAAATATCACTTCTACAAACCTACAATAACTGTTCTAACACTTGGGTGAAAACAAATTGCTGTGCTATAAACTATTCATAGCTCACCTTTGAGAACTATAAACAGATGAGAAATGCATTGTAATTGAAATGTGTAATTGGGCACAACTTTCTTCACAGTTGAACATAGTCATAATTTTTTCATCTTGACAAAAAATACGTTTAAGTAACCTGTAGATCCAGATTGCATTTTATGCCTTATAGTGGTAGCAAAAAAATACTGTATTTCTTTTTCATTTTCCTTCATGATCTTTATGTGGGCTGCTTTTCAAATACTAGAGATCTTCTTTGGGGAGAAAACTGTGGCTACTGAGGAAGTTTGTTTTGACCACAATACAACAATTCCATAGTGAAGTGGAAAGGACTAACAGCTTTTATAGCGTACTGGAAACTTTTTTTCCTTATTTTTTTTAGCAACATTTTGCTTCATTGTGACTCTTCTAAAGGTTTAATATTTATACCCAAGTCCAGAGGAAGTTCCTCCTCTTTATTTGATTTCAGCTGAAGACCCAGGTTCCGGACTCCGTTATGGTCCATATAGCCTCATGTGGATTATATCATTCAGAGATCTCATATTTCAATGTTACAGAATAACGTACATGTAGTCAGAAGAGTCAAAACCACCATAATTTGGTATTTAGTGGATGTATAATTGTTGCAGTGGGTGATGGTCAAAACCAGCTTAAAGTCATTAAACACAACAGAATTACTTGGTTACGAGTGAGTAGAATTATTTTTTTCCATTTGCTTTTTGGTGGTGAATATCCTGGAAATTTCTGACCATCTAATCATTTAACAATAGCAATTTTCCTCTCTGATTCTTTTTTCTTTAATACTGTTGAGTTGTTATTCTCCTCTATAAATTTCTCTCAGTAGTTAATACCCAAGATGTGATTTTGTAGCTCATGTTAGATTTTTTTTTCTTTCCTTACAGCACTTCGGAGACTAGAATCAAAGTATTCAGCAATGGGACTTTGGTTGTTCATTCAGTTACAGACAAAGATGCAGGAGACTATTTGTGTGTGGCCCGCAATAAGATAGGGGATGACTACGTGGTCCTCAAAGTGAATGTGATGATGAAACCAGCAAAAATTGAACATAAGAACGAGAATAACCACAAGGTCAAGTACGGAGGGGACCTGAAAGTTGACTGTGTAGCCACAGGTCTGCCAAACCCAGAGATCTCCTGGGGTCTTCCAGATGGCAGCATGATCAATACCTTCATGCAGTCGGATGACAGCGGCAGCCGGACTAAGCGATACGTGGTCTTCGATAATGGAACCCTGTATTTCAATGATGTTGGACTGAGAGAGGAGGGGGACTACACCTGCTATGCTGAAAACCAGATTGGTAAGGATGAAATGAAAGTGCGGGTCAAAGTGGTGGCAGAACCTGCAACCATCAGGAACAAAACATACATCACTATTAATGTGCCTTACGGTGATGTTGTCACAGTAGCATGTGAAGCCAAAGGAGAACCCACTCCCAAAGTGACCTGGCTTTCCCCAACCAACAGGCCTATTCCTGCCCTGTCTGACAAGTACCAGATATACAGAGATGGCACCCTCCTCATCCAAAAGGCCCAAAGGTCTGACAGTGGTAACTATACTTGTGTAGCACGGAACAGTGCTGGAGAAGATCGTAAGATTGTTTGGATCCATGTTGATGTTCAGCCTCCTAGAATCAATGGTCATCTCAGTGCAATAACATCTGTGAGGGAGACAGCCATCAGAGACAGCCGGAAACTTATTGACTGCAAGGCTGAGGGCATCCCTGCCCCGCGCGTCTTGTGGGCTTTCCCAGAAGGAGTGATCTTACCAGCTCCCTACTATGGGAACAGGATCACTGTGCATCGCAATGGTACGTTGGACATCCGAGGGGTGAGGCAGACAGACGCCGTGCAGCTCGTCTGCATTGGGCGGAATGAAGGCGGGGAAGCGAGACTGCTTGTGCAGCTCCTCATCGCAGACCATTTGGAAAAACCCTCCTTCAGAGACCCTGTCAGTGAAAGGATCACTGCCATTGCTGGGCACAGCATCAATCTGAACTGCTCAGTCCAGGGGAACCCCAAACCCAGCACAAGCTGGATCCTTCCCAACGGCTCCGAAGTGCTGAGTGGCAGTCGCCTGCACAGATTTTACCACAAGAGGGATGGGATCTTACACATCAGCAGCTTATCCGCTGGGGATGCTGGGACTTACCGCTGCACAGCCAGAAACCCAGGAGGTTATGTGGAACGAGTGGTCTTCCTGAAGGTGGGACTCAGGCCAGAAATTAGTAACCAGTACAACAACCTGGTGAGCATCATCAATGGAGAAACTCTGCAGCTTCATTGCATCACCCAGGCAAACCACCGGGCGCAGATCTCCTGGACACTGCCCAATGGTATGGTGATGGATGCCCCTCAGGCTGCGGGTCGCTTTTCCCTGATGGAGAATGGCTCGCTGACAGTGCGTGAGGCTTCTGTGTTTGACAGGGGCACTTACCTGTGCAAAGTGTCGACAGACTATGGCACTTCTGTTATGACTGTGCCTGTCATTGTGATCGCCTATCCTCCTCGGATCACCAGTGAGCCAGCACCTGTCATTTATGCCAGACTTGGAAATTCAGTTAAACTGAACTGCATGGCCATTGGGATTCCTAAAGCAGAAATAACATGGGAGCTTCCAGATAAATCTCATCTGACAACAGGAGCTCAATCCCGTCTGTATGGAAACAAATTCCTCCATCCTCAGGGGTCATTAGTCATCCAGCAGTCCACTCAAAGGGATGCGGGCTTCTATAAATGCACTGCTAAAAATATACTAGGCAGTGATTCCAAAACAACCTACATTCACATATTCTAAGATTAAAACAAGTGCCTTTGACTGGATACTGGTGTTCAAGTCACTGCCAAATGAGTGCAATGAGGAAAGTTCTGCTTGCAACAATGGCTAAGGAGAGGAAAAAAGGAATTAATTGGCATTTTTTTTGTGCTCAATATGGTAGTAAGTCTGGAACTGAGAAGACTAACATGTTGAAAAAGGTCTTCGAATTGTTAAGATAGTGTAATGTGGTTTTTCATGCTATCCGATAGCGTCTGAGACCTAAAGTACTCTATTGGCAGTAGTCCAAAGCTATTTCTTGTTCTAACAAGCACCTTAAAAGTACCAAAGAAGTATTAACTGTTGATAAGTGAGCTGCAGTGATAGAAGTACATTAGTAGAACATAATTTTTCTTATACCCTGCAGTGCCTTTACATAATCTGGGCTTATAGAATATGATTATTAACCTTTCTGTTCATGCTTCTATCAGCTCTTCAAAATCAAAGACTAAATTAGCAAATATGAGTGATCTATTTTAATAAAAATACATGCAGAGATTAGCTACCTTAACATATGAACATACATTTGCTAGCTAATAAGGACGTTATGGTCAATTAATTCATTATATATTTTATATGTATTTTTTAATCTGACTATGAGACTAGGAAGATTAACAATGCACTTGGTCTCATTTTATAAATTATTGGTCTTTACAAGACTCTGATGCATTACAGTGTTTTATAATATTAAGGTCAATATACTGTACATTTTATAATAAAGAAATATTTTCCAAAGAATGTATTCATTGTTGGTTTTTTTTTTTTTTTTTAGAAAATAAGAAGCTCCAAAGAGTGGGAGTATGGAGTTAGGTGAAAAAATACGAAGTAATGTAGTTTTATATGTACTTGTATTTGAACCAATTTCTATTAGATTCATTCATAGTTGTTTTAGGGAAGACAAATTAGTATAATTGTTTATCTTTTTTAAAGTGATTTATTAATAGAAATTGATGTATATTTCAGCATATATTTACAATGTCAATATTTTTTCTGCAGTCAAGGATTGTTTAATCGATAATGTGCATAATTTTATTAAGATTTATCTTTTGTGCTATAGAAATATTTGCTACAAGGTGCTGAATATGCCCATGTTTCAACAAACTACAGCAATCAGAATTTTGCAGATGTTAACTTATCTTTAAACATATGGATTCTCTCGGATATTTCTGAATTCTTAAATCTCTGCTTGTTCAAAAGACTTATGCTCATGTTTCAGAATATGGATAGAATAAAAGCTTTATTTTCTCTGTTGATCAAAACATGTCAGTAACGTAAAGTGTTTTGCTAATTACATTTTGCAAAAGCTAAAGGCAAAGGTTTCCTTGCCCCACAGGTTTATCCAGTTTAGAAATCATAATAGTAAACAGAACTGAGCTACTTAAAGTAAAAACTATTTTATTAGAACAAGAATATAGAATTAAATGAGAAGGGCATTGCTAAAGATACAAGGGTCGCAATTTATAGAATATTTTATCAAACTTATTTTTCAAAAATCTAGTGCAGGCCAAAAATCTGTAGTTTGTATGTTGCCTAATTAAATAGCATTTAATTATGTCTTAGTTTCTTTTTTATGGTTTAAACTCTTGGGCACTAAATCACCAAGCAATGCTCAAGGGGAAGCATGTCCCTAAATACCTGACTGGGATGTAGCTGCTTGTGAGAGTAGTTAATGAAGAAAGAAACGAGGCACTTAAGATTTTTTACTAGATTGCCTTTCTTATCTGGCTATTTTCCTTGAACATATCAGATACATCTTTAGATCTTTTAATTTTATTTCCAATTTGGAAAATGGTCATACAATATTTAATAATAGTACATCTTGTAAAAGGGTCTGAAGTCAGCATTTGGCATTGTAGTAGGAGTCAAGCACTTTTAATCATTTTTCCAGCCTTCACTTAACTGTTATATGAATTTAGAGATATTCTTGGGTGCTGAATTATTTCTGTATATTTTTATTAAGTAAATTTCTTTTTATGTTGAGGGAAGAAAATAGAATCCAAGCCTAAATTCAAACATTTGATCTTTTAGGATCAAACAAAG
The DNA here is from genome assembly GCA_013397315.1 of Donacobius atricapilla. NCBI lineage: Eukaryota > Metazoa > Chordata > Aves > Passeriformes > Mimidae > Donacobius > Donacobius atricapilla. The sequence continues at coordinate 76,655 of WBMY01001426.1, forward strand.
CATCTGATCATGTTTTATTCCTCAGTCCAGAACTTTCACAGCTGCCAATGGAAGTTTTGGAGGGTAAGAAATGAAAAATTTGTCACTAGACATTTTCTTAAGTCAAAAGTTGTATGCTTGCAAAATTCATTTAAAAGTGGACTTAACATTTTTTAATGTGTTATAATTTCCATTACGTTTGCCTTTATCCCTTTTATGAAATATATTCCCAATGAGAGGCCTATAAAATATAATTTTATTTCAAAATAAATGTAACTACAATTTAAAAACATCAAATGAATGCGTTTTACACTCAAGCAGTGTTTGACCATATGTCGTGTCTGTCATACTCTTTCTCTGCTGATATGCCAGTTGTCCAGGATATCTATCTTGAGTCCCTTCTGTAGAAATAAAAACTTTCACAGGGAAACTAAGTCTATTCTAGGACTTATATTCTTGGGCCTGAATCTACATGTCACTCTATCTGCTGAATCATCCATCAAATTAAGGCAGTTGCAGGACACTGAATTTCAATCATAATTTTTTTCTTTATTTCAAAGTATTTTCTGCAAGTTGTGTTAAATAAATCAATTTCAAATTCACGTTACTTCAAGGATGCAACACGTCATTAATTATTTTTTCTTCAAAAGACTTCATTTTTCATACCAAGCAGGACTGATGCACTCAAAGGCGATGTACTTCATTCTTTTCTGATTTGCGGAATGCTGGGAAATGAGGTGCTAGCTCATGGTTTGAGAAGGTTTCTAAGTTTCTACTTGATCAATCAAAGCAGGTTCTGGATAGTTTCCATGGAAAGTAAAACCATTCCTTGCTTTTGCTTTGTAAATGGAGCAGAAAGATTTGCTTATCTTCTATTTGGAGAAGCAGAATAACAAGGTGTCTTATTATGATTGTGCAGAATGAAGATAACTGCAATAGATATATTCTTTGCAGTGACCTTCACAAAAACAGGTTCACTTGTGACCATATCCAGAACACAACTAGCAGCTAGTAACAAAAATGGATGTAGGAATATAGACATGAAAAGCAATAAGCAGGGAATTTAAGAGTATTCATGTCTAGATTTGATAAAATTCCTAAAACACAATTGAGTTCACTTGCATATTTTAGCAATTATCTTTAAAAGCTTGTGAAGTCCAATTGTGGTATAAGAAGACTAGAAAAAAATGCCAAAGCTGTAGTTGAGAAAACATGGATCAGCAAAACTCTGTTATTAAGAGAGGTACTTTGTTTAACTCATTACTAAACAATCAATTTAAGAGCATCCGTAGAATAACAGAGTGATAGGAAGCAGCTGCTCTGCATGTTTCTGTAACAAATCATATAACAACAATCTAGTTGCCTTCTCACAGAAGTAGTTAGTCCAGAGTATGGGAAGAGAGGACTGATATAGTATGTCTTACTTTATCAGGTTTTTTTTGTTTTTTCTTTTTTTACATAGCCATATGCAATGTTCTCATGTCCAAACTAAAGAAGTGCCATCTATCTTTTACAGAAGAAGGTAGATGTTGCAGAGAAATCATGAGTAACTGCTTCTCAGTTAGGAGAACACATCAACTGAATACAGTTAAGGTTAGGTGACTTCTCACATTCATTAATGGCTATCAGGTATAGAGAAAACATTTCAAAAATATGTAAATATTATGAAATTGAAAAATATTAAAGTACACAGGACCAAATTGCAATTCTGGGTGATCTTTCTGGATGGGTGAAATGATTGGAAATAAAAAATTATCACTCCCCCCACACCACTAAATACAATTGTGAGAATTATATTCAAAAGGAAGACAATGAATACACATGTAGTAAAAAGTGAAGAAGGTGTAGGAGTTGCACAAGATAACATGACATTCCAAACAAAACCTTATCACTTTGAAATCTGTTTGAGAGGGCTGTGTGAATGAACAGAATGGTCATACTCTTTTGCAGTCAGGCTCAAATACAAATAATTTGGAAAGAATCCAAGGAAGTGATTTAGGAAATATAACCTGTAATGCTAGTTGAAATAAGATGAGCTTGTTCTGCCTGAGGAAAAAAAAAAAAGGTCCAAATATTAAATACAACAGTTAAGAAAATATGTAGTCCTTATAGAAACAATGATGAGTTGTTTTTCAGGCTCACTGAGGATAGTATGAGAAACTTACTCCAAGCAAACTCTAGGCTAGATACTAAGAAAACTTTGTAAAAACAGTTGAACGATGTATTATTTTTCTTGAGAAAATTTTGAAATTCCCATCTTTGGAGGCAGTTAAAAAAAGTTTAGTCTGATAACTGCAACAGGTAATCAACATCCTTGTCCAAGAAACTGAGAAATCTTGGAGTTTCTTTACATTTACTGGGAGGTTTATTACATTCATTCGGGGTTTCATTATATTTCTATCTTTCCTAGATTTTCCTATTAATTAGGTGCATTTGTAAAAGAAAGATTTGTTTGTTAGCTTTAGTCTGGGCTTGTGATTTTAGTCTATGATAATCCATGGGTTTGTTAACCATTTAGTACGTAACAGATACAGGAACATGACAAATAGGTCCACTGTGACCACATCTTTATGGTGGAAATCTCATGGACAGATTTCTAGAAGCAGCTGTGTCATAGGATCTTTTTCTCATTCAAATAGTTTGCTTTAGAAAGGCATCTCACGCCACATCGTTCACAGGGCTGCCCAGAGCAGAAGTAAGGAACTGCCAAGACTTTTACCCAGCTTGGGTTTTATTTATCTGCATGTTTTCAAAAATGCATCTACAATCTTTCAATGCAGCCAGCTACCATGAAAATATGCTAAAAGCTGTACAAGCATAAGTAGAGCTTTTAGTATCATTTCCGCTCTTTTATTGTTTGCAAATTAACCACAGCAGGTTTTGAATTGTAAAAGGCAGTGTATATCCTCACAGGGAACCCATTAATCACCCCTCAGTCATGTTTCCTGAAGAAGATAAGACAAACCACTGCACACAGTGGGGAAACACATGAAGTAGACTGTGGAGGATTATCATCCTGTGGAGGAAATAGTGGTTTGCTAGAGCTGTTGCAATTTCTTGATGTCTAAAGTTAAAAATTTGTTTGCCCCAAAGGTGTGTATACTTTTTGCAGCTATTTCTCTTGACCTAACAAAAGATACTGTTTTTCCTGAAAACCCTTTCTTGCTGATTCAATCCACTAACACCTGCATAGAACAGTTAGTTGGTAGAAATGCTAGTAGCTTTTGTAATTATCTGAGTTAGAATCTCACCTGCCATAAACCAGTTAGCCTGGCTCAAGAGCCACCCAAAATGTTCACCATTCTGTGAGCGTCCCCCCCTTTTTACTTGGAAGGAAGTTGGGTTTCATGGGTGATGTTAATAGTGAGTGAAAGGGAGTGCAAGCAATAAGGAGACAGTGTAGTGGTAATCGAGGACACTCTTATTTTTTCAGGAGTCTTTAGCACATGGGTAGTTCTGAGCCTCTGCTTACTCTTCTGAATACGCAAATTTCTTTCCCTGGGAGGTAGATCTCTCATGTTTCTTTCTTTCCCCTATGCAAGACCCACTGCTAACTCTTCATATATGGTGAGAGTGATGCTTCAGACTCATGGGGTAGTGCAACAAGAAAGATGCTATAGTGTAGGACTGTGGATGTTATGGCATTGAACTGCAGCTGTGTACCACCTACTAAGCACTCCTTTGAACGTGGGACCTCCACAAAGGGAAATGCATGTTGGCAGCAGTACTGCTGCTTCTTCCCTTCTCCATGACCCCATTCATCAAGCACAGCTGGGCATTATATCAAAGAATTCACAGACTGGCCACGTCTGATGTGCCAGATCACCGAGTGGTTAAGAAGCATAAATATATGATGTCTCACAGCTGCTAGGACTGGAGATGGCAGCCAGCAGTGTGAGTCTTGACAAGTGAGGGGTAGAATGACATGATATGGATAGTCAGATTATAAAATTTAAAACAATGAGTGGTGCTGTCACACCTAAGTACCTCCTGTGGTGCTCTGTATCATTCAAAGCACACCTGATATCTTATGTATGTTCCATAACCCCTGAATTAACAACACATGTATGGGTTTCGCTGTTACCCTTATTCCCAGTGTTAGTTTAAAAAAAAATTCAGGCTCTGACTCAAAACTAGATTTTTTTTTCCTTGCTTCTACCACAAAGGATCAATGGATTAAGCTGCTGTACTCGCCTACTAAGAACTGCTCTGTGCTTTTATGAGCTTCTCTGGAATATTACAATAACAGACAAAATGAGGAACATTTTAATAGCAACCCTATTTACTGACCTGAGGAAAAAAAAGTGGTAATCAGGATGCATGCAGCTCCTGTAAAGCTAGCAAGACAAACATCTCTCTGAAATCAGTGGGAAAGGTACTGGACTCCAAATTTTCTAGACAAAGAAATTCTTAACTGTTTCTTAACTGAATCATCTTTTTCAGTAAAGTGAGCCTGGGAACTGATAAGGAAATTAAAAATTTGTGTATTTTATAAAAAGCAAAGGAAAAGTATGGCAATTGGGACTTAAATAAGGGCTGCAAAGGGCCTTTCTTATATAAAAATGGAGGTTAACATCTAATTGTATAGTTTTAGAAAGTTAACATCTTGTCAAAGTTTTTCTTAACAGTGTGCAAAAAAGACATTACTATCCTGTTCAGTTGCTTTTAAAAGTTCTGCTAATATCTTGCTTAAAATCTGAATAAAAAGTGTTACTAAGCAGTCCTAATATTACTGTGCTGCTATTACAGCAAGTGTACATAAATAAATATATGTAGTTATAAGAAAACTATAAAGAGTTTATATTTTAACTTGTGCTACATTCTTCGTATTGGGGGCTGCAACACTGATATAATGAATATTTATTTCTCTTCATCTTCAGGCCTCACGTCTGTAACACAATTTGGGGGGCGGTGGGTGTGGATAAGAAGACGGCTTACAATGAAGTTAGGCAAGGTGGAGTTAGCTGATCTATAAGCAAGCTGCCAAAAAAACCCCAACCCAAACCCACAATCTCCTCTCCCTGTTTCAGCAGTAAATTCCCCTGTGACCTACTTATACCAGCTCTTTTATGCACGTGTACTATGTCCTCTGCCAGTTCAATTCATTAATTTGCTAAAAAAACTAATCAGGACAGGTGGGAGACACATGGAGGGAGGAGTTTTCTGCCTGGTCAGTGAGCTGAACTGCCTCATCTAGGTTACCAGTGAAAGGTCCATATGAGCAAGAAAGCAAATATGCAGCAGACTGAAATGAAGCAAGGAAAGGCAGGATCACCTTCTTGAACTGCAGTAAACTTAACCTTACCCTGACATTTCATCTGTCTTTGACCAATGAGTAACTGGGAAAAAAACCCTCTTGGAGTATAAAAAGATATTTCTCTTACACCTAAACTGTTCAGTGTGCGTGATTTTGTATAGCCTTGCAGAGCTTGCAGTGCTGTGTGACACATACAGCATGGCCTTTGAACCCATCTCGTGCTATTCACCTCCCTTGACTGTAAAATAAACTCACATAGCAATTCTAAAAGAGGCCTGCAGGCAGCTCCCACTCAGCGCCAGCAATTGCACTGCCTGCATGGCCTTGCCATTATCTCAAAGTGTGAGTTCACACATGCATATCTTCTTTGTTTGACAGTAGAAATTATGAGAAGAGTTGTTTGCTTTTAAAAAATAGTTCTAATTACCAAACTGGGGCAACTCTACCATGGATGGACTCTGCCCAGGCTTCCTCATCCTGATTAGAGTCCTGTTTGGCATTGCACAGCTCAGGGTTTCCAGAACCTGAAAGGAAGAAAGGTTATCTATACCACCCTCAGTTTATAATTCTAGCTCTAATAAATGCTGATTTAAAATACCCTTTACTGAGTGCTTTTCTTATCGCAGTCATAATGAACCAGTACCTCCTGGTGCAATGCACAGTGTATTCATTCCTCTCAATTGCATGATAGCTGTGTATTCTAATAATCATTGTAGGGGGGAAGTGTTTTGTTTATAAAGGCAGTATTGGTAAGAAAGAGAAAACTCGGGCAAAAATCTCTGATACAAAAATTTTTATTGTCTTTCACAAACTTAATTATGTGTTCTCCAGTCTGTAAAGGAGGAACTTTTTCAACTGAATTTTTGGGTGCTTTTTAAGGCCAGAGGAATTTGCACAGAATTTTCTGTGTGCTGAACATCTTGAAGACTTGCCCTCAAATGGACTATATCCTCAACTTTCTCATAACCTTGCACAACAAAAGGAGCATTAATCTATTCCCTAGTCACCTCAGCACACTGACGGACAATTATGCTTAATAACGGCCATGAAGCCAACAATAATGAGAAAAGCAAGTGTCTCATTCCTTTTCCCCTCATTAATGAACATTTTATATACTCTGGGAAGCACTGTAAAACACACACTTACAACAAAGGTCTGTTTGGCCCCATGAACTTATGCTATATGTCATGCTGTTCCATTAATCATAGTGTTTTGACTGATATAAATGGATCCGTGCTGTGTCAAGAGAAAGACAGGCAAAGGGTTAAAAGTAGAGGAGGTATGAGGTGACCCTCTGGATATATGACCCCACATCACCAAAATTATCTGCAAGAAAAAGTTTGAGGGACTGAGTTTTGAGTTTTCTCTTTGGGACTTTTTTGGTATTTCAGAATTCACTTTGGAATGTGTTTGGGATATGTTGTGCCAAGCCTTTAAAACAAAATATATCCTGTTACAGTTTTTTCCTTCAGCCTTCAGGTCCATTCTTAAACTGCTGGACAATGTTTTAGAGTATTCAGCTTACCCAGTTCAACTTTTAGAAAAGACTTATTATTAAAACTAAAAAAGTTCTGGTGATTCATTCAACACGTCAGTGAATCTAAGGGAGATTCCCAGCTCACAAAAAATAAATAAGAAACAGGCTGTTTTTGCATAATCACACACAGCAAATGGTGACTGACTTAGTATTTGTTAGTTAAGGGAATCAGAAAATTTGTGGGTTTTTTCTCTCTGATTAACCTCACATAAAACATGGTAACACATGTATTCATAACATTTGAAAAAATAGGAAACAAAGCTGCTCAATCGTGGGAGACTTGCTCAGCAGACTGTCTTGAGCTGTTCCTCATTAGAGATATCTTCATACAGGCTGATGTAGCCAATCAGCCAAATTCAATTACTGAAGAGTTGAATCGTGCTTCCTGACATTGTATGGGGTTCCACCAAATGGAGGAAGACAAAAACTTGCACTAATTAGAGATGTCAGACCACTCCTGAGAGCAAATTTAACTCAAAGTAATTTCTTATACTGAGTCATACAGACACTGTCCCACCCTTGCTACGACCTGTCTGTAAAATTTAATAGTAGTTGATAAACATAGATATGTGGCAAGGTATTAATAATTACAGGCTGAAATGTGAAATTTTGGTCCCAGGTATGGGGAGACAAAATGGCTAAAGTCTACTTCCCATTCAGCAATGTCCAGCTGATTTGTGCCATCTCCCTGTTTCAGCAGTTCTGTGAGTTTAAGTGCCCAGGGGAAAAAGAAAATGGGAGTTGAGATGCTGTCACTTATGGCCAGTCTCTGATAGCCTGGGTCATAGTGACTTGCTCAAAAAGTAATCCTATGACATGCTGTTCGGTGTGGCTGTCTGTATCATAATTTGCTTTCAATCTTCACTTAGGCCAAACAGCCAAATAGAAACCCCATGATTATACCGTTGTATCAAGTTAATTAAAAATTAAGTGTAACATTTTGTATGTATATCCATTTTCTCCAAAGGCGCAGATCATTATATGTGTACATGTGTTTGCATGTCTTTGCTTCTTTTTTTTAGCTAGATGTGTGAATCTTTGTGCATGCATATATTTTATGTTTCCATACATATGTTCTCTTTGTAGATATGTGTATATCTGGATGTGCAGATATAAATTTTTGCTTAAGTACACTCTGGCCTTTCTCTGTAGATAAAGGAGGAAAATAAATTGTAGGGAGAACAAATTGAGTGTGTCCAAATTTGTTTGGCCTGAAAAGGAAACAACACATGCTTTTTCTTTACTGCTGAGCACGAAGCACTCTACTGTCATGTGAAATGAAATCTTAGATTTGAGGAAGTCCAACCAGTGCTCCACAAGTCTGAAATATTACACTTAAGCTAGCTGAGGGAACATTTTTTATGATTTTGGAAGTACCCAGATATTCCACCTCACTCAGAGGCTCAGTTATTACTTTTCCTGGCAGGGCAGTATCTTCCAACTCATCTTTGAATAGCCTTTTTTTACTCTTCTCAGCCAGCATGAGATGTTTTGAAAATAGATGACCCAGCTGCAGATGCTACAGTGAAACAGAAAGTTTTGCAGTGCTTTGATCATCTCAGGAAAACTCTTAGCTCTGGAAGTCTTTTATCTTATATTCTGCTAGCATGATCCAGAGAGGACACTAGCAGTAGCTAGCAATAGCTAGCATCTGCTAATGGGATATGAATGAGATTTACGACCTAAATAAAGAAAATAGATTTTTTAAAAATTCCATTGTGATTTTCCTTGGCTTAGTAATAACACAAATGAGCAGGAGGATTACACAACATATTTTAAAATACATATATTAAAATGGTATTGATGAAGCTTTTAATTTAATGTTTTCTCAGTCTTGCAACATTCTCTTAGAAGTTTTCAAGCCTGCCAAAATCTATATCCAGCGCAGCAAGAGAGGAACAGTGTCTGCTGAACTCAAGCATGCTTGGATGGTGTTGGATATTTATACAACACTTCCTATTTAACCTTTCCCTCTACTTTTGTACTAATCTGCAAGACATGCTGAGAAAGATAATAAGCAAGATTACAAGATATAACAGACAAGACATGCAGAAGTTATCAAAAGAACTATTGCTGTTATAGGTAGGCTGGTAGAGAATGGAGGCAAGTGAGTAAACACTGCTTTGTTTCATGTTAGTATAATCCTTTTGGCTTTGATGAGATTAGATAGTTAAAAATTAGGAAAGATTTTAGCCTGTGTTCAGCTCTGATACATGAACATAGCTCAATCCTTGGCAATAATTTCTCCATTGAAGAAAAATTAAGATGACACAGAAACCCAAGGAATCTCAGATATTTAGGTAGTAAGTTACTTTGGGGGGGCTGATGGTTACTTTTTGTTATGATTATTATAAGTACCAAGACTATCCTCCCATCTTTTAGTTCAAAAAATGTATGAAACAATCATTATATTTGGCACCAAGTTTAAAATCACAGGACAGCAGCTGGCAGGTCTTTGTATAAGAACAGTGAATTAAAAACAAGTACTGAAAATTTTGGAAAGAATTCTAAGAAAGAGAACTGAACATAGAAGATGGACAGGAATAGCAGCAGAAACCACTGGATTGTTTAAATCAAGTTCAAATTTGAAAGAATTATTTGCACAGTAGTTCGAAAGTGAACTGTCCAAACAGCCTGTTCTGGCCAGTGTCTGATTGTTTTACTTCATGTGTTCATCAGGTTAGGACAATACTCAGAGAGATTAGAACAATACTCAGACTGAGTCTTATTTCTACATTAGCTGCATGATGAGTCTGAAAGAGTTTAAATAGAAACCATCAACTAAGTAATCCTGTAACTGCGACCTTTTCATCTTTGGAAGCGCAGGGGTGAGGAATTGTGTTATAGGCATAGCAAGTAGTAATGTCTAAATTAGAACTCTCTAACTCAATGGAAATATGAAAAGCTTCAGCTTGAAGATATTTATGGCTTGGTTAAACTAATTGCTGGATTTAAATTTTCCATGCTTGTCCTTTGCTTATGATTCAGGATTTATGGTGTGTTCAGTTTTTTGTATTTTTTTTTCTTCGTATTTCTTAAAGGGTACTGCTGAAAAAGGCTCAGTTGTTTCCAAAAACAAAGCTAAGGAAAACCTTTCCGCCAATATCGCAAACACTTTCCAACTACTTCATTGAAGCATTTGGTGAAGACTAAGACGTTTGGAAGAAAATAATTCTAGGACCAAAGTAGGTGTGTGTGATGTTTTAAATCTCAATCTCAGATGGTTCCTTTTTACCCCAAATGACATGTATATGGGTGGAACATCATATTGGTTAATAGGACTCCCACTAAGAAACTGCTGTAAACTAAATTTTCAGTGGTGCCCCCACATCCTGTAAGGATTACAGACTCCATCTTGGGAAATAAGAACCTAAAATTAAGTTGCCACATGTACAGATGTTCAACATCTTTCAGAATAGGCTGGGCTTCTTCACTGTGCTGAAATAAACCTCAAGTTAAATTGAATAAATATTTGATCTTCTTATGAAGTATGGCAAACTTTTATAATGAAGAACTGAATTATAAGAGAAGGAAAAAACCACCACCACCAAAAACAACAAAACCCAAACATCCACATGGAAATCAAGATGAATCCATGCTGACACAGGAACGCATTTTAAATTACTTGACTTTGATGAATGTAGTTTTATTGAAATCAACTTCTAGGACATTGCTGGTTAAGAGATCATCACATTAAAAAAAAAAAATTCAAACAATATAAAAGAGCAATATAAGCAAGTATGAGAACATCATAGCCTTTGAAAAAAATGGCCTACATCTGCATAGGAATGAAGGTACATGTGATTCAATAATTTTACTCACAGCAGTCCTGGAAACCTCAAATTGGGACAACAAGATGAAATAAAGGCCTTAGGTCCCCAAATAGTGTGTTAATTAATTGTAAACACATATTGCCATATTGTAAAATTCTGGGCAAGCATGATATGCCTTAAGAGCATATTCATTTTTTTTTCAGACATTTGAGAAATAATTATTTTGACAGAATGTCTCTTTTTTATGATTTTATGTTTCCTTTCAGCAAAATGCAATGAACTATATGTCAGTTGAGATCATCTTCCTCTGCCCCACTTTGATTTCCAGTGAGTTTGAGGGCTCAGAAATGAAAAAACTACTAGAGTGATCAAATCCCTCCTGCTTTATAAAACAATGTGCTATCAAAAAAAAAAAAATTCATTGTCTAGACTTACCTGCTGGGATTCACTACAGTGAAAACCATGGTTCTGTCTCCTGTTCTTCAAGCTCAGACATCTGCCAGGGAATCCTGTGAGCTCACACATCCAGGGCTCCTTTCTATACAAAAAATTAGAATATGGAACAGAAAGGTGGGTGACATGCCAATATCTTGCCTCAGTATGAATACAGGATACTGGGAAATTGGAATTCTTCCTAGGCTCAGTAATATAAATAAATTTGTTCATTGTCCAACAGACTGAGAAGAATATATTGTTCTTTCTGGGTTATTTTTCTTCTATTTTTTTTTTTTTAATTTTTATTTCTTGACCTAATATAGGATCATGTGTTAAAAAGAGGTCTATTACATGTTACCCGAGTCAGTCTAATTACACCGTTTCTGTGATTCCTGATGACATTTTTCTTATGTAGATTCTCAGTTAAGTATTTTTACCACACGACAATGAATGGGGTAGGTAATTACTGAATTGGGCTTGTATTCTTACCAATTGGTTTAAGAACAGTCAAGAAATATTGCTGACCAGCGTTTTAATGCGGACCACTTGCATTTTTCTTTGCAGTCTTAGTGTCTTTGGGACTAGAATGTAATCACCCTGAGATGATATTAGACACAGGCAGCCAGAGGCCAAAATGACATGACGTTGTTCTCAAAGTATGGCCTCACTTATATACTTAAAACATGCATTTGTTTATGTTGTATAGCTTCCTGAGCATTCGTCACCTAAGCAGTTCAGCCCTGCTGACAGCACTTTTGAAGTATTTGCTATTTTATACACTATGGACTCCTATGGGCTTTTTCCTCCTTTTATTTTTCATTGAAACAATCCTCGGAGCTTTCATTTAAATTTATTTTGATTTCTCCTACTCTATCTGATGAAAGTGGTGTCACATTTGGTAGCCAGTGATTTTGTTTACTGCCATAAAAATGTTACTGTCCTTAACATTACATGTCAAGGGGATTGATGCATTTTTTTACAAAACCTTTGTCTCCTTTCACAGTATAAGAAGGGGTTTTATAAATGAGTATAGTCATTGATAGGTTCTCTTCTGCTATAAACAAGAATTTATTAGATAGAAACATATTAGGGTTAAAAAGGCTATCACAAGTAAAGGTAAACAGAATGTGTGTTGTTCAGCCACAGCAATAAGGAAAAATTATTTCTCTAGTTTTCTGGGCTTTTGTCTTCAGCCCAGTTCTGAGAAAAAAAAAAATCAGATTATTGTCCTTAGGAAAAACAATTGAGTTATTGACTCATAACTTTAGGTAGGTGTCTAGTCAGCCATTGCAAATAGGGTATCCACACATTTAAGTGCTTTCCTGGATTGGGGCCCTAAGCATTTTTCAAGTCATCTGCCAGGACTGTATTTAGTACACTGCATAGCCTTCCTAATCTGAGCTATCCTTCCCTGACTTGGAAAAAATCTCCTTTCCAGCTTTCCTTGGCAGAGTCAAACTCTTCAGTTCTTACCTCTATGAATCTCTAGGAGAGCTAGTGGTCTCCCCACAACCTGTCTGCTTGGTTTGTGTCAGGCTATGCTATCATTTCATCAATCAGTCAGGCCAGTAGTCTTAACAAGCTTGCAGTCTACTCTCCTGAATTTGCTTCCTATCACTCCAGAATAAAAAGCAAATTTGGTGAAGGAAAGCAGACATTTTTTATCTAAAAGAGAAAAGACAACTTAATGCAAGCAAAATCAGAGTCAGCTTAATGCTTAATGAACTTTTTCATCTTTGCCTATTAAGGCAAACTTTTTCAAACTGCAGACTAGATCTATTGAAGGATTTAATACGTAGTCCTAACTTATATTTTATATTACTTCATGGGTAGCTGAGAGGATGCAAATTTGATATCAAGATCCATATCTGATCCATGTTTGAGAAAACAGTTTTACCCTAGCTGACAGAAACTATTTCCAAAGAAAACGCAACATGAGAAATGCTGTGCAGTTACAGTCTGTCTCAACTCTTGTCCCAAATCAAAGCCCAGCATGCTTGCTCTGAGGACAAATACTCACTGAAGTCTACACAAAGCCTGAGGTAAAAAATGAGATAGGTAAACATGGTATCCTTGCATGCATCTTCCCTTCTCTCCCTCTCCCTCTCCTTTTAGTCTTCACTGAAAATAGCTGTAATTAATACTTTAAACAAGGGAATGCTCTGTCTCACAAATATGATGCTTGGTTCAGTATTTCTCTCTTGCAAAATAGGATTACAACTGTATCTTACCAGAAGGGCTCTGATTCAGGTCTGCTAGGAAAAGGTGACTTTGTTTCCCTCTTAGAGCTACTCTAATTCATACTACATAAGTTAGATATTTAGGAATCTCAATTAAAGCGGGGTTTACAGCAATATCCTAAAATGTGTACTACTCACTTTTCAATTGGATTTTGCTCCTACTGTCTTGGGGAGGAAGTTTCAGCGTTTCAATATTCTCATGGTTAGAAGGCTGCTAACATCTATCCTATTATATGTTCTTCATCAGTTTAGGAGTGATTTTCTCTTTTCAGGATTTTTCTTTATAAAACTCTGGCTGGATATTATTAATAAAGAAAAATTTTTTCATCTCCAAATGTTTCCTCTGAATGTTTTTAGACTTTCAAAGGGCCTATTCAATTTGATCTTTCACTTTTTCCTTTCCTTAAACATTTTATTTCCTTAAAAAGAAGATTTCTTTCGTGAATAATTTGCACCATGTTCCCTCATTTGATAGAATTCCCCCTTATATCTATATTCTTTCTTAATTAGCTTTTAAGACAGTTCTGTCAAAAACTCTTCCCTAGCCAAGTTTTCCTGTGGTTTGAATACAATTTAAAATAGAGGAGTCTGGTGGGTTTCTCTTTTTTTTTTTTCAAGTCACTGGTGCACAAATTGTGATGTACCCCATACAGGTCCCTGATCTTTATCTTCTGGCTTGTCGCCCTGATTTTTTCAGCCTTCTTGTGTCTCACAGTTTCATAGTTCTTAGGTAGTTTCTCACACACGGGTGTTACAAATAGAAGCAATGTTTTCCTTAATTCAAGGTAGTTTACACTCTCTGTCTTAGAGATATGGACAGCTGATGGACAGTTGTCTTGACCAATGGGATGGGGAGAGGTGTCAACCTTCTCCCCCAGTCCCTGGCCTTTGTAGAAATACTATAGAAGTGGAGTCAGGTCTTACAGTAAACAGCTCATGCCTTCCCACCAAAGTGAGTGTGTGTAAACAATGATAGTGGCCAATTTCATTAACTAGTCTCACAGTTTACCAAGGCTTAAAAAAAAAAAAATTTTTTTTTACACTCAATTATTTTAAATATTGAATATCAAATATTTAAATGTTTATTATTGAAGCTTAGATACTTTTGTAATTGGGGAGGCTTTTGGTGGGTTTATTTGGTGGTTTGTTATGTTTTGTTTTGTTTTGCTTTTTCTTTAATTACTTCTGTGGTTTTGTTTCACTTAAACTCAGTAGTCTTCCTAGGGTCCCATCCAAGACTACTTTGGGCACCATTTCTGTACTGTGCCTTCACTACTTGCCAACAAATCTCAAACAGCTTCATTTCTTCCCAGATGTATAAGTGATGAAGATATTTATTATTTCCTTCACAAACATTACTAATATCATTTGCTTCTGAGAAATTAGCGTTTTCTGTAATTGCATAATTATCAATAGTATTTCTCTAGCAATAGTTGAGAAACACACTGACTTCCAACCCAGGGGAAGTAAACCAAATTCCCAGATCAAGTCTTGTTTATACTCAACTTTGAGCCAATTAGTTTCGTTTTCCGTGTTATCTGTTAATATCCCCANGTCTTGACCAATGGGATGGGGAGAGGTGTCAACCTTCTCCCCCAGTCCCTGGCCTTTGTAGAAATACTATAGAAGTGGAGTCAGGTCTTACAGTAAACAGCTCATGCCTTCCCACCAAAGTGAGTGTGTGTAAACAATGATAGTGGCCAATTTCATTAACTAGTCTCACAGTTTACCAAGGCTTAAAAAAAAAAAAATTTTTTTTTACACTCAATTATTTTAAATATTGAATATCAAATATTTAAATGTTTATTATTGAAGCTTAGATACTTTTGTAATTGGGGAGGCTTTTGGTGGGTTTATTTGGTGGTTTGTTATGTTTTGTTTTGTTTTGCTTTTTCTTTAATTACTTCTGTGGTTTTGTTTCACTTAAACTCAGTAGTCTTCCTAGGGTCCCATCCAAAATTACTTTGGGCACCATTTCTGTACTGTGCCTTCACTACTTGCCAACAAATCTCAAACAGCTTCATTTCTTCCCAGATGTATAAGTGATGAAGATATTTATTATTTCCTTCACAAACATTACTAATATCATTTGCTTCTGAGAAATTAGCGTTTTCTGTAATTGCATAATTATCAATAGTATTTCTCTAGCAATAGTTGAGAAACACACTGACTTCCAACCCAGGGGAAGTAAACCAAATTCCCAGATCAAGTCTTGTTTATACTCAACTTTGAGCCAATTAGTTTCGTTTTCCGTGTTATCTGTTAATATCCCCAGATAAGACTCATGACATAAATGTTTTTACATTTTTGTATTTTTAAAGAATTTCTTATGACTTATGTTCCATGAAGAGAGAGCCTACCTCGACTGCTAATTTTGTTTGGTTTAGTTTTAAATCCTGAAGTACCTAGGATATTATTGACTCTCTGATTTCTTTATAAATATCTCTTCATCCAAAGTAATGATGAAAATTTTTCTTTAAAAGACAATAACTCTCATCAAGTGAGCAAACTTCCTGGCTCTGGCATAAATTTCACATTCTTTCTACCTTCTACTTTCTACCTTCTTCCTGCTAGATGTAGATTATGCTTTCTCTTGTTCCTGCTCAAGATATCCTAAACACCGGCCTCTTTCTCCTTGGGGTCCTGTCCCTGGTACCTTCATATCTCAGCTCTGCTTTCTTTCCTATGGCAGTAGATGCCCTCTTTCTCTTCTTTACATCTGCATCTTTCATTTCCTTTCTGTATCAATTAGTATTCCCAGAACCTTTCTGCCACTCAGTTCCTCACTGTGACTTCTGTGCCCTGATCATCCCGTGCTCACATATGTCAGTGTGATTGTTCAGGTAACATAACCCTCTGCTCATCTCATTCAGGAGATGTCTACAAATCCTTCTGGCCATCTCATTAATCAGACTTCTTTCAATCCTGTTTAATTTTTCAGATCTCTATTCCATATGCTCTGTTAATGAAGTAAAACATGCAAATATTTCTCAGAAGATTTTCATACATGCTTGACCCCAGCATTTAGTCCCTTTTGCTGTCTCTTTATCCTTCAGAATCTCTCACTGCTGCTCATGACTATAACCTTTGAAAAAGTGGAAACTGAATGTATAAGACTGTGTTTCCTGCTCTCGGGATGCTGGTGTTTTCATTGTTTGAGCCTTTCCCGTTGGGTAGTTCTGCTGTCTGAAGAGCTTTGAAATTAATGACAAAGCAATAGTGATGCCAGAGGGCTTTATGCAAGTGCTGAGCATCATGATCTCTAAAGACAAACCCCTCAAGCAGACAACTAAGTAATTAACTGCTCACAAACTGCATCCCTTGTAAACTGCATCAAACAAAATATCTTTGAGTGGACAATTAATTTATTGCCAAGATAACAACAAACACTGTTGTCTTTCCCCTTCAAAAGCAGATTTTACATAAACTTTTAGTGTTTTCTCTGTGTGCAGGAGAGAATTATCTATGATTATTTCTTATGCAAATATTTTAGATGTTAATACTTGAACTGGACAACAAAACTTCCATCTTGCCTTGCTTTCCCTATCCCCTGAAGTCAATGTCATAACTTCTATTGCTAACATCATTATGAGGATACTTCCCTGCAACCTAGACATTACAGGACCAGTCTTTGATTACATATACAAGTGTGTCACACATCATGGTTTCAGGGCACAGATCACTGATCCAAGGCAAATGTGACCAGGAGATTTGAATATGTTTATGCTAACATTTTAAACTGTATCAGGGATCATCTGCTCACGCACATCCATATCCAAGCAGGGACAAAAGCATCCAACTAGCTTAAGCTCCTTATGAGACACTGTAGATAATTTGACAGTGCATAAATGTTTGCTTACATCATGACCTGGTTCATATTTGTGTATGTGGGTTGTGCAGGATGAGGAGGAACAGAGACTGGGAAACTCCAGTCTGTTTGTGCAAGGAGGAGCAACTTCAGTGGATGGGAAGGAGAATATTCTCCCTAGTCCTAAACCACATTGGTCCAATTCAACAGTCTTCCCAGAATGGTTTGGCACACCACACTTTTCTCTCTCAGTGTTTTTGGGAACCAGAAAATACTCCCAAAAATAAAGACAGCAGCAGTCAGCAGCTGGAAACAGCTGGCTCTCACAAATGTCTCTTAGTAATATACTGGCTGCTGGCTCTGCTGAATATCATTCAGAACTAGTTTGTCTTTGGTCCCCCTGCCTTTTTAGATGACCTTGCTCTCTTTCAGAGTTTTTCTCAGAATAAAGCATGTAGGTGTAGAGATGCACTGAAGGAGAACTGGATCAAGTATTTCATACCTTCCTCCATGTGTTTTGTAAGGAGGGACAGGAGGTTATGCCTCTCTAGCACTAAAGTCGCTAACTGCAAATGATGGGTCAAATCCCAGAGGAAGGAATTACAGAGGGAAAGAATCAAATTTCGTATTTAGAGTATTTAGAGTAAGACTCAGAAAGCACAGCTGTCTTCATCAGGATCTGATGGTTACTTTAGTAAAAGTGTATTTCTTGCTTTGGCAGTTCTATAAATTTATACAGTTTCTAGTTATACAGATCTTTGATTCTGCTGTTCAGGATAAGTCTATTTGAGCATAGAGTTATGCTTGCCTGATGTAGAAATGTAAATGAAAGTGAACTTGACTGCACTTTTTTATGCATGTCAGAAGTATTTGACTTGTCTGACTAGTCAACAATCATCAGAAAACATAAATGGATTATCATAAAATAAAACACTTTTCTGTCAGCATTTCTTTGTAGGTGTTTATGGCCATGGAAGCCTATTCTTGCTCTGGGAAATGGGAAAATAAGTCTCTATTTTTTTTTGTAATTTAAACCTTTTGGACAAAATGTTTTACATATCTCAGTGTCCATCATATATAACACCAATTTCTTATGCATGTGTATCTTTCCTATGAGGTTAATTTAATTAACACCTCACATATTTGAATTTGATAGGTTACCTTAAAAATCATATGGTGACTGTAGAATTTCATTTCGTGTGAGTAACAAGTTTGGTATGTACAATAAATCAGGCGATTTCCTACTTTCTTCCAAAGAGCTAATGAAGTCACTCTGTATTCTGGATTTCACCAATGGACTGGCTGCCATATTCTGAGCCAGTGTGCTTGGCACCACCTCTATAGGGCCATCAGATAGTGGATTTCAGCTAGCAATGTTTTAGGGCTCGGTTAGACACCTGGAGCAGAAGATTTTATCCAAATATAAAATCGGCATCTTCCCTCTTGCCTACCCCCAGCTAATAATTTAAAAAAATACTTTGTCAGTTTGGGGTTAGAGAAAAGAGAGAGACGGAGATGCTATTTCCTGTTTTATACAGAACTGAATAGTTAATTGAACTGACATGGTGCAAAGCTTGATTGTGCATGGCAGTCACACGAGCTCAACTGGCCTTGGCCTTTCATGTGCTACAGTGAATTCTGAAATTAGGCTAGTGTCTGAGGCAGTAGATCAAAAACCCTTATCCTAGCTCCCAGTGAGAGTTAGTTTGGATTCGACCCAAGGTAAAACTCCAGATGTGCCTCCCTATTCCCATCAGACAGGAAACTCAGAAATCTCAGTTAATCTAGACTAAGCACAATTTAAATTATATCATACTTATATATTAAAAGCTTTCTCTTTGTAAGGAGATCTACTTTATCAATCAAACAAGATCAGTTAGTCTTGTATGAAACATTTTTCTGTTGTCTATAAAGTGTCTCTGTCTTCTGAAGAAATGTATATTAAAAATATCAACATAGGCTCTCTCCTTGAAGCTATATTATGTAAAGGAAATTTTGTAATGCATTTAAGGCAGATTACCTCTTAAATTTTTCTTTGGCTTTTTGTGGCCTTTTGCACCTTTTTGTGCAATCAGAAAAAGAAACATTTCAAAGTCTGTACATAACAGTAAATATCCCATTCTGTCATTCTAAAATTATCTGGGGCCATGGCAAGTATTACTAAGTGTAGGAGGAAACATCAACCAGCCCGAGTCAGTACAACAATATCTGAGGTGGGGTGGTGTTTGGACAGATGGAATAAACCACAAAAAGAAGAGGCAGAGAACTAAACATTGTAGGAGAGGCTGCTCTAGCAGCAGTCAAGTCTGTCAGGAATCCATGTCTTTCAAAGAAACTGGTTGCAAGATTCAGCAGGAAAGAAAAAAATAAAAATACACATGGATACTACAGATAAACATTCAAAGCAAACTTTAAAAACCTGGGAAATTTCCTTGTCTCAAAACTCTAAGGACACAGTCTATTCCTGTTTTCAAATGAAAAAAAACCAGCTCTTCCACCTTAGACATGCTGCAGAGTATGCATCCCACCACTTGCCACAACTGCTGGCTGGACAGTTGCCTCTGTGCAATTATTGTCTAATTATTGTCTTACTTGTGTAGCAGGGAAACACTGTGTGGTTCCCAATGGGTTTTCCATACAAGGTATTCCACTGATGTGTGCCCAACCAGTATGAAAGCTGTGATCCCTCTGTTTCCAGCTGTTCTGCAGTTCCACCCTTGCTTTCAGGGCTTAATAACTCTGTCTCAAAAAAAAGTCTTCACAGGGTCAGTTTTAGCAAATAAAATCTCAACACAAGTAAACACTGCAACATGAACTTTAAATAATCATCATGTTTATTTTCCATTATTTAGATGAGGTATTTATTGTTTCTACTTTCCTAAAGAAGCAAGTCAGAATTTTAAATTGTGAGCTTTACTTTTACAACAGGACCAGTGGTAAAGATGTAAAAATATGAGCACTTCTCATATAGTGTTGTAACTTCCTTTTATTTATTATGGGATTTATTATGTACATTGCTATCTGAACAAAGAGTTTTCTCCTCTGAAGTTCTGTTCTGTTAGGGTTAGTCCTTGCAACAGCAGCAATATGACACTAAAACACATATTACTGCATGTAGATCTGGATTTATGTACACATTTGTCTCCTTCTCTAAAATTTGGTTTTTTTCCCTAATATCATCAAGTTGTCTGTATTACAGTATTCCCATGTGTATTGTGGCCATGTCTGTATTGCCCCTTGACCCTTGAATTGCTGTCTGGCAAAAAAAAAAAAAAAAAAAAAAAGTGGATTTCACAACCCAATAAATGTTTCATAAAACTCAGGGGATAGATATTATAGCTTTATAGTTATTCTTCTTTTTTTTTTAATATCATCTCTTACAATTATCTTCAAATACTGACCTTATATTCACATATAATTCAGGAAGATACATGTGTCTGTTCAAAAGAAGCCTCATTGAATGAATAAAGTAAAAGGATATATTTCTGACACCTCATAATTTATAGAGACAATGTCTGATGTATATATTGAAGCATTCATGATTTTTCCATAGAAATACAGATTTTTTAGACACGTGAGGAAAATTGTATGGAGCCTACAAGAAAGATGCAGGGAGCCCAATTTACAAGAGAATACAGTGACAGGGAGAATGGGTTCAAACTGAAAGAGAGTAGGTTTAGATTAGATATCAGAAAGAAAAACATTACTGTGGGGATGGTGAGGCACTGGAACAGGTTGCCCAAAGAAATTGTGGACACTCCATCTCTGGAAGGCCAGGTTGGAAAAGGCTCTAAGCAACCTGGTCTAGTGAAAGACGTCCATGCTCATGGCATGGGGGTTCGAACTGGATTATCTTTAAGGTCCCTAAATAATGATGTTTTCTGCATTTAACAGTAAGTTATCAATAGACTACAAATTTTACTATAAAAATATTAGATAATCAAAACTATTGAGCAATTGTTCTGTTTACTGGTCCGTTTGAACTTAAAATTTCATCATATACCTATAGACATCCTTTGAGTAAGGGCCTAGATGTCTTCTTTCCATTGCCACAGGATTCTGGGTTTGCTCCCTGACTAGTAGAGCCAAGCTCTACAGCTGTTCCACCCACAGTGAATTTTGGTTCTCTGTTTATTGGAATGAATTTTGAGACAAAAACCATGACTTACAGATTTGGAATCTGCTGTCTGAGAACATTTATATGAACAAAAGTTTTCTCAGATTATTCTCAAATGTTAGTGTACAATAAAACTCTCTACACAGACTGAAGCCACACCCAGAATCTATTTAGGCTGAAATGTTTCTTAAGAATCCTTTCTACTATTTCACCAGTTCTAATCCAACATATTGTGTTTTTTCTCTCTTTTTTTATGTACTTCCTTAATCCATGTGTTTTATTAATATGGTTCATCTTAAAATGGTTTCTCCCTTTGAAGTATTTTGGGTTTTGCTATTTAGATCTGCAGACTTTAAATGTATTAAAAAGGAATGACAGCAAATGTGAGGAGAACGGTGTGACTTTTAACTCAGGTTTGTATGATAATGCAGTTTGGAAGGGAATCACACACACCTTTCCTAGATAGTATCCTGTCTATATCAGCTATTTGATATTCCATCAGCCTAGATTACGTTCCAGAAGTCATATAAAAAGGGGTGGAAACATTTCCTG
Source organism: Donacobius atricapilla (assembly GCA_013397315.1). NCBI lineage: Eukaryota > Metazoa > Chordata > Aves > Passeriformes > Mimidae > Donacobius > Donacobius atricapilla. The sequence goes on from WBMY01001426.1 coordinate 98,353, forward strand.
CACTTCGTGCAGGTAGCAGCCTACTGTTGCATTTCATGGACTACATGTCCCATATCACTGAGAATCATTTCATATAAAATAAATTTAAATAAATTTAAAGTAGGAACGAGACATAAGAGCTTATTTAACCAACATCTGGATGGCATCAAGATGAGACAATTTTTTTTCCATTTAACAGAAATGTTTAATATCATCAGTAAATAGAAAAAGAACAGTTTCATATTTTCTTTTATTATTCAGACTGTAGATTTTCAAAATCTCTATAAAAGCATTCCATGCCTTATGTTTCAGTTTATTTTTCAGCATTCCTTCCCTCGATGGGGAACATGGAAGTATTTAAGATAAATAATTCTCAAATTTTTAAAGAATATTGTAGATACACATATAACGCTGAAACCCCCTTTGTTTCCTCAAGCTTTCAACTCATTAAATTTTTGGAGTTTTATTTCCAGTATATTTGCTTTGAACAAAATGTATTCAGAGCTAAGTACATCCAGATTGTCCCCACTGGCATAAAGTATAAATAACAGCTATAACCATAGGTGCTTGCTGTTATTTTTAACATGTTGCAACTCACATTTGATAAAGATATTTTACTGTAATAGTTTATTGTGGATTTTTGTTTTCTTTTCAGTTTGGTCCTCAGGACAAACTAAGAAGATTTGCATTTTTTTCCATATTTAAGTCCATGCTTCAATTAATTAATTTTACACTCAATTTCTTATGTATCTTTACTCAATAGACAAACATATATCTAAACTCCACTACTTGGGAAAAGGATGTTACCATGAATATGAACTTGATGTTTGGTTCTGGCCGGCTAAGCATCCAAGGGTGGACAAGGGTCAGAATATCCTTAGGGGTCCATTGAAAGCATAATCATATATTGTATAGAGCATCTGCCATATATCAGTCCTAATCTGGGTGGTTTATATGTGCCATTAAAAAAAAGGAAAAAAAAAAAAAAAAAGAAAAACAACAAAAAACCACAAACAAAACCAAACAAACATCAAAAAACACCCTCCCCCCAAAAAAGCAAACAAAACAAACAAAAAAAGCCACAAAAGCAAAACTATTTGACAAGTATCAGTTCCATGCAGTCACAGAACACAGATATGATGTCCAGAGTAATGAACATGATAGTGTTCATTCACAGATGATCATCTCAGGTTATTGCCAGCTACTCTATCAGGGGAATAGGTGGGTTATAAAGTTATATTTCAAAGCAGATGTCATGGCTTTTCCTCTCAAAACTTATATTTTGCTGTCAAACAACAAAGTGGAAATCAGTGGTCCCATAGATGTTAGGCTTAAATTTGATAGTTCCATGAATTTGATAGTCTCCATGACCTGAAATTTGCTTGTGAAATTTGCATGCATTGTAATTTTCTCTTCTGAAATTAAAAATGAGAAAATCACAAAATTTTTGTCTGAGATGACAGTGTGGAGTAAGGACAGCTACATTTGAAGGGTGCTTATATTTAATGAGTGCATACCTGCCAATGTGTTAAAGCCAAATTACATGGGACCAAGACTAAAGAGAGGAGGTCTGCGCAAGATTTTTGTGTAAGACATCTAAAATATTCTTGAGCTTCTTTTAAGTTGTTGAAGCAACTCTTTTCACATCCCCAGTATAATTAGAGATCATTTGACAGATTTGGTAAACAATTTTAAGCATTAAGAGGGTTCTTATTTTTTAAGGGGAAGGGAAAGACTTTCAGTCTGAGTGGAGCACCATTCCACAATACTTAAACATTGACACCAGAGAAAAATGGACACATCCGGAATTACTTCATCCAAGCACTTGCTTCTGCAAAACTACCCTGAAAGCTTCACAACCAATGATGATGATGGTGTCCATGTATTCCTTGCTCCAATTTTTATGGAAGTACAGCCATGGTGATCCCATGTTTTTGTATCTACACTAAAACTCATCCAGGAGCCACTTCACATGAAAGAAAAAGACAGACAGCTCAGCAAGAAAGGGGAGCATACTGCATACAAAGCAGACTTGATAATTTTATTTAACATTGATGTAAATGTTATATTTGGGGGAAAGAATATTATTATTATTAATTTTCCTCCTGTCATTGGTCTAAACCACATTCTTTAGGAGTGAGTAATTATTCTTTTAGTAAAAAGTAAATTGGAAATTTATTTGTCTTATGTAAGCAACATGAGAAATCAGATGTGAAGGATAAATGAGTATACAAGAGTCCAAGAAGTGTAAACAATGTTTTTTGAAACAAGTAGAAATACTGTGAGCAATACTACCAGTAATAATACAGAAATTTTAAAGCAACTTTTCGTTTCTAAACAGTTTATGTGTCTTGAGCCAACTCCATTCCTTGTGTATACGTATTGACACAGACTTGTTCTAAAAATTAGTAAAGGCATCTCTAGGAATAGCTCCATAGCGGACTCCTGATCAGGACCATTATTCAGTATAGTTTTGACCCCATGTGGTAACTTTTTAATAAGAAATGTGATCATTACTTTCTTTACATGAAAATGTCTTCAAAGCAAATGTTCTGTGTTATCCATTCACAAACATTAACCAGATCATTGAAAAAAATAGCAAAGTAGGTTTGTTAATTGAGTAACAAATGGCACATGTCACTGTATGGCAACATGATACATGCCAAGCCAGAAATTTTAATCACTTTTCAGACTAATTTAAAAAGAAATCAGGCACATTTATACAAAGATGGAGGATTTAATCACAGTATACAAAGTCACACACATAAAGTATAAATATGCATAAGGATCTTATTCACATGGCTCTTTATCTAAATTCTTTTAGAGAGGTAGTATTATGATCACAGCTTCTTCATAAATTTCCTGGGTCTGGTCTTAACATCAGTGATCCGCTAGCCCCTACATGGACCTATTCTAACTGTGTGCATGGTGATGAAAACAGCAGTAAACTCGGCTGTGACATGAGGTGAATGGATCATACAGAAGACCCATAAAATTCACTGTATACCAAAAATGAACAGATGCGAATCTGAATTTTCAGCTGTGCTAGGTAAATTTTTCCCCCTGAGGACAGTTCTTAAATATTTATTTTAACTCTAAGACAAAGAAGCGATATAATTACAAGCTGAGAATACTAAAATGCAACCAAGTTGCTGCTCTAGTGGAAGCAAAAGTAAAATTCCATTAATATAACCTATAGAACCTGTAGAACTATACAGTACATATTGTTCATTAGGACATATGCCTAAAATAATAGCTGACAGATTGAAAATATGTGAAGTTATAGCTGTAACTGACTTCTTTGTACAATGATAAGTAACTCTTATGTAAGAGATATGGAAAAAGAGAAATGATCCAATATTTAATAGGAAAAAAGGCCTCTTTCCCTACATTCATAGCAAGATGGACTGAGCTGTCTGTAAACATACTAGAAAAACTCTCACTGATATAAGCAAAGATAGGTCTCAAGCAAAAAAAAAGAATTAACTATTTATCATTTGGGAGTTAAAGCAAGTGACTTAGTCAAATGCAACACTTTTGAAATAATAATATATTAGGGCCCAAGATGCCCCTAAGAACCTGGTTCTTGTCACTCACCCCAGACCCATGAACTGCATTTGCAAGCCAGGACAACAATCCCTAGAGAAGTAAACTTAAGCTGTCCCAGTTGATATTCAGTCTTACTCTTTGTCTGTTGGAAAAGGCTTGAAGGCAGTTATACATGGCCTAAAAGTAGCATAGGGAGCATTTTTAGTGACATCAGATATGTGCCTTCCTAGAGTTCACAGAGGTGGCTAAGTAAGAACAATATTCACCTAAAAATTAGCCATTTTTTGTCTTATTATTTCTTAATTTATATCCAGTCCTCTAGTGACATGGCAAAATAAAATAAAATATCCAGATCTGAACAGCCTCAATATTCTCAGGCTGAAAAATCTATACTACTGGGAGGAATTGCTTTCAACTTCAGATAGTTTTTAACTAAAAGTGCCTATGCATCTGCAGGAAAACGCTTTTACAAATAAGAATGTCTGAGGGAGTGGTAGGGATCATTAACCTGCAGTAGAAGCCCACAGAGCAGCGCAGGCACATCCATAATCTTATGACAGTGTAGATGCTTTAGTAGGCAGCAATAGAATCATAGACCTCTTTGCTGGTCTATTAAATCCACTTCTTTAATAACAGCCTCAAAAATAGAGCTAAAATGACTACAGATTATATATTACATGAGTAAAATTAATTAACTTATTTTTCTAATTAGGTCATTGGACAAAATTACAGTTAAGTTAAATTTTGTCATCAAAAGTGTTTGAATCTGGTCAAGGAAGACCAAAATCCATTGTAGAATTACTATCACCAGAACTCTGGTACATCTGATTTAAAGGCAAAATCAGAGAAATGCGCTCTAACCTTTCCCTTCTCTCCCACCCCTTAAAAGCTTGTTCTGCAAGGTTTGCTGCACAGACCAATCTAGAACCTCACTCCGGAGTCTTTAGCAGTGCATAAAGAGACTTAATAAGTAACATGTGCAGTAGCACAGTGGAATGCCGCTGTAGATTTAGCTTAATGCACAACATCCAGGCCTATCCAGTCTGCACACTGCTCCCAGACTAAGCCTATTATGCTGCGGTGTATCTGGCTTAAAAAACCAAATCAAAACAAATCAGACCAAAACAGGAACACACAGCATTCCATCAGCTTTTTTCATTACAGAGAATGGCTGAAAGTTTATCTATGTGTAAATGAAAGGGGAAATTTCTTAACCCTGTCAAAAATTTTCAGCGGTGAAATTCTAGTATTCTTTTCACAACTTCCATTTTGTGGGAAGAAAAGAAGTCTTTCTCTCTCAGTCTCTTTCTGCCAGACACTTTAATCCACTGAAAACCAGGTATGAGAGGAATTTTAAAAAAATTTTGTTCTAATATGGAAATGAAACCTAATAGGTATTTTGAAACTTCTATCTTGAAGAAGAAATTAAAATTAATTCTCTAATGTTTTTTAAGTTGCTATGGATTGCTTGACTTTTGTTTTTATTTCACTCTGGTCTGCCTTGCAAAGACACAAGAACTGGTGGATTTTCTTCATTCAAGGGGTCAGATTTTCCTCCTTTAAAATAAGAGCAAGAAATCTTAATTTCTTTCATTCCTCCTAGGATATGGCTTTGCATTTTATATACTAACCAGTACAAACAATCACATGCAAGACTCCACATGCTATGATCTTTTGTGATGTACCTAAGCCAAATTTCTACAATATAGTGGGACTAGAAAGGAGAGCTGAAAGGTGCTGTTGGTAGCCTTTAGCTTTCCAAACTTTTTTGAAAAAGGTACTCTGATGAGATTCACTCAACTGGCTAGATCCTAAAGCATCATTCTTCCTTTTCAGTTAATATAGGAGTTTCTTCCTACCAGGTCTTGTCTGGGTTATATTAGCTGCATTAATCCTCTCCTTACAAGGGAGACAGCAAGGGGTGATTTGGTTCCTAACATCTACCATTCAAATAGGTACCTACATGTGGATGAGCTGAATCCAGACCCCAGCAAGTAATGTCGTGGAGAATTGCTGTTCTAGCAGAAGTCTGTAGTCATTACATATTTTAAAGAACCCTCCCAGAATTAACTTTACCTACTAGATCATTTTAATCTGCAGCTTTTTAAGATCTTAACTTAGCTTTTCTTCACTTTTTTTTTTTATTATTTTACAGTGAACAAACTCCAGCTAAACATTTGTGTATGTGAGTTTGTTGTTAACTTCAATGTGCATATAAACTTGCTGGGGTTTGAGCAAAGGATTTTGCCTAGTAGGTTTTCTTTTTGGTAGGAGCATGAGGGAGACAAGAAGCAGAAACCTAGTAAAATGTACAATAGATCAGATGACCTGAAATTGTAACCAATGGACAAACAAGAGAGACTAAATTCTGAACATGTGTTGGAGATAGAAAATCACCTTCCCATCTGCTCTTTCATGTCCATAAAAAACTGGAGATGTGTAATAAAGGAAACATCTGGGTTAGAAAATAAAATTCCCAAATTAGATCACCACAAATCAGCGGTTAATGAAACACTAGGCTCTCCTCAGTGTTGGAACAAATTAATAATTTCCATCTAAATTGTGGGATAATCTTTTCTCAACTGAATGGAATGTCTTGCAACATTTATTTGTTTTATTTGCATTTATTCCCTTTATCCAGCTAAACTTTTATTCAGATCAAATTAAATAGTAATTACAAGTAAGTTAATTTCACAGTGTACTCCATGGAAGTTCACTTAAACAACTACAGATAATAAGATACAATTTTAAAAGACTGTAATGGTAATGCTTAGACACCTGTACATATGTCACAGATTCTGTGTGATGGCACTAAGAGTGTACATGCAGTTCCTTACCTGTTGTCTTACCTGTTTAGAGAATCACAGAATCACAGAATGGGTCAGGTTGGGAGGGACCACATTGCGTCATCTGGTCCAACCTCTCTGCTCAAGCCGGGTCACCCCAGAGCACAGGGCCCAGGATTATATTCAGATGATTCTTGAATATCTCTGGTGAGGGACACTCCACAATCTCTCTAGGCAACCTGTTCCAGTGCATGTTCAGTGCACAGTAAAGAAGTTCTTCCTCACAGTGAAACTTCCTGTGCCTCAGTTTCTACCCACTGCAGTTTGTCTTGCTTGGCACCGCTGAGAAGAACCTGGCTCCATTCTCTTGACACCCTTCCTTTAGATACCTCTATACTGGTTCTTCTTTATGGATCAGGTCCCCTCTCTGTTGTCTCTTCTTGAGGCTGCAGAGGCTCAGTTCCCTCAGACTTTCTTCAAAGAGAGATACTCCACTTCCCTAATTACCTTAGCTGCCCTCCACTGGACCTGCTCCAGGAGCTCCACATCTCCCTAGTTCTGAGGAGGCCAGAGTTGGACACAACACTCCAGATGTGCCTTACCAGAGCTGAGTAGAGGGGCAGGATCACCTCCCTCAGCCTGCTGGTAATGCTTTTCCTGAGGCACCCCTAGGTACATTGGTCTTGGCCACAAGGGCACTGTTGGCTCATGGACAGTTTGTCCACCAGAACTCTTAGGTTTATGAGAGCTCCATCTGTCATGAAAATTCCTGCTGAGTCTACTCTTAATCACTCGGAAACTATAGGAACCACAGCGCACTGCCTTACATGAACGTGAGTATTTCCAGTTTGGAAGCAATATAGACAAAGTTAAATTGTCCCATTTGTTTCAAGTAAGCACAGTATTCCAAAAACTGTGGTTAAACACAGAATACTCAAGTATCAATGAGATAGAAAACAGTCATGAATGGCATAAATGGTATACGAAACCAAAACTCCCCAGCAGTAACTGTTCTCAAATATTTGTTTCATATGATACACATATTTTGTTTGCTAATCACTGCTGCGCTTTAAGTTATGCTTGACTAGAATAATCAGAGAATAATGAGTAGAATAATAGTGCATTTAAAAAAAACACACTAGTGAATTTACCATTAGCAGCAGATACCTCACTTCTGTGCCTTTTTATAGAATAGTAAATTGCTTTACCATAGAAACATCGTCATAATTTTTTTGTCTAATTTATATCTCATTTCAGAGAAAGGCCATGTTTTTACATGATTTCAGTGAGTTGCAAAGACTACAAAAACTTTTCTATCTCTCATACCATCTAAACCATCACAAACATTGCAGAAGGCTTTTGAATCTCTCCTTCATTTATCTCTAAGGGAGGTAATTAGTGTTGATCTGGGACCAAGGTATTGATTTTCAGCTGCTCTGAAGTAGCCAGGCAGTGAGTGACCAGCTGAGATACTTAGCATCCAGTATTGTTCCAGATCATGTTCTCTCTTTACAAGAACAGTACTGAAAGAAAATTGAGAAGGTGATAATCATAATAGCCATCTTGGGAATGCATACCTGTTGGAAATTTTGCTTCAGTTTGGGAACTGGTCTATTGTCTCTATAATTAAAAAGCAGTTGCTTTAAAGACATTGAGGGAAGGCCTCTTTTTTGTACAGAATTTAATGCCAGATACTATTGCGATGAAAAAGGTGGTGTTGGCATCTGGAGAATTTCATATGTGAATTAATTAGTGATAGTGAGTGAGTTTTTTTTTGTTAAGATTTGGGGAGGTAGTACTGTAGATTAAGCTGCAACTGCAATGTGGGGAAGCCTTGTAAAAGAGATCTGTTATCTAACAAATTAATCAAGGAAAGCATAATAGAAGACTGTAAATTACATTTGAAAAATTGTGAGGTGTTAAAAATATACTCCATATAAACTGTCAAAGCTTAAAACTTTCTCTTATAACAATTAAATATATACATATATCTTTAATATAATTATCATATGCTTAGGCTTTTAAGGTTTCATATCTTGAAACCAAGCACCCCACAGCAAGACAAATAGTCTGCCTGTGCATCTGACTTGCTTATAACAATAAAGCAAGCAGACACAAACCCACCAATATCTACATCTAGGTTCACATGCCTTTCCTTCCTTTCTATGTCCTCTGGCTATTTTGACTGCATAAAATCAAGCTTATATTAGGCTCTTTGGAATATATTATTTAGACCTGAAACTGACTATGATCTGTGGAATGAATTATCTAACTTAATAGATATGTCATTACTTTCCCATCTTGTAGTCATCATATTTGTGCTTAATTAAATGTTTATACTGTGCTTTTGGAATAGATTAAATTTCTGGATAATGAATTAATATCCATCCCATTAATAATTTTCCTTAACTCAGTTTTTTATTTCTTTCTCCTGTCTTACAAGATCAAAACAGTTTGTTAAAAGAATTTTACTAGCTAAAAGTTCTTTCTTGAAAGAAATTCAGGGACAGGAATTGCTTGCTAGACATGGAAGCTGAAGGAGGTTTTCTTGTTTTGCTCTATAAGTCACTCTTGCCTATACCCATGCTGCTGAACTTGATGTTTCCATCAAGATCTAGGGGTTTTTCCTACTGTTCAGGGCTTGTATTAATTTACATCTGTACCTCCCAAACAGAGGGGAAATATACGAATGTTTGTACAAAAGGCAGAAGTGGTATGGTCTACAAATATTTTAGATGTGTATTTGTATTGCTCTCAGTAAGTAGACTACTTTACACTTCTCCATAACTTTGCCCAAGCTAAAGGCAATAGGGATCAGACCACAACAGATTGTTCTCCTGCCCTCATGGAATTTTGACGTCTGAACTTTGCATTTTTCTTAAAATGACAACATTCTCTGGTGAGCAATAACACAGATTATTTTCACTGAACTGTTACAAAACCACTTTCTAATCTCAGCCCTACAGTGAGCTAGTCATCTGACTGCTGCAGATGATAAAAACCTTCTTGTAATATTACAATTGAGTCAAAGTGACCTGGTACACAAAGGAAATGAACAGAAACATATGCCTTATGTAATGGTTTCACATGTAATTAGTTTTCTATAGGTTGGATTTCAGCCACAATTTCATCATTTTCTCCATTTTTGTTGAATGCCTGTTGACATCTCAATAACATTCTTCCATCACAGACAGATGCTTTTGCACTGGGTGGCTGGTGAAGCAGTATTAATAATTTTCACGGGAGTTGCTATATTGAAAAATGTGCACAAAAGCAAATAAAAGGCAATTTTCTTCAAAATCAGAGATGTGTCAGACTCAATCTGTACAACACTATATGAGTCAAATTCACCTAGACTGGAATGACTACTCAAGAGCTAAAGTAAGGTACAATTCCAGGACCAGCAAGCAGCCCCGCTGTGACAGGATCCACCTTCAGTGGGGGCAGATGAGATTCAGTTTCCCCTTCTACTTGGTCTATGTTATGAAATTTAATTTAACTGAGCTACAAGACACTGATTTTATGATCACAGAACAATTTGTTAATTCTTGAGTAAATGGATTTTCCCCCTCTTTTCTTACCTGTTTTCCTGTTTTCCTCTCTTTCCCTCTCAATAATTTCAAGTTGGCTTTTTTCATGATGTAGATGAAGAACTCAACAAAAAATTCAATTGGTGAGAGATCTGTTCATCATCTTTGAAAGTCTAAAGATTATCCTGCCAACTATTTGACGCTAAAATCAGAAGAAAAAATGAGAAGTTCATCAAAGACCTCCTAATATTCAATCCATCTTTAATTTAATTTTTCTTAATTCCATCACACAGGCCCAAGTAAGTTCTAGAAATTTAAATCAAGGAGGGACAGTACTAAATAATCAAATTCAAGGTTTTCTACACAGTGTCCCACAGATGTTTAAGGCAGTGCCACACCATATCTATTGACCAGATCAGTATAAGAGAGTTATTGCTACAGGATCAGACAGAGCAGAACTGTGCCAAGCTGCCATGTACTCAAACAATTTGGTGGGACACAGCACCACCGTAACTGAAAGGCATTTTTAGTACCTGAAATAGCTTAGGCACCTCCTACAATGTTTTCCAGTATGAAAGGGGTCACCATCTGGGAAGCCTACAAATTTCTTTCAGTAAAAAAGAGTATTAATGCACAGAAAAGGTACATTAACCTGATCCACTGAAAATGGTGTAAGAAAAAATCAGTTAACAACTTCACTGTTTCTGTGTTACTAAAGAAAATGAAAGCATTAGAAACAGACCACCAGCCAAAATGGAGAATATCTACACATCAGCCAGAGACTGCAGTCTGACTACACTACAGTTTCCTGGGAAGACCTACTCCTGTCGTCTCTAAGTTTGTGCAAGATTTCAATTAGCTTTCAGTACTTTAATAAGTTCAATATGCAAAATTATTTTAAAAGCGGTTCTTGATTACCCACCAGCTCATTCTCAAAAATCTTTTATTTTACAATATTTTTAATCTTTGAAGGCACTGAGCAGTATCAGTTTGGCTTAATGAACAGGATATTTTTTTTTCACACAAGTCTTGTTACCAATAAAAGGATGAGATGCAATGATGCAGCCAAAGATTTAGAAAACCTATTCTGCTTACAATTGAATGCCAGTGATTTTTTCAGTAATTTTCCTATTTTTAGCAGTAAAAAAAGCCATGTTTGGGTTTTTTTAGACAAACACTTCACAGTTTGGGTTGTAACCCCAAACCTGCAGTAAAAATGCTGCCTCCCTTTAATAAAAGACACCTCATGCAAGAGCTGAATAGCAAGAAAAATTATGTTAAAGGTCATGGGTTTTAACCTGGTGAAGTGTGAAAAGTTTGGGTTTTCTTCAGATGGTGTGTTCCACTGGATTCAGTAAGAACAAAGCCACTATAATTCACAAAAGGAGGAACAGTAATGGGTACTTTCTCTTGACAAGAACCTTCCCTGTGCAACAGAACTCACTTATGTGCTTCAAAAGGGAACAAGCAAGAAAATAGTGTGATAGCATCTGAATAATGAGACCTTACCAGCCAACACTGGTCTACTAGCAATCTCACTATAAAAAATTATTTCAGGAGTTACTTCTTCTTCTACTCATGCTATGCAAACAGAAAAGAGATAGTAAGTTTGGATTCTTTTCCTAGATGACTGAATTTATTTTACCTGTGAAGAAAACTTAAAGAGCATCACCATAGCAGGAGAAATATTTTACTTTGTACTCTGGAGTACATGCTCATTTTCCTCAGTTATGTGTATAAATTTTAAAACACATGGTACAAAAGTCAGAGTAGGTAGCTGAGAGATCATTTTGTACTTTTCAGTATGAGTGGTGGTGACTGAATTACATTTTTTGCATTCTTAGTTTAATACATTACTTGAATTGATAAAATTGACTTATGACCAACAAAACCATCACAGTCTTCCTCTGAATATCAAAAGTATACAAATAAAATTTCTTCTTTATTTTCCTGTTGATAATCTTTGAGACAATCCAAAGGAGCAAATATATAAGCATAAAGTCCTGTTATTAAATTACTCAGATAATGCAAAATCACATGGAGTATTTAACTATTCCTGTGGCAAGAATGACCACAGTTTATTCCTGTCCTTTTCCCCGTCTTTTACCCATAAATTTTTGCTCCATTTGAACATTTTTTACTTTTCTGAAATGAAAGAATGTACTACTACTTCGTAGTCAGATTTAACATACATTCCACCTAAATATAAATAAGAGAGGCATCTGAGGTTCTTCCCCAGTCTTTGAGAAGTGCTTTGTAAGATGAAACAAGTGTCAAATGGACAGTTTAAGCTAATAAATATTTTTGAAAATTAAGGCTTTAAGCATGTAGAATAGTATCATCATAGAACCATAGAACAACAGAATGGTTTGGATTGGGACACCCTTTAGAGAAGATATTTAAGGATCCACTGGCTCAGCAGCTCTGTCATAGGCAGGAGCATCTTTCACTAGACCAAGTTGCTCAGGACCTCATCCAACCTGGCCCTAAGCACTTCTAGGAATGGGATGCCCACAATTTCTCTAGAAAACCCATTCCAGTGCCTCACCACACTCTTTGTAAAAAATGTCTTCCTTTACATCCAATTGAAATCTGCCATCTGTCAGTTTAAAACTGTTCTCCCATGAACAAGCCCAACTCTATTAGCCCACTTGCATAGGAGAGGTGCTCCAGGCCTCTGAATTGTCCTCGTGGTCACTCTCTGGACCCAGCAGGCCCACAGATTTCTTGTGCCTAGGCCTCCAGAGGTGAAAACAGTACTTCAGATGGGATTTTATAAAAGTTGAAGAGAGGGACAGAATCACCTCTCTCATCCCATTGGCCACACTGCTCTTGATGCAGCCCAGGATAAAGTTGGATTTCTGCACTACAAATGCATATTGCTGTTTCCTGTATAATTTTTTTAGTCCATCAGTATCTCCAAGTCCTTCTCTGCAGGGCTGCTTCAATTCATTCATCCCTAGCCTGTATTGATTCTGGTGATTGCCCCACATGCAGGACCTTACACCAGCCTTGTTGAATTTCATGAGGTTTGCACAGGTTCCCACTCCTCAAGCTAGTCAAATTCCCTCTGGATGACATCCCTTCCCTCCAGCAGATGAGCTGCCCCACTCGGATTGATTATTCGTCCATCCAAAGGAGGGCCACAAAGATCATGAGAGGTCTAAAAGGAAAGCCATTTCTGGAGCAGATGAGGTCACTTTGTTCAGCCTAGAGAGAAGACTAAGGGGACACCTCACTGCAGTCTGCAACTTCCTTGTGAGGGGAAGAAGGGCAGAACTGATCTCTTCTCTGTAGCAACCAGTGACAGGACCCAAAAGAATGGTATGAAACTCTGTCAGGAGAGATTTAGGTTGGATTCTAGGAAAAAGTTTTTTATTGAGAGTGTGGCTGAACACTGGAATGGGCTCCCCAGGGATGTGGTCATGACACTGGCCTGGCAGACTTCAAGCTACATTTGGACAGTGCTCTCAGGCACATGGTGTGAGTCTTGGGGTGCCCTTTGCAAGGCCAGAGTTGGATTTCAATGATCAAATATGAAACTAGTGCCTTGTCAGGCTTATGCAATATCCACCATGCAATTGTCAGCCTGGAAATACTACATATGTGAGTTGTCCTAACAAACGAAGTTGATAAATGCTATGGATAAATACAATCAATAAACACTCCAGGATCAGAATTTGTATGTGTAAGACTCATCTGCTCTGATTGTCAAATATATGCATGCTTGAGAAACACATACTCATTTTACAACCTCACAGTAACTATGGCTTCCAGATAATGTATAGAGATTTCTATCAGAATACCAGCATAGATTTCATTTGTGCTTGCAGAATGTGTATTATTAGTTTCTTAAGAGGCAATATTTTCTTTCTAGAGTCTCTTCTATAAGTATTCCTTAAAATACTGTAATTGAGATATCTGAAAATGTCACAGAATATTTTTAAAATTTAATTTGAACTTCGGAGGTCTTCCATGTCAATTCATTTCTCTGTAGTACATAAGTTTAATAATTATCTTCTGTTACAGACAAACACATGAACATGAACTTCCAGTAGCCTTTTAATACTTGATTTTTACATAGTTTTTGTTGCTTTGTTGAATTTAAGTAGGTAATGGCTAGTAGTCTGAGGGATTATATAATGAAAATATATCTTAGGCTTCCCAAAATGGAATAAGTACAAGCACTTCACTGAAGAGAGTTGAAATAAATGTTGCAGAATATTTCTGACCTGTATGTCTATCAAATGGAAACTTCAAATGGCAATACAGAACATATCCTGTTTTTCCGCTGACTAAATGGGAGGTCCTTTGTGAACCTGGCTGACATCTGCCCTCTGGACAGACGGATTTGAAGAAAATGGATTCAGAAGTCGATGCGTATTTCAATAAAACTATCAACTGTACTTATAGGTGAGTATAACCTAACAAAATGTTTTTGAAATACAATTTTCTATAACTTCTTTGATCCCTTTTGCTTTAAAAGTTAAATGTTGAAATGCAGGTAAATTCAAGTGCTATTGCTATGAAGTTTTGTACACTATATAATTCAATTGCATAACATGGTTTTATGGCTTAAACAAGACATGTTACCATCAGAAATAGAGCTATCACAATGATTCAACTTACAATAGGTTGGTTACACCTGTCACATTTAGTTTTTCCACAAAAGCTAAACAGTAAACCTGAACTGACCAGACAGTAACTCTCTAATCCACTTATTTTCTATAGATTAAATTAATTTGAATAAATGTCATATTTATTCATTTATATTGCCACATTTTTAAAAACTAGATTGAGAAATTATTTTGTGAGAAGAAAAAAATGCCTCATAGCTTCCTTTCTTTCAGGGAAGGTTTTATTCAATTAAACAGGGCATATTAGGAGAGAGGAAATAAGGTAGAAATTAATTTTTCCTGCCTGAAGTTTCTGTCAGATGTAACATGATCTGGATTGTGTAACATTCAAAAATCTTTACATTTCAATGATCTGTAGTGGCAGATGTAGTTATGTTCTTTAATTTATGTGGGCAACATGCTGTCTTGGTGAGTAGGAGATTTCCTGGCCAGCTTATGTATAAATAATCAAGGAAAAAATATAGGAAAGAGGCACTGTCTTCCTTTTCTATGAGTTTTCTAGCAGACCTTACAATTCATTACAAGATGAGGAGAAGACAGTTAGCAGGGAAAACTTGCTGGTTCCAAGAAAATCCTGAGAGAGCCGTAGCTCAAAGTGACTTTCCACTTAGTCTACCAAACTCATTTAAAAACGTGAGAATGTAAAGAACTGATGACCCAGGTCAGAGAAAGAGTCTCCCTTTCCAAGAGGAAAGCGTTCAGATAGGTATACAATGATCCACATCACAGCAGTCTGAGGAAGTTGGGCAAACCTTCCTTTCTAACACAGCATGGGCAGAGAGTAATGTGAAATACATACATATGGACTTTTTGAAAAGCCCTGCATATTAGTGTGCTTTCTTCTTACAGCTGAGATGAAAAATAAACAAAGATAATTAATAAATAGGAACAGAAGGGAATTTGGTATGTCATTTACTCCATCATCTATAGATAATGTGATTCTCATCAGCATCTGTTTAACATGTTTGTTTTTGCATACTTTTATTGGGAATGACTTTATATACTTACTGGATAAATTATTCCACAGACCTATGACATTTGGCAGTAAAAATATTTTTTTCTTATTTAATCTCACTTTCTGCAATACAGACCTGTAATTCTTGCTGGAGGAACATGAAAAGATTTTTTTATTCCTTCTTGTATTCAGTTGATACATACAAAACTGTTACTGTGTTCCCCTTGGTATTGTTGCTTTCTAACCTAAGCCGCCTATGTTCAGTCATCCTTCTAAAGCTCTTTTTTTATCCACAATCTCATCATCACCAGTGTTCTCTGATCACTGTCCAACTGGTGCACATCTTTTCTTAATTACAGTACCCCAGATAATACTTGGTGCTCCAGCTGAGGCTTCAAGAGCCTCAAGAAAACTTGAAGGATCACTTAATGTGTCATGCAGACAGTATGCCTCCTAAAGTGCCTTTTTCACAACACTGTTGTCTCACATTCTGATTGTCCTCCACAATGAGCTCAGTTCCTTTGTAGTTGTTGCTGTTAGAAAGCTACTCCTCAGCCAGATCTCTCCCACCCTGTGTGCGCCTGCATGTGGCTGTTCCTAAAGAATTCCTCATGCCAAAAAGGCTACCACCAGCTCAGGAACCCAGGAACTGCTGTGGAGACCCAGAAAACCAGGACTGACTCAAATACAAAGAGAACCAGGATTTTCTACTCTGGGAGAGGTAAAGGCTTGAAATCCAATGTCTCAAAGGCTGCCATTAATACAGGTCAAAAAAGGCAATCAGTTCAGATTCCCTGGAGCCATGACAGGGATGGAAAGAACACAGCAACTGAATTTACAACAGCAAGCAGAGGCGTGGAATTGGTCCCCATGTTGGGAAACTTTTATATACTAAAGTAGCATGTCAGGACAAATAGGGGGAGAAGGGCTTTGGGAACAGGGGTGTAACTTTCCCTTCTCTGGTGCTGCCCTTTCACCAGAAATTCATTTTTATTCACTTAATGGTGACAGAGTTACCAGAAGAGGCTTGGGGACCTGCATCTCTCCCTTTCAACCCCCTCCATTACACACAAAGGAGGTTGTCATAGGACGTGCTCCTCATCATGGAAAACAAACTCTCCCCTGTTTCCAGTTGCTTTCTAATCATCACATGGCCCCGAAATCATCCCTCTCCCTCTCATTAGTCCCTGTGGCTGAAGTTATTGTTTATATATGATTCTAACAACCTTGCCTTCAGAGGGACAAAGCACATATTTTAAGTAATAATCTTTCATGCATCATGTCAGATTTAGTAATGATGATCATGGCCAAAGGAGTGTTCAAACATATGCAGTTTCAATATTTTAGTATCCTTTCCCTTTACCACTTTTTTCCTCTCTTCATATAATTTCTCTGTCCTGAATCTTGGTTCTCTGTGGAGCAGATAGGGAGAGGTGAATTTACAAGCCACTGAAGAACAGATTCAATGTGTAATGTATGCGTAATGGTATTTTTAAAATATAAATTATAAGGGGGAGGGGGACAGATTGCTGCCAAATGGTGAAAGCTGCAACTGGTAATGGAAGAATTATTTTCATGCATTCAGGAGAAAGTGCTGAAGTGCTGAAGAGTTTTATAATCTGTTTTATAAAACATTCCACAATGTCCTTCTAGCATAAACCTGGCCAGCATAATTGCTAGATTCCTTGGCTGTTCTCAGCAAGTTAAAATAAAAGCTCCTTCTTTCCTGTATGAGAAGGGAATGAACTCCTCCTCCTCCTGCTCATTCTGTGATATGGCCTCCTCCAAGAGCTCGGGGCCAAATAAAATGCAAGTGTTTTCTGCTTGTGGTTCTTTTTCCCAGTGCTTGAAAGTGCTGCTGGGCCCTTCCTCTGCTGTTTCAAATTTGTAATGAGCCCCTGCCAAAGCACAGGTCAGCAGTTTTCTGAAATTATTTTTTTTTTACTTAATCCTCCTGACAGGCACAGGTCCAGCACCTCTTGAAGATCCTCATTAAGTTCATCTGCCCTGCTTCAGTCAGGTAAACACTGTGTTGATAAAATAGCCAAGAGGAACTGCTTGGGCCCAGCTCTTTTTACTTACACTAAAATACTGCTTCTACTAGTCTTGGCAGTGAAAGGTGTTGTTTCTCTGAAACCCTCACTCACCAGGTGGACTGCAGCAGCTCCAGCAGCATTCCAGCCATCTTCTTTTGGAAAACAACACAGAAAACTGCATCTATAAAGGGCTATGAGTCACTTGAGCATATACACTACTTTTATTTCTCTATTAATGGTGTCTCAGTAAAAGACACTGGTGTTTTAATAAATACATTGCAGAAAAACTCTTACTACCAAATGCATGAACAAAAGCTTACATCAGATGTAAGAGCTCAGAACTGCTCTTTCAGGCAGGGCCCTTTGACTCTGAAAAAGTTCCAAGAGATCTGAGCAGGTGGACCCAATACATGGCAGGTAGAGATGTCTGAAAAATCCTTGATGGCTGCAGAAATAGCACATCAAAATCTCTGACTTGGCAAAAAGCTGCCTGGTGTGGGAATACAGCTTATTCTGTAACAAATGCTGGAGTACTCATGCATCTTTTCTTCTTCAGCTAGCTGCTTATGTGAGTGTGAGAGAGGGAAGTCTTGTAGTTTTACCTGTAGAATGCCTTTAGGGTATGGTCAAAGGTAATGTGCAGGTGCACGGTTTTATATTTCCAGAGCATGATTATAGGGATTTCTACAAAGCAACCATCATGTTGCAAAGCTTTTCTTTCAAACCATGTGTTAGAAACTTAGAGTCTTATGGGAGGTACAGAATCTCAAAGGGATTATTACAGTTCTTTTAATTATGGAAGTGATAGAAATTAAATATTCTGATCTCCCAGCATTTCCTTCAAATTTAAGGTGGGTAGGCTACCATGGATCTAACTGCAACTGAATAAAAGTGTCAGTACCTGAGGATGGGGAAAAACATTAAGTTGTGGTCATAGAGCCAAAAAGATGTCATTGCCATCAAACTGGTGCAACCTAACTATTTTTTCATGGAAAAAAGTTTTCTCCAGAATACCTAAGTTTGTAATTCTATGGGAATGAAATGTATTTCCCCAAAGCAGCTGTGACCTTTGATCACCTCTTCTCAGCCCTTCCATTCCCCATGAACAAGGATAACACAAATTGAACTTTGCCTTAACTTTCAAAAGCCCAGAATTACACCCTGGTAAGTTATTTACTTAATGCACCTTGGCAAAGTGATATTTGGTCAAGAGGAAGACTTTCCCAAGCATGCAAAAAGCAATTTCCTTTCAACCACCAGAGGAATAAAATCCCCTAGAAATAACTAAGGTCCAGGATACAAAGTCAGGAAAAAGAAGGTTCTTCTTTCTCATGGCTAGAGATCCCTTCATCTTGACTGAATGTTGTAGGACATCATATTTGTTTTTCTAGATTTCCTGCCTATTAAGACTCCCTCATTAGTGAGAGAAACCTACTGAGCAATGAAACAAATCCAAAAATGTTTTCCAATGTTTACTGGAAAAACTAGCCAAAAAATCATGGGCAGGAACTGGGGGGTGGCCTTCTGCACTAGCTCTGCCCTTCCCAGCAGGGCACCTGGGTAAGCTTCTTTTTTATTCTTCTAATGAAAGCCGGGTCAACTGCATCTTTTTGCAAGTCTGTCTGACACTGGACACTTAAGCAAAAAGGCCCAAGCGCCCCAGTGTTTTTAAATTCATTAATAAGAATGGCACAAGTGTGATCAGAACTTACAAAAAGGTCCATCTTTTGACTCACAGAGCAAAAGCATACTGAGGTTTTTTTAGCAAAGCCATGAAGAGTAATTTAAAAAGGGACTGTCTGCATCTCCTGACACAAATGCTACTGGACAGCCTCAAGATACCTTCCAAGAAAGAACTGTACTTTTTATATTTTAAATATGAACAGATCTAGCTAACCAGAAAACTGAAAATGTATCATCTTCTTCAACGAAATGCTGGATGCTGAAAATCCCAAGTCCTACATTCCTGTTTCTGTTACACCTTTCCTTACCAGCTATTATTATTTAAACCCCTGTAAGACTATCAGACAGAAGACAATTTAATATTCCTTCATTTTATGTGCAGCACATGTAACAAAAAGAAGATTATGCACCAGAAAGGCTACATTCCTCCTGAAAATTATGTTCTTGTGAATAATCATTAATATTTCACTTTGTCTGCCATGAAAAATGGAGACAACAACGCCTCCTACTATGGATTTTTAGGCTAGGACGCACTGTTCATAAATATTTGGCAACTGCTTGATTTCTAAGGTGCCGGAAACAGGAGAAGCATATAGTCTCATGTAGACTTTCCCTCCAGAGCAAAATAAGCATTGCAAAGAAATTATGTAGCACGTGTAGCTGTTGCAAAATAAGCAATTGTAGAATTTTGGATATTTTTTTCCACATGAGTATTGAATAATACAGTGACCTCAGGGTATTTTGGTAACTAAGACCACATTCCTTCACAAATCATCACAGCAGGTTTTTTTATTAATAATTATATTACAATGTTCATTAAGTTACAGTAACTCTGGAAATATCTCTCTCGTACACCCTCACTGTTAGATCATCAGTTTGACAGTGAAATACCCCAGTTCCCAAACCAGCTCAGAAATGTATTTCAGTAGACATTAAAATTACTTGGTCCTTAACCAGGTCTCTCTGGCTTCACAGCAGCCAAAATTTTACAGCAGATGCGTCTGCTATTGGAGATTTCTCTTTGCCAAAGTGTTCTTCTGGCTGGGATCAACCCCCTGGGTGTCGTGCTGGAAAGCTTGCCAAAATTAGGGGGCTTGTACTACATTTGGAACTTTCTGTCTATTCCTCAGTTTTCATTTTAGTTTGGTCTTCTCTCCTGAAAAAGGTCATGGAAATTAAAATGCAGTTAAAAGTTACAACACACAATATTCATGTGACATATTTACATAGCAATCATATCTTGTCAGAATGTCAATATTTCCAATGCTCTAAATGTAAGACTGTAGGAGAAGATAATGGGTAGCAAACTTGTTGTCACGTACATTAAACTGTTATATATCGAGTCACTAAATGTAACAATATGGAAAGCAACTGCTATAGCCTGCACAGTATTTTTTTCTTTTTCTTTCTCTTTCTTTTTCTTTCTTTTTCTTTGAATTGGGTTCTAATGAAAGACCTTGTAAATTCTCTACTATTTTTCTTTGCAAAATATTTCCATATTAATATCCTCCACATGGTAGCAAAGGGGTTGTAGGCCTGTGCAAAAGAAAGAAAAAGTGACTGATTGTATGTTATACAGCCAATACAAAACTTACAGAGGTCTATTCAATTCTTTGCTTTGGCTTCTGTTGATTTTGGGATGAGAAGCTACAGCAGTGCTTGAGAAACCCTAAAAGTTTATTTTAAAAAGGAAATGATGAACTGCAAGCCAAACAATTTACTTGCAATAGAGAGAGAAAGAAGAGCAAGTCACAGATTTTTCTTCTTTCCATGCTGTGGACTGTGGGGAAACAGCTCTATTCATAGTTTCACTTCAAAAATAACTTAATTACCCATCTGAAAAAAGAGATAATAATAATAATAATAATAAAATAATTCTTATTATTAATATTATTGTTATTCACAAGAAACAATGCTAAGAATATGAAGACATCTCATACCTTATGAGGCAATAAAAAATGTGGTTTCATAGAAATTAGAATTTCTGCCTTTTTGGTCATTCCCATTAAAAATAGGAATTTTGGACACCCAAAAGCCCTTGGGATCACACATGTATTTTGAAATCTGAATTTCCATTGCATACCTAATTTATCCCAGCACTCCTTATTGAAAGTGTTAAAAGCAACAAGCTAACTGGATCCCACTATCTGTTCAGCTCATCTCAGAGATTCTGTTCCTCCTTTGCTTTATCTGGCTGTATTTTCTGAGACCTGTTTCCCATTAAGTGGAGAGCTCCTGCCTTTGGAACAGCTACAGGAGGGCTTAAAAGTTCATTCCAGTGAAGAGTGATTCAAAAGCAGATTCCTGTGTCTTAATGGACTCTTTCTTCCTCTTAAGAAAACAGTGGAGCATAGATTTTCTCATCCCACATCAGACCAGTGACACCACATCTTGTCTCTGACAACAGCCAGTTCTGAGTGCATTGACAAAAACACAATGGGCAGTGAGAGACACAGAACCCATTGAGAACTTTCCCTGGGCTGCTGCCACCAAGGAGCTGATTTTCATTTTAATGATTGGGGAGTTAACGCTCTTGATATGATGGCCTACAGTTCCATTGGTTACACATTTTTAAAATACTTCTTATCCCGTTGATCTCAAGTTCATTAGAATTCCCTAACTACTGTAATAGAGCCTTACATATAATCTTAGTTACCTCTTCCAGAAGGTTAAGTGTGTTTTTCTTCAGTCTCACCTTATGTATCTATGTTAAGAGGAAACAGGTCTAATCTCTCTGTTATTCCCTTTGTCTAAAGAAGGTCTAAAGAAACCACTTTAGATTTTTACAGCAATATCATATGTCTTTGTATAATTTCATCTCTGTGTGTTTTAACATAAAATGTCTCTGCAAAAACTGAGAGTATTTCAGCTAGAATAATTTTATTTATTTATCCAGTGGCAATGTAATCTCTTCCATTTCACAAACTGATTTAATTTCTTACAAGGTTTGTCTGGCATGAGGCAGATGGTTTTGTGAATCAGTTCATTTCCCAGACTGCACTTTCTAGTGTTTTCAGGCATCGGAAGTTTTGATTGATTTTGAATGGTGTGTGTCACCACTTCATTATTCCATGAGCTTTGCGAGCTCTGAAAACCAAACGAATAAAATGCAAAATAAACTGTACCATTCATAAGCCACTTTGTTGCTAGTTATTGTATAGCACTTTTCTCATCAAGAAAACAATGTCTAAACTATATCACATTTCTTCTCATTTAATTTTTTTTTTCCAAAGACACGCTCTTTGGCAAAATGAAGGCTATAATTCCTGCATGTGATTTAAAGGATAACCAAAAAGGGGGGGGAAATCTTCTGGTTTGTAGTTTTGGTTTTTTAGTTTGAGATGTTTTGCTTTTTAAAACTTAGTTCTTACAGAATTTTTTTGTAAACAGCAAAAGATGTTTTCGTTAACCATATCTTGTTTGCATTTTCTTCTTAAAGGTGGAGACCATTTGATGTCTCTCTCTCTTAGCCAATGTAATTCAATGGGTGTTACTTCTAACCAATCAGTTTAGTTCTAATGACCTACTATATAAAGAAGTCAAATTGTTAATAAAGTAGTTTCTGCCTTCTGACAAACCTTAGAGTCCTGTGTCTGATTTCGTATCAACACTGACACTGGTTCAATAAAATAACTCTGCCAGAAGAAAACCATAGCTAATGTCAGATTAGTGTGAAAGCCTACTTGGGCTACTTGCGCCTTTTCTTTCCTTGAGGCTGCTTTTCACAGTGGGATGGTGGTCTCTCACCAGCAGCCTACCTTCCACTTAAACTCCTCATTTTTGAATAATGTTTCCCCTCCCTGTCTGTAGTAACTTATTCACAATCATAGCAACGCATAAATCCTGTGGAGTACAGATCTTTAATTTCCTGAGTGTCTTAAAGTGACTTTATGTTGCCTGTATCCCCAATTGTCTGTTCGGTATATTGTGTTCTGCACCTTTAAGGTGATTCTTAGAGTGAAATTTTTTTGAAAACTATGTTATCTCCTCACATTGCTCTCCGGGACTCTCTCTTGCTGTGCAGCGGCAGCTCAGTCGGATTGCTGCAGGACCGAGGTCTCCTGTGGGTTTTTTTCCCCTTTTTTTTTAGTGAGTTTTAGCTAGCTAGGGCAGAGATTTGTTTTTTTTTTTCCTTTTCCTTTTCCTTGTGACTGTTTGAAACTGCTCCGGACTGAAAAACAGAGGAGAGCTGAAAGATTCCCCCCCACACACCTCTCCTGAGGCCTGGGACAGTGGGACAGCGTTTTTCTCCAGCGCTGGAGGGACTGATGAAAACTGAGAAAGACAAACTGAATCTACAGCAAGCACTTTTCTCAATTTGCCATCTCACTTCAACTAAAGGTTTTATTGTTCCATATTATTCATCCTGTGTGCTTGTGGGCAATTTTTTTTCTTTTATTTTTCCTTTTTTTCCTTTTGTTAAATAAATAGCTTTTTCCACTTTTCTCAGAGAAAATCTCTTTCCAGACCAGTTGTGGGGGAGGGGCCTCTTGGGTTTGTTATTTTCCAGGGGAATCCCATTCAGAGGTTTCCTCCCAAGATTTGCCCTAAACCAGGACACTGAGAAACTGCAATGAGCAGCTAAAGTGCAAGCCCAGTGCAGAACATCTCCCAAGGCAGACACTTCAAGCAGCTCCCCTCCATGCAGCATGGGAATTACCCAGGAATCTCCTTATCTATTGCCAAAGAAAATACCTATTTTTTCAAACCTATTTTTTAAAATACCTGTTTCTTCAAGCATTAATATTAATCCATTCTACATTATATATTTTATATCCTAATATAAGGATAAGGAAAAAATGTCATCACTGTCAATAAATCTATGCCAAAATTATTTACTGCAAACCCTTTCTACACCAAAAGTTTTTGCAGGAAAGTTCATCTCCTTAGAGGTTCCAAGGCAAAAGCACAGACAGCATTAGGGACATAGTGTGTAACAATACCAGCCATGGTTACTGACTAATACCACCATGCCACAGATTGTAATCTCTTCTAATCCCCCTACAGGCTTGGAAGAAAACACCAGTCTCTCAAGGAGACAATTGACACTATGATGTTTAACAGCTACGCAGTTGGATATTTAATGCATATAATGGCTCCCAGCTACTCATTAGGAATACATATATTTTTCTTCATTTATTATCTATTGAGCATGTGTATCTATCTATCCAGAAAGGATAAACATATGTTGCTCAAATCCAAAGTTTAAGGTAGAGTTCCTTGGGATATTAGAGCCATCACTATCAAGTGTTGGCACTTAAAATCTGGAAAAAGTATTCAAAAACTATTAAAACTACATCCAATATTCATCAGTGGTTTCAGAGGCCTAACCTTAGTCTCATTCAGAGGAAAATTGGCCTTGATGTTTCATAGGCTTTTTAGTATAATCTCTATTTAAAAACAGGATGGAAAAACAATGTTTTATTATGATCTGGATTGTAACATACATTCTAATTTGTTCAAATTAAATTTTAATTTGAAATAATAAACGAACAGGTTTTTTTTTTTTTGTAGATATATTGTTGTTGTGTTCCAAAATAGCAGCTGACTTCATTTTCCATACTTGAACTCTGACCATGGCCACTTTGGAGACTGCACTCAAAATGCACATAAACCTAAAGCTTAAACAAGCATTCAGTTATGCACTGGCCAACTTGATTTCCACACCAACTGCACTGGTATCTGAAAAACACTGCCAGAGCAAAATTAAAATAACAAAAATGGGGATTATTTTAGCCTTTACAATCAAAATTTTTACAATCTCAATAGTAGAGATTAACATAGTACAAAGTTACGCACTTGGCCTTATAATAGAAGGGTCATATCTTGGATCATAATCTTTCTTTAGAAGAAAATCCTGCCTCTCAGAAATCAAATATGTAATAACTGTAACTTCATATCTGACTTTTCTGACTAGTCCTGGTTTTCATCATCCCCAAGTTGATAAAATGTCTGGTCTTTATTTTCTAAGAAATATATAAATGCTCTAAATTGTGTGACTCTTCAGAGCAAAAGTGAAATGAAAGGAATTACATTCATCCAAAAGTTCTCATGATGAGATACAGTAAAAAATACAGTGAAATTGTTGTCCAGAATTTTTAGTAAAGGTTAGTCATCTGTTATCTGAAAATTAAGTTGTATCTCAAAACTGAACCATAGGTTTCATGCAGAGATCATGGATAACGCAGTAAACCCCCTTTTTAAGGGCTTGCATCTACTTTTATGCAGTAGATTGGATTATAGCAAAGATTTTGTGCAGCTCTAACATTCACTGTTATTTTGTCTTTCAAATCCAAATTCCACAGCTGTCAAGAAAATCCTGTTCATTCAGCAAAAGTCTGATTTTGGGAGGTAATGTACTCAGTGAAACACTAAATCCAGGTCCACACAGCACTGCACTGAGCTGGTTATGAATTTTAGCAGAGCTTTGAACTCTCATTCCAAGTCATGTCCATCAAAATTCATTGTATTGGGAGCATGCTGGGATAAACATTTTTTTTTTTTGTAATCTGAGACTTCCAAATCCCACATGATGAATGAGACTCAGTCAGCTACCTCTCATCCCAAATCCCTGCCCCAGTGCCTGCATCTCCCTTTTTGCGGTGTGATGCGTCCACCTCTTCCCTCTTCCTCATGACCTTCCCATTTGTCTGCCAAATCCTACCACAGCCACAGCCACGGCAGCCCATGCGCTCAACGGGTGTGTCCTTGTGCATTTGGCACAATCTGCCAAATATTAATCTCATGGGTTGCTATTTAAGTGTCTTAATGTGTCCCCACTTTTACAGTGTATGTGCAAAACTGAATGTCTACAGCAGCTAAACAATGCTGTCTTTTAGCAGCATGTTGCATTCCTAATATATGTGCTGCTACTTTCAGCGAGAGGATTATTTGCTATTCAGTTTAATAGTAAACATTAAGACTTTCCAAGGGTACAGAAATATTGGAATTCTGCTGTGGTTTTCCTATGTTTTGGCTGGCTCTCTGCAATGTAGAAGGTGGTGCAAAAACCCAGCAAGTCGGTGGCACTGTAACAATTTCCTCTGCAGAAATGGACTTCTACATGATGTTCTGACACGGAAGCAGTGACATTTTGCAACCAGAATATTATTCTAAAATTAAAATTTGCTATGCAGGTCTAACTTGGAAATTAGGAAATTTACTGTTTTCCTAACTTTATTTCTAGTCTCACAAAACATTCTTTGTAAAAAGGACGTAGGTGGCAAAAGAGAAACGATGCACAAGTTTCTGTAAAATATCTTGATGTTAACATGGCATCAACTGCTGAAATGACAAGTCACAGTTGAAAGTGTGAATCCTATCTAATGAAAATGTAGGCCAAATTAGAAACTGTATCTTTAAACATAACCAGAGTGATATTTAAGTAATACAGACCCTTAAACTTTTCAGTCCTCTCCTGGTATGTTTTTATTTTCCTTCCTATTGTTTTTATTTAAATAATATAAAAATAATAGGCTAAAATTTCTTCTGCTTTTACAGAAAATTTGCCGTGTTCGGAAGGTCTTGACTACAGTGACAGAAAAGTAACAGACACACAGCAAGACAAAAGAAGCAATTCAAACTCGCAGAAGGAAAATGAAGGAAGAAGTATCCCTATATATTTAATGTTCATCAAATAATGTAAAGAAATGACAAGAACTAGAACAGCCATAGTACATTCATACAAAAAAGTAGCAACTGTGAGGGCTAGAGAAGATGAAATAAAAAACTCAACAACACAAAAGCAACCTGTGAGCAATGAGTACAGTGAAATCTGCACACCAAATGAACAACTATTTGTACTGTATTTTGCTCAAAAAAATAGCTACTGCAATAATCAGTCATAAGGGGTATGTAACAAAACACATAGGAAATGTAACAATTTACAGAGGAAAATATTCAGTCTAGAAGTTACAATCATCAATCTAAGTCTAATGTCAGGCAGATGTTACCTGTCAATCTAAGTATTAAAAAAATAGATATCCATGAGCAGAATGCATTTATAAATGTCTGAAGATGAATCATATAGATACAGTGGTACAGAGGAAAATTCCCATAAATCTGAAGAGCAAGGTAGTTCTGGTAACAAAAAAAAAGGCATGATGCTGAATAATTCCCCAAAGTTAAAGGAAAATAAAACTAAAAATAAACAAACAGAACCAAAACCAAGCAATAAAAAAATAGAAAAATTAAGTTGAGTTATCTCCAGCCTGGATTAGCAACTGACTGTGTTTTCTCAGAAGTATAATCTTGGACCTATATATCTGAAGTCTATATAAAGTCAGAATCCAATTTTTTATTTTTTCACTGGATCAAGCTTTTTCACTCAATTCTCAACAGTTGCCAGAAGTCTCTGTATATGATACATTTTGCCTCTGGTTTTTGTTTTGCTTTGTTTTACTGCTTTGTAAGTGTTTTCAATAATTTCCTCCTGTGACTTAAGCCTGCTGCCCAGATATACCAGAAATGAGTGAACTCAAAATAATAGGATGTTTTAGTGAATTGCATAAATCAAATATTTTGCACATAAGGAGCTCTTCTTATAATACAAGCTGTTCTACCTCCTGTTAGTATGTTCCCGTTTCTAAATTTGTCAACAGCATGAATAAAACGTTGAGGACTCTGAGAGTTTTTGAGGCATCCAGAAACTCTGAGCCTCAGATGGCTCAGTGAAGGATCCAGGCTGTGACATACACTGGAAAGTGCCCAAATGAAGAATGTGCTCTTTGACCTATCTCAAAGGGCCACGGAATATCAGAAATATCTATGCATCACACAGTGGGGGTCTCAGGGGGTACTTGATGGAGATGGGCTATGAGCAGGATTAGTGAAGACTCCAGCCCGTTACATGAGTCCCAGCTCCCTTGCAGAAGTATTTTCCCCCACCAGGGCCTCGGAGTAAAGCATAAAGAATTCCCATCTCTTCCTTTTTGGATGCCCACTAGTGACTTCATCTCAATGGATGATTCACAGTGACATTCTTAAGAACTTGTTGGAAAAAGAAGTTAGGTCAGGTTTAGAATTGTATATGGGAATTAACATATTGAACAAACTGGTAAATGGAACGTGCTAACAGCTTTCCTGAGTAGTGTGACAACGACCTACTCCTCACACCTCCTGGGAAATGTGTGAGAGGCTTGGAATCATAGGATCATAGAATCAGAGGATAATAGAATGATAGAATCATTAAGGCTGAAAAGACCTTTAAAGATCCAAGTGTCAACCCAGCACTGCCAAGTCCTCCACTAAGCTATGTCTTTCAAATATCTCCAGAGATGGTGACTCAACCACTTCCCTGGACAGCCTGTTCCAGTGCTTGACAACAGTTACCGTTTCCACGAAGAAATCATTCCTAGTATCTAATCTAAATCTTCCCTGCTGCAACATGAGGCCATTTCCTCTCAACCTATCACTTGTTACTTCAAAGAAGAGATCAGCCCTGACCTAACTACAGCTTCCTTAAAGGAGCCTTCCTTTCTCCAGGTTAAACCACACCAGCGCCCTTAGTCACTCCTCATCAGGACTGTGCAACAGGCCCTTCACCAGCTCCATTGTCCTTCTCTGGACAGGCTCCAGCACCTCAATGTCCTTCTTCCAGTGAGGGGTCCACAGCTGAACACGGAACACAAGGGGCAGCCTCGCAAGTGCCAAGTACAGAGGGACAATCACTGCCCTGATCCTGCTGGCCTCACTGTTGCTGAAACAGGCCAGGATGTCAGTGGCCTTACTGGCCACCTGGGCACATTCCTGGTTCATGTTCAGCCGGCTGTTGACAACATCCACTCCCATACAACCTCCTTGTCTTACCTCAGCACTTCTGTCCTTACAGCCTCTCCATTAATCACAGTAAATGATTTGTAAATGCTCAATATGCTTCGTACATCTGCTTTTTACAGAATGCATGCAGACTGCAGGCAGAGACAGTGCTGCAAAGGAAATGCAGATTTAGCTGCAGGTAAACACACAGAACTGTTTGACTAGAGCCCTGAAAAGCACACGAAGTGCAGACTGAAATGGGAAGAGTAGTTGTAAGGCAAGGAGTAAAATGTGTGTATGTATGTGTGAAGAATTTAGGGTGAGGAGTTGGAATGACATTAAAACAGATTTGTAATCCGTGGGAAAGAGGTCTTTCTGAACCTTGCTGCTCTCAGGGAAGAGGAAGGTGTTGAATTGGGAAAGTAGGCATAGTGTCAGCAGAGACAAGTTAAAGGACAGCTTTTCTTATTAAAGAGCTGCAGTCTTTGGGACTGAAGTACTTGACATGAGAAAATGGGGTAGAAAATGTCTGAATTCAAGGTTGGAAGGATGCACTGGGATGGAACAGGAAAGGGGCACTAGGGAGTTTGGTAGGAACAGAGCCAAAAGGTAAATGAGATCATAAAAAATATTCCTCTTCTAGCTCAAGCTTTTTGTCTTTTATTGAAAAGAATTATAAGCTTTGAAAATCAGGAGGTTTTCTGCTTTTAGACTGAGAACGAAAAAACCCCAGAGCATCCCTAATTATCAATGCTCTATCTGTGCCTCCTCATATGATTCATTATCTTCTTGACTCTGTGCAAAACAGTGGCTCACAATAAGCATCACAAACCCATTATACTTGAAATGAGAGGTAAAGTGGAGTTCTTGAATAACTTTCCACTTGGGGAACTGAAAATAAGCACCCTAGTGAGTCTTTGGAGGTACTTGATACTTTTTTTTTTTTTTT
>WBMY01001426.1:128220-146182 GCA_013397315.1 Donacobius atricapilla
TTTTTTTGTGAACACCAGCTTACAGCCTTTCCATTTGAATGGACTCAGTGAGTGTTTTCCTGAACTCAAAAGTGCTTTCACACTCAGATGCCAGTCATCCATGAGGGCACCATGCATCAAGCTGAAATGCTGCCAGGCCCACAGAAGCATTAACAGTCATGAGAAGCTAGAAACTCATATCAGCTGCCTGTATGGGTTACAACTAAACAGAAAAAAAAAAAATCATCTTTAAGATCATTTTGGTTCTTTCACTTTCACAGGACATTAGTGAGATTTTCTCATGATAAAAACTGATGTTTGTTCATGGGCTTATGTTGCCTTCCTATTCAGAAGACAAACCAAAAGGAAGATATCCTCCCACCTCACCTAGTTCTCCTCATTTCTGGATGAGCAGTATTTTTCCTTTCAGGAAAAGGAAATGTGAATGAGGATACTATGCTGAACACAGCAGAGAACAAGCAAATGTAAACATCATTCTGGAATTTACCAACAGTGATATCCATCACCACGTGACTGATTGGCGTCACTCCCATGTAGGTGTGCTTCATAAAGGCTCCTTTATGGTTCATGAGTATGATTTGGTATCAGTATCCCTGAAATAAATCAGACTCCAAAGCAAGGCTTGATGTCCAGCACAAAATTTAAATTAACCATATGTTAGATAGAAATGTATTACTGAAGCAGATTAAGTTTTTTAAGTTTGGCTTCAGCAATGTGCCCTTGCAAGACAAGCTACCTAGGATATTTTGTAAGGTACAATGCATGTTCAAAACTTGCAAAAATACACCAATGGTAGTTATACGTTTAAAGTTCAGGGTTGGTCTTGGCTAATAGGACTATCTCTGTACAGACCTTTCACACAGAAGAGTTATCACAGAACCACAGAATCACAGAATGGTCTGGGTTGGAAGTGACTTTAAAGACTGTCTAATTCCACCCCCCCCACCCCTGGCAGGGACATCTCTCACTAGATCAGGCTGTTTAAAGACCCATCCAACTGTCTTTGAACATTTCCCAGGATGAGGCATCTAAAGATTCATTGGGTTGCATCTTCCAGTGTCTCACCACCCTCTCAGTTAAGAATTTCTTCCTGTTTTCCTATATGAATCAACTCACTTTCAGTTCTTTGGAAATACCTTAAATCTGATTCTACAGAAGATGAACACATTTCAGTTACTAGACTATAGTCTGGCCAAAAGCACTAACACAAACCTTAAATATCTCCAATTATTTTAAGGGACTTTTTTTCTGGCATGTAGTGGAAATATTTTTTTAAACACATGCGTCTTAGGATATACAGGTGAACATACATTTAAGTCATGTTGCTCCATTTGCCAGCTCCTTTAACATGTGATAAACCATGCCAAACAGGATCCAAATGTCTTCATTTTTTCAAAATTGCCATCAAAGTAAATAGGAAAATATTAGTCTTATAAGTAAGGAGGAATGTCAGCATGAATTGTCAATGATGAAATCCAAATACTAGCATTCTGTGGTGTTAGTGGAGCCAAATAAGTGAGCATACGAAATAAAAAAAGTTAGTGAAACAGTCTTTTCCAATATTTTTCTCCTTTTGCCGTTCAGTTCTTTCAAATTTCTATTAGCTTATCCTTTCAAAACCATTCCTAACCACTGCATAGGCATTTTTTCTCTAGATAAAATTAATTAATTCTGAGTGGCATTTCAACAGCTCTTGAGCAGATGTTTTAAGTTTTAAATGGACCCTGCAGACTCAAAACTAATTTGCTGAATTTTTTCACCATAGAAAGGAAGTTAATGAGTGTCTACTACCACATTCCTTTCACCTTCAGTCAACTTACTGTTTTACAGTGTTTTTAGCCCCCATGTAACAGCAGTCTCATTTTAAAAACCTCAAAATCTAGTAACAATTCATTTTGATGTATTGCACGAAAATTATTGCTTGTAGGGTTTTTTCCTTAGAATATGCTGAACCTTGCATGATATCATTTTATCTAAATGAATGACCAAAACTTTTGGCATAAAATTTATTCAAATTTTTCTGTGCTTTAAAATAACTGAAAGAGAACTCTGCCATGATAAGCCACTGGAAGTCATATTATTTGCTGCATCACTAATTAGACCAAATGGTAAAATAATTGAGTCTACAAATGACCATTTAAAGTATTCCTGAAAAAGAGATCTGTCCTTATAATACATTTAGACCAGAAATTAGTATTCAATTTAATTCATGCAGAGTCCATACATCTGCTGATCTATGGGCATACATTTGATGTTTTGTATATTTGTAGCATCACTGGATTTCCCTTGACTGAAAAGGAATACTGATTTCCAAACCTCAGGCACTTGATTTTAATCCAGAAGAAGAATCTGTCCTACATTAAGAATATTCACTGAAGAGAAAAAACAAACAAACAAGCAAAACAAAACAAAAATCCACACAGACAAAAAACCCCTACACTACAAATTTTCACCTGACTTTTAGCTACAGATAAGATGATTTAATTTGGCTCTTCTCTGGCCTAAAGAGTGGAGACTGCTGCCCTCTGATGCCTCATTGGTATGTGCGATAGAGATGATAATCCATCACAATTCTAGTGAATAAACAATATAGTTCTCATTGTGCTGTGCCTTGTAGATGTACCTACAGCAGATAATAAAATTCAGATGTCTTTACAAAGCATTAACTTAATTGGAAAAAAGCAAACTGCTAGGAATGGCCACCCACAGTATGAGGCCATTGAGACACAAACTTCTGTCAAAATTAGTATAACATTTTGGCCAGAGTATCAGGGACTGAAAGGAAGGTCTAAGGGGCTGAGCACTACTTTTCCCAGTATAGGTAATTAAAAAAAAAAAAAGAAAAGCAGGAATTTATACTTTAGTTAATATGAATGTAACACATAAGCAGCAGATAACACAAATTCTGCTATTCTGTTTAGCAGTGTGTAGCACTTGCTCACTCCTTCCCTGCATGGGTAGAAAATTAATTGAAAATATCAGCATTGAAGTTTTGCCCAATATTTAGCAAATAAGGCCGTAAATCTGTTTTTCAAAAAATCACAAACAAACAACACCAGGAGCACGGAATAAAGGTTTTTAAAAGTACATGCTATGAATAAAAACCACAAGCAACAACAGCAAAGTGTTTTCAGAGAACAAGGATGCTTGAAAAATCTTTGAGCAAATGTATGGGCATGCAGGTTACATAAGGATCTACCCTTTATCTATGTTCTTTTTCTGTCTCAGAGATTTTTATAAAGATATTTCTCTAATTTCCCTAAGTAAAAAATTGAGACTCCATAGTTAATGTTTGAGCCTGTATTCTGACAAATTTACTCCAGTTGGATCCTGTCCTGCTCTTCAGTTAAGTTTCAGTAATTTCAGTAAGACTGTTCCTAAGGTAAAGGTGACTAGATCTGGAGCTCTAGAAACAGAGCTGCACTTCCACATGGGTTGGCAGGTCTTGTTCTGCGAGGGCATCACTGTCCTTTAAGGCAGTGTCAAGTACAAATTGCAGCTCTTATCAGGTTACACAGGTTTTCAGGCAGGTATACCTCAAAATGTTTGTATATTATTAAGGAAAGATCTGCTCCATTTTTTCATCTAAGCTGGCCAAATCTCAGCAGCACTTCTGTGAGCTCCAGATGCTGTTATGCCTAAATTTCCAGTGCACTGGGTTCCCGTGACTAAAACCAGCTCAGACATGAGTAACACACTCCTCAACAGCTTTCTAGTCCATAAGCTTAAAGAAACAACTGCCTCACCTAGCAGCACTGCATACTTTGGTCCAAATATCACTTTTTAAAAAAATATACAAAAGGGCATAGTAACTTTGGCAAGCTTTTTGAGACTTATTGCTCCTGTCAGTTGCAGACTGTGGGAGTTTTCAAAGTAAAAAATTCAGCAGCTCAAGGGATGAATGGCAAAACTCCTAATGATGATATGCAGACCTTCACCATTTTAAGAAAGGAATCTTTTTTCTCTCTCAAAGTTGGAATTAAAACTGATTTAATTAATTTATACACTGGGAAATATCTTTGTACTTCATTTAATTTCAGAAAAAAGGACAAAAATAGGAAAAAAATGTGATCACTGAAGAACAAAAATGAGTGGACCAGATCCTTTATTCTGATTTATTTTATAATATGCATCTGCTGTATCTGTGTGAAGCCAATCTGGGCTTGTTTCTTTGTCTTCACTGCTGTCTGGTACAACAAAGAGCACTTCATAGGGTAACGTCATAGGAATGAAGGGAACCATACCTGTACTGAGTTCCAGCATCATTACCACTGTACAAAGATGAGCTTTAAGCCATCTGAGTATGTGAATCAAGACAGCAGCATGCAGCTTAACTGCACAGCAGTACCTTGCCAGAAACCCAGAGGTTTGAAGATTGCATAGTCTTCCGGAGCCATAAAAAACAACTGTAGCAGCCACGCCAATACCAGCATCTACAGGACCACAGTCCTGCATTACTTTGCAGTTTTATTAAGGCGTGGATGCTCAGGTATGTTCATGGAGATTTAGGGTTGTTTATGTGCTCATCATTTGCTTTGGATATTTAAAGATGGGTTCTGTCCCTCATGGGGTTTTCTAAAGCATCTGAGTAAGCTTGGTACCTTGATTTCAAATCAAAATTTCAATAAGCTGCTGAAAATCTGTGACTATTTGCCTCAGGTCAGTTGTGAAATACTCCTGAAAATCTGCTTCTGCATGTGTACTAAAGACGCAAGTTTTATTATTTTTAAGTGACACCAGCTCCAAACCATCCCCTGCTGTGCAACCAATCTCTATGTGCTACATAGGTATGGTATAAATGAAAAAATAAAAAAGCTAGAAGTGATCAAGAACTCTCCAGGAAACATTTGCAGCCTTGTATTTCTTCAGGGATTTCTCAAAAAAGTCTCCCAGTTCAAATCCTGGCTCCCAGGTTTGTTAAGCAGCCTTTTCCTGGATCCATGAAACTCCTCAGGCTGCCTCTGATCCCACAGGGCTGCTCCACACAGTGTCCTGACTGTTGGACACTTCTTCAGAAATAAAACATATTGAAAGTCATTTGAGTGGTTACCCAATCTGAAGAAGAAATACTAATAAAAGGTACATTTTGCAGTCCACACTTCCTAGAGCCAAAATTGCTTCACCTATTTCTTACTTAATTTTACCTGGGTCTTTGACCATTGCATTTCCTGGGATGCAGTCTAGTTAGAAGGGTTTTTTTGTCTATTATTTTCTGCCATTAGTAAACACTCAATTCTTCCATACCTTTCATTCTTCAGTGCCAATGATGAGAAAGACAACAGCCCTTGAATTTGAATTCTGAGGAACCATGAAGGCAGATAAATGTCTGTACACAGAATAGGTATATTTTAGCTCTGGTAAAAAGCTATGTTTGAATGACAGTTCCATTTTTGTGATTTATATGCTCATATATGCAAAGAGTCAAGTGTAGTATTGTAGATCTTTACTTAATTGCATTTACAACTTGATTTACTATGGGACTTAAATTAGCCCAAAGACTGCCTCATCTTTTGAATAAAGAAGTTACAGAGTTTTTTTGAGGCAAATCTGTTCTGGAAGTCTGCACCTTTCTTCTTTATTTGTTTTACTGTCATTCAGATAATGAAAATGTACATAAAGAAGACATCCATGAAATTCCATGCATTGGTGTCATAACTCCAGGGGCTTTGAATCTTCATATTTGAACAGTTCACTCAGACATCTGACTTGATGGAGCACAGATGTCTATGATATCACTAAGTTCTTTGGAAGACAGAGCATATTATTGCATATTATTCATTAACATTGAATATGTTTCTGTTTAATATGAGTTCCTGAGATTTTATTCCCAGTGTCATCTAGAATGCTTTCTGCAGATAAAGAAGCAGTTAATATAGCTCTGCTGGCACTTAAAGACTCAGTCCCAAAGCCAACAAGTGGGATTAATCTAACTAGATAGTTTGTTGTGGATGCTAATAGCCTGCATAAATTCAAAATTAGATCAAACAAATTCATGGAAGAAGCCAGTAAGGGCTATTAACTATGAAGCTCAGGAAATGTGATGGTGGTGAGAAAGTATGCTGCTATCCATTCCCTGCTGATATGCTCTTTCCTATACAGCTGTTATTATCATTTATATAAATGGGAAAAAAATTAGATCATCTTTAGTCTGATTCATTATGGCTCTTTATATGGACTGATCTATATTTTGGAGAAAGAAATAAAAAATCATAGAAAATAGTTTACTTATATCAGTAAATGAATAGACCTTCCAATGTAATGAAAGCCACATAGGGAATATGAAAATAACTCTAAAAATACTAAAGTGGTATAAGTGCTTTGGATTTCAGTGAAGGCTCAAGTCAGTGATGAACAATACTATTACTGGAAAAAAAAACAAATCCCAATTTGTCAATACCAGAGTTATAATGCAAGCCTAAAACTGCAAACAATTCGCAAATTCCAAAGAAGTTCTATTTCTTGTATTGGGTAAGCCCTTTTGTTCTTCACCCCGGTTTTGGTATATGAAAATATTCCATTGACTGCATGCTGAGCTGTCATACACAACATTTAATTTGTTGAAATTCCACTCTGTCCTGTGCCCAAGGTGTTCGGAAGGTTGCTTGCTCACTGCTGTGGAAATTCCAAAGTCACTACTAAAATCAGAGCTCACTCTCTCTCATTTATTCTGTCACAGTTCCTCATATATCAGTACCTCTTGAATTAACAATAGAGATCCAGAGTTTCCCATTAAAGTAACTAGGGAAACATTTCTGACTTCTTCTCACTCCCTCTCCCTCTGCCACTATTACCTGAACAGATGTGGACTTTATTTTGGGGCAGCCATATTTCTTACCACATCCTGCGACTGCAGTTTATATTAAATTCTTTTCTTATCTCCCTAATGTCCATTCTAGCTTTAGACCACAGCCTCTTTACAGGAAGAAAATGAGTGTTGATTAAAGCAGTATAATCAATCATTTATAACCCCTGAAAAAAACAATAAATGCTGATATGGTCACGTTGTTTTAAAATACACCTTAACAAATATATTTAAATCAAATTCCAGTTAAGGCTAATTTAAAAGATAACTGTTTAGGAATAAATATTAATAGAGCAAACCAACCATCATTAGATTGCTGCTCTGCAGAATACACTGAGTTTTCAAATGTAATTAGTGTCTAGAAGTTTAATAATCCAGCTGCAAGTTATTTATGTTAACCAATCTCTCAGGCTTTTAAATTCAAGAAACTTTGAAATCAGATCTTAAAAGTCTCCTGAAACTCTTGGTAAATTGTCACAGTTCCTTAAAATGATGCAATTACGTTTCTCAGAGTTCATAAAAAAGTAACAGTTCATTTCTCCTTCTCCTGACTGCAGAAAACTCTGGAAATAAAAATTCTAGTGCTCAAAGATTAAAAGGGGAGGAAAAAATAACCCAGAATATCTTGACTTTAGATGATATTTGAAGGAATTCCATTATTTGGGAAGTTTGACTCATATTTATGAGTAGTTGGGATGAAGATAATCACAGATCTTTTTGTGGCATATCTACTAATATCACATGTACAAAATGAAGGTGTGATTTTAGTGCACGGCAGCATAATGTGCCTTGTTCAGGTATGGATTGAAGGTGTAAATATTTTAACACAAATTAGGGAGCAGAATATGCAGTTGTAGTGTCTGAAACCATGTTGCTAGTACATACCCCAGGTATGCGGGTTACTACTACTGCTCCCCACTGATTACATTTGCACAAAGAATGCTGGTGTGCGCTGTCACCACGTCTCTGTGTTGCTGTAGAGTATACCATCTCATGTATATTAAGTGATTCTGCTCTTTATGTAGCCTAGACAAGGGAGCCAGAGACTGCAGGTATCTATGCAGGTATCCATCTTGAGGTGAGGTGGGGAGGAATCTGTCTAAAAATTAAAAATGACATAGCCATAAAAGTGAAATTTCATCCTGATTTTTACAGTGGATGGGTTTTGAGTTTTATTTCTAAAAACTGTACAAGGATATTTAGAAAATTACTCAACATGTTAAGGAAAATATAAGACAATATAACACAACCACATTTGTCTTCACAGAAGTTTAAAGAAGTTTTCATAACATGTATTTATGTATAAGAATATCACAAAAGAACTTGCTTCTTTCATTTATTATAATGTCTTAGCACCACTCATAACCCTCAATATGAAATAAATTAAATTTTTGAGATAAACACAAGCATATGGATACACTATCAGAAAAAGAGATTAATTCTGTGGTAAAGACATTAAGAAGATGCAAGTTACATCTGTGCATTCACAGTGGACTTCAACTAACGTTGGCCTTTTTACCTCTCCCACAAACCAAGATCCAGGAATCACAGATCCCTTTACTCTGAGGATTTGCATTTAACATGCCATTTGCATTGACCACAGAGGAGGCTGGGCACCTTACTTTATTAGAGCTAAAGGTAAATGAGATTAAACAATCCTTCTTTCCAAATACCACAATCAAATATATTAATACTTTAAAAAATTAACATTACAAAGATGTCCTCATCCATGTGTAGTAGATATACTATTTGATATAAATCTAGGGATAACTAATTATTCCTTCCCATGTTCTTTAATTGACTGCGGAAGTTATACAGTTTAATATTTTTAGTGGTTTATAGCTCAAAGCAGAATTTTTTTCTCAGTGATAAACACAGATTTTTCTCATAAATAAAGTTATAGCAATTAAAATTTGAATACAGATCATAATTTTTTTTCTGAAGTTTTAAGTAACTGGCGATCATGGATTATATTCAAAGTATCTCACTGCATTTTGAAGGGCTGCAGTCCAGCACCTGCTGCCAGCTGCCCAGCCACTGTTTGAGGACTACTGTGTGGGGCTCAACTTACCTGAAAATGCTCCCTGAAGTGTGCAGCCTCTCGAGCTCTCTTAGCAAAAGTTGGGCTTATGGCACTCCCCAGCTCAGTGCTCCCATTAAAATGAAAAGTACTAGCTGAACCCCTCCCCACTACCTCTTCCAGTGAGTGGGACAAAAGGCTGGGATCATGAGCCAGAATAAGAAAAATTTACTGGAAACAGCAATGGGACAAGAAACAGAAATAGCAACAATGTTAAGAACAAAAGAATAATAAAAAAGAGGGTGATTCACATACAAAAATTGCTCCCTGACTGGAAATCATGTGGAGAGCCTTGAGACAACGTGCCACCTTTTTGTTCCCAACTGCGAGCTATGCTCCCCTCTTTCCTGGAAGTGAGAATCCCTTACTTCCATCCTCCAGTCGTGACATGAATGAGCCCACATGGCTCCAGGCTCTGCCACCTCCCAGCTACTGCAAAAAACTTCACTCTGTCCTGGCAAAAAGCAGGACAACTTGGAAGAATTGCTTACCAACCCTACCAAGTTTGAATGCTACTGGTTCTGTTTGAGATCCAAAGTCTTGTGGAATAAAAATTTAACTGCTTTTTCAAAATACAAGTTAGCCAAATGAAAGCCATAATTTTGCCCTGCAAAACTGCCTTGTTTGTATCCTCAGAAAGTCACTCCTACAAAGTGGCTACTCCTACTCATCCAGTCACACATTTTTCATAGGAACCAAACTCTGTCTACCATTTTCTCACATAAGTACAACTTTCTGATTTAACAATAGTTCAAATAAGACCTTTCCAGAGATCTGTTGTTAGGGACACCTCTGGTATATGATTCACCTACTCAGTTACTTATAGTAATCACAGAAAATAAACCTTCAGGCTTCACAAGGTTTCCAAACCTTTTCACTTTCACTTTTGATAATGCAAGAAACAAAGCACGTATAAATCTAAACCCATGCAATGACTTCCTTATATTATCCATTTTGAAATCCAATAAAGTCCTTTGCATAGCTTAAAAGTGTCTATTCTTATCACTACTTCTTTGTGGGCTTTTGTAGAGCAGTGTTCCTGTACCTATGCACTTCTAGTTAAACAGAACAAGCAGAAGAAATGAATACAAGAATTGATGCCATTTGCAGAAAAGAGTGAGCCAAAGCAAAGCATTCACTAAACTACCTTTCACTAAAAGAGGGTTTAAATGAGTAAGGTTTGAATCTAAGAGAAGGAAAACGACAGAAACTAATTGTGAACTGTAACCATTCCAAGTAATCAAAATAAAATATTTTTAGATTTTAATTAATGCACTTTTCCAATGACATGTTAATTATCACTGACATTCTTCGTCTATTTCATTCCCCAAACACTCAAAGACTAAAACCTCCTATGAGATAAAAACCTCACCCTAAAGTGAATATTTGGCCCATCCTTCTAAGCTGTCTGTTTTGAGAATTTTTTGCGTTTTTTTACAACAGATTGTGTGATCAATCAGTGTGTCATGGGCAGTTCTGGTAATGGCAAAGCAGATAGCCTCCTCTCTTCATATATATGCTCCCAAACATTTTATCATGTCACTTCTAACTCACAATCTTCTGCTAAGGGATTCCTGCTAGTTTTTCTGACCTAGGTAAATTTAAATTGGGAATTAACTTGTATAACAAGACTGAACTTGGGAATGTGTATTATTATTTCATTACCTAGCATGCCCTTTTCAGCTTGTGCCTGCAATCATTTTCCAGTAGTGCTCATGTCAAAGAAAGCTGAAAAACATACTTGTAAAAATATGTGCAGAATTGAAAAAGAAAAACCCACCAAATTAAACACTACCAGTAAATTCAAACTTTAAAAAAAAGTTCCATTACACAGATACATAGAGCTACCTCCAAAAATAACACTTCATGTAGCAGATACACATGTAGGACAGAAAAGTGGTCAAGAGGAGCTGAGTCTAAATGATTAATGCATTCCAGCTTTGCAGGTAGTGCATGCCAATTTCACAGGCCATCCAGAGTATCCTGTCTTGTGTTGGAGATGCATTTTCACATACCCCCCTTTTTGTGGACAAAATGACCTCATCCTACTTTCAGTCTTTTCCACTACCATGAATAGATAGATATTCATGCACTTCACTTTTCCATTCTGTTTTAACAACAGGCAGGTCAGAAAGGTCTAACCACTGGAATGGAGGATACTCCATTCCAGTGGTCAGAACAACAGCAACACACTAGTTCAGTCTGGTTCTGTCATGCAGCTCTTCCATGAAGTATTCAGAGTTGAGAGATGTCTATGGACAGAATATCAATCCTAGTTCTGGGTATTTCACTACTGACATGACAAGTGCCAGTGTTGCCTATAAAACTATGACAGCCATGTAGAATAATAAGGAAATTAGCAGAAATGTCTTCAGATGAAATGATTATTTTTTTAATTACCAGTCCTACATCTGAAAGCAAGGCATGCAGAGAGTTGTGGGAAATTTACAGTTTTACCATGGCAGAGATCAGTGGGAGGGTTTTTAAACTATTTCATTCTTTCTACAGAATTAGCTAGCAATGTAAGTTTAGCATGAAAATTTCCAGTTTGTAACACTTATTCCCAATACTTTGCTTTGGACATTCTTATTCTGTTTTTTTGAAAGTTACCAAAGGTTGCCCTGATGGAAAAAAAATAATAATAGCTCTCTAATTCACATTTTAAATAGGTTGTTGATTTATTACAACACAATAGTCAAAATGCTGTTTCATTCTTTTTTACAGGTCTCTAAATTCTGCAGTGATCATAAAACAAATCAGCAAACACATGAGGAAATAGGTTTTGCCATAATTAAAGCATGTCTTGCTGTATATTTTCCCATTTTATTGTAGCAAATCATACTGAAATTTTTTAGCTGCCTGAATCATGATGTTCTAACATTTTAGGAAAATAAGCAAAACAAACTATGATACAAATAACTAAAAACATAAAGCGAAACCCCATAACAAAATTTATGTACCTGCCATACAATACCAACATAATCCCAATACACTGATAATCAGAAAATTTATTTCTGCTTCAGATTTTTGTATCTGGGTCTTGTCTGCAAGAGGGATTAAGAAGGTTTGAGAGATTCAAGTCAAATACTAACATAAAACATTTTCATTCACATAAATGAAATGCAGAGCTCTGGAAGAGGATATCAAAAGAGATGGAGGGCTAGAAAAAGCTATGGCTAAGCTCTTGTAGTGCTGGTGGTGCTACACTTGTGGTAGCTTGGACTAGGTAACTTCCAACATTTCCCTCTAATTGACTCTAAAATTAATTGACTTCAGCATGATCAGCTGCTCTGGCTTAAATGTATGTCAAGAGCATACTTACAAGGCCTGATGTCATACAACACCTTACACTGATTTTCATGCAGATGCAATTTACAGTGACTTAGTGTATTTTGTAGAATATCCTTTCTCAAACTCCTGACCAACACCAGGTTTCTAAAACCAAGTTCTGTTGATTAGAGTCAACTAAGACTAGTATTATATTATGCCATTCAGTTAGTTGAAACACTCTAAGTGACTTAATGCTATCTGTTCTGCATTCCTCTCTGCATGCTACTCAAATACTTACACTGAATGAGATTTTTGTACTCTTGGCCAATGCATCTGATTAGAAATCCCAGTATACAATACACAAATGGCTAAGATACCGACATCGTCTGATTAGATCATTAATGCGACTGCAGACAATACCAAGGCCTTCCAAACACAATTGCAAAGTACTGCCATTATATCAATTTTGGGATTCAAAATAGAATTAATTCAACCCTATATGACCAAGAGATGGGGAGGAAAAAAAAGTGAGAGACATCCTAACAGAGCTCTATTTTGAAACACATGCTTGTTTGTAGTTTCTTTTACAACATAGGTTCAGGAAATTATTTTATGACCTAATTTCCCTCGACAGCATTTGCTCTGAAGCTGTGTAGTAAGGAGCTCTGCAGTGCCCCATGCTTTGCTGATTGTAGCCCTGGTGCTCTGCAACTAATGGGGCCCAGATGGGGCCAAGAAAAAATGAACTGAGCTGGCTGGAAAGGGATTGATTTATAGTCCTACTCATTCTACCCCCCCTCCAAAACAAACAAAGCTAAGGAAAGGCAAATCTACTTGGCTGCCACAGAAATCTCCACCCCGTGTGACATGTGTAAGCTCTTAGAAGTCTCAGAATGGAGGACGAAAATGAGACCATCAGATATGTTCCTCCTGACAGCGCAGACTACTTCATAGCTAGTATAACTGCTGTTTCTCTCTTGGAGTCATTGTCTTGGAGGAACATCTGGCTTAAGAGGGATGGTAGTCAGGTAAGTTGTGTGTGATATTTCAATTAAATGGTATGTATTTTCTGTGAGTATGGTAGGGCTTAGGCTCCCCCAGGATTGTTGCATCTGAGAGCTCTAGTACAGCAGAAGGCCAGCCTGTTTGTGAGTTTCTGCCTGCTTGCACAAACTATCTATACAAATATTGGATATTTGGTATATTATGAGTTACTGAATAATGCGTGAAATTAGGTGTGTTTCCTTCAAAATAAATCCCATCTAGATATAGAAATAAATCCTTCTTTCCCATATAAAACCTCTCACACAAAATTTTTGCCCTTTCCACAACTGGGTTTTTTTGCACCAAAAAAAAAAAAGGGATTTTTGTTAATGCTAAGTAAGACTCTTGGGTAAGTCAAATTTTTGAGGGTATGTTTTTTCATCTGGTCTTCTTCATGTTGGTTGTAAATTCTAGTGGTGATCCACAAACAATCTCATTCAGATAAGATTGTTTTATGAAGTTACAACTCAACAAACTCAACATGATTGCTTTACTACTCCTCCACCTGCAAGCTGGGATACAGGATTAAATGACATCTTCAGTATGTCCCAGTTTGATTTTTTCTTTTTTTAATGTTATGATTTGGAAATCAAACACACATTTAAACATTATATTTAACTTCAAAAGTAGGACTGAAAATGGTGGCATCACACCTGCTGTCTGCAATTTCAGTAGTATGCAGAAAAACCCATCTCTGATACTGCTGAAGCTGACTACGTGGTCAGGTGTCTCTGATTTCACCAAAATAGTGCCACACAGCACGCAGGCAGCATGGTTATCTCATCTCTAGTCTGAAACTGGCCTTTTAATTGTTCACAGAAGTTGCTGACAAGTAGGAGATGGTCATAAATGCATGCTGGAGTGTCAGCTTTAATGTGTTCACTAAATTAAATATCTTTCCTGCACAATGTAATCTTACATCATTTGCGTACTTTTGTATGCTGTATTCATATTGTTTTGTACAACTTCCTAATCTACCCATGAATTTTTGCATTAAGCAGCAAGAATCAACTGTGGCTTTGTGCACTTTCTCTTAGGAAAATGGACTCCCTGCTCAGCAAATCCAAGACTTTGGAAGAACGTGATCCCCCTTGCAGTACAGGAAATCTGGTGTCTGACCATTACAAGAACAAAAAAGACAGATGAGTAAAAAGATCTCTTAAATATTATCAGCCAAACTAGTAATTTAATGTTTTAGAAGGAGTTAGCTGCTGGCTGAGGAGTTGATATATAATGTTGCAGCAAAAAAAAGTAGAGATACCCCAAGGATATTCATATTGCCCTGCTATGACAATAGAATGACTGGTAACTAAAGAACAATTCTAATGCAGAGAAAAAGGAATGGCAAGCATGGTCTCCACAAGAATCTCTCCAAAATCATCCAGATGAGGATAGCATCCCACATTGTTATACACCTAAAGAGCAGCGATTATTTTGTAACTTAACTATGCATTCTTGTCACAAAATTCAATTATGAAATCTTAGGGTTAATATTTCCCTAAGAAGCAACAGATGCTCTTTAAAAGAGAG
This sequence comes from Donacobius atricapilla, assembly GCA_013397315.1. Classification (NCBI taxonomy): domain Eukaryota; kingdom Metazoa; phylum Chordata; class Aves; order Passeriformes; family Mimidae; genus Donacobius; species Donacobius atricapilla. The sequence goes on from WBMY01001426.1 coordinate 142,947, forward strand.
AAGTCTCTGCTGGTTGCCATCTGAATTGCTGCTAACCAACCTCACCAGCCTGAGGCTTTTGACATGGAAAGTGGGACCTGAGCCAGCAACGTGTCTGGGTAGTTGCTACAAAGCCTGAGGAGTGACAGGACTGACCCGAGGGCCATGAATGAAAAGGGATTGCATGGGAGTGGCTGGGAGGGGGGAGACAGTTGGATCAGTGAGACCCACCTAACCCAAGAAGTACTGTGTTTCAGCCTCCAGAGTGTCTTGATCTATGCTCAGGTTCATGGCTTAGTGATGGACTTGGTACTGTTGGGTTGACAGTTGGACTCAATGACCTTAAGGCTCTTTTCCAACCTTAATGATTCTATGACCAAAATAGTTAAAAGTAGATGTGTATGTCTTAAAAAGGGACAGTGGAATGTCGCATTTCTACTGACCCCTTGTTTCCTTTAATAGGAAATAAATACATAAATCACCTGCAGACAGAAAATCACAACTGCCCCAAAATTTCAAGAACAAACCACCAGACTAAGCATGACAGCTATTTTTGCTGCAGAAGCATCAGGGGTTTTAAGCCATTGTCCCATTCTGTGAGGGATTTTTAATAACCTTTCATTAAGATTGACTGCTTTGTAAATGAACCCAGCTAAAGAGTCTGATGCCTTCTGTTTGCCCTTCTACATGGAGGGCCAGCAGCAGCTGGTGTAATATTTTGTTTTGCCCTGAGCTGGTTTTGTTTGTGATACAAGCGTGGAAGAGCATATTAAGGGTGAGCGATGTAGTATGACACTGCTTATCAAAACGTTTTCACACTCTGCTGGCTATAAATCTATTGATGTTCCTGAGTATCGTGAATGATTGCTGTGAAAAGTGAAGAATGTCTGCATAATTTTACTTGACATGTAAACTATGCTATGGGCTCCAAATCTGTCACTGTAGTGCCGAAATCCATCCTTGACACTGACTTGTACAAATGGCAGGTCTCACAAGCAGAAAAATATTTTTTTCTGGAAATCAGTGGAATATGACATTATAGGAGACAAGTCTTTGTAGGGCTCTTTGCCAGTCATTAAACCATGGCTGTCAGCTAGATGTGTTTCCCATGTAAATAAAACTCTCTCCACAGTGTACTTTTTCCCTTCTGGAAGTGCTGTGTTCAAATACAAATGAATGCAGATAGTGATCACATTTCTTTAAAATGGAGATGGAGAAGCTCATGAGGGTTGGTAGAGAGGAGAGCTGGCTTTCAAGGATTTGAAGTTTCAGATAAACGTTTTAAAAGTATAAAATTTGGCTGGTTTTGGTTTTGTTTCAATGGACTTTTGTGGTAAAAATGAATTTCTCTGACCAGCATATTCAGAAATTAAAAACCACTTATGCAGAGAGACAACCTAAGGCCTGGATACACTTTGCATTTATATTAAACACCTGCACATGCCATGATTCCTTTCCTTAGAAAGGGACTCCACTGAAAAGTAATGCTTTTTATGTAGAATGTAACAAAGAAAACACTGTATCTTAAATAATTTTTGGTTCCAGGGATACCAAGCATTCTCCACTCTCATTGACTTCAAAACCTAAGGCATTAGGCCCCAAGTATTTTTAAAGGGATCTTAAGCTGTACAAAAGTCTCATGTCTTTTCTAATGAAAATCCAACTCACTTGTAAACCAATTTAATGCCAAACATATCAAAATCTGAAGGATTTTCTGCAAGATTTTTCATCCAAAATAGAAGGAAATCTCTTCTTTCATCCGTACCAAGCTTTTGAATGGCAGCTCTCACAGCCATTACCATGAAAACAATTACAAAACGTGATGTCCATAATTCCAATGTCTTTAACTTGGTCTGTAGGTATGCAAAGCGGGTTAATACGGTAAGCACCTCAGCATGGACTCTGCCCTAAAGACTATTTTTCTCTAATTATATAATGACACTGGAGTGAAAACAGGCCAGATAGTAAGGAGAATTTTGAATCTTGCCAATAAACACACATACACACAGCTCCCAGAATATCAAATCTTTGTCCCTAACATGACTTAAAAGGCAAGCTGTCCCACCTAGCTCCTGCCATTTTATTCTGAAATAGAAGTATCGAGTAGCTTGGTTGTATGGGCAATTATCTTTCAATTCTGAGTTAAGACCATCTTTCATTAGGGATGTTACTGAGACTGCCATGCTTGAAAAGTGCCTCATTTTTCCACAGGCTGTGCTGGTTGTTAGAGTCTTTCTGGGTGACTGGGATTGCAACAGGCAAGGTCACCGGAAAATCTCAAACTCCTTTGCAAATGCTGAAATGCTTCCCCAGTTTCTTACAAAACCTTCTGCTTTTCATTGTGCTCTCACACCACAAAGTCAAAACCGAAAAGTTTTGAAAAGCAGAAAACATTTTTTTCATCTTCAAAAACTCAGAAAGCTCTTTTAATGTAACTCCAAAAATCCCCTTATGGGACACTGGACTCCTGCAGCCCTGGTGGGTCTGCTTAGGTCAGACTTGAAGTGACTGTGCCTGGCTGAAAAATTCAAGAAATAGTTATGAATATAAACAAATAACATTACGACATTACTTCTTCAATATGTTTATTTGTGTACTGTTATGCACAGTGGATGGTAGTTATGTGTACTGAGGCTGAATCCCAGCATCTCCTCTCTTCTTTCTGGCTTATAACTTCCCCAAACAGTTTTCTGTTTGACCTAATTTTTCACACGTGTTAATCCAAGGATACTTAGAAAGCAGAAAGAAAATTACTTTAAAAATCCCCAAGCTTTGAGTTTTTCTGCATTCAATAAATTGTTAAGAGATGTTTGCTATTCATTATCTGCTTCTAACTTATGTCCTGTTTATTCTTTCTTCCTCTTTAATAAAGAAATTTCCAAGCAATATTATGGGTATAGCTAAAGCCCAAAATGCAGTCCTTGATCCAAAAGCCTTACAGTCAACAAAAGTTTATATAATATTTATGATATTGCATTTATGCTCTCTGCTCTCCAGAAAGGAATGCAGCATATTGACAGAGTAATTTGAAGCCATCCAAAGGAAATAGGAGGAAAGAGTCAAAACCAAATTATTTTCTTCAGTTATCAGATAATCATATCTGCCTGGAATTTTAATCTTGTTTGTGAAGAATTCAAGCATGAAGAACAGAAGCTTGCATATAATATTACTTAAAATAACACACACAGAACTCAAACTCAACATAATCAAGGAAATAATAATATTAAATTAAAACAAAACAACAACAACAACAAAAA
>WBMY01001426.1:146209-162388 GCA_013397315.1 Donacobius atricapilla
AAAAAAAAAAAAACACCCGAAACAGACTGCTTCCTGCTCTACACAGGGAATGAAACAAAGATTTCTGAAACAAGAAAGGCCCCCCTTCTCCTTCTTGCCACAATTTCTTTTTTCCCTTTACTCTCATACTTGTCACCTGCCAAAATTTTTAAATCTTTATTCAGGATATATTATCTATTATCTATTATATATCATAAATTTTTATTCAGGTATATTTAAAACCGTGTTCATCCCAAACAGATTTATTGGAAATTGATGTCCCCTTGCTCAACTTCACTTTGGTAAGTCAATAAAGTAACACTGTAGTGTTGGGAAACACAGTGAAAGTTAGTTGGTCAAAGCAAATCTGTTTCACTGCATTTTTGCCTCTGCCTTCTACTCCTATGTGAAATACTGTAAATTATTCTTTTTCCGGAACATTCAGTCATTGGCCTTATCATTCTTACAATGCCAGGAGTGGAAAAATATTGTAATTTGTCTCTGAGAATAAGATTTATAAAGAAGAAATTCATTAGTTTTTATGTAATTTTTTGGACTTGTAGGCAGAATAGCCCTTTGGATGTCTAAATTTTAATGGCATACCATCATTTATACTCAGTAGAGGTGTGGCCTTTGGCTTTTGATTTCCAAGAGGATGTACTAAATAATATAATATCATTTATATCCTACTGGAAGTGATAATACTAAATCTTTAGTGGCTTTAGTATGTTTTGTGATAAAATGTAAAATCCTGCAGTTTCCCATGGGAAGGTGGGAAATAGGTTAATGGAATTGGAAGATAAAGAAGTGACCTGTTGATTTGACAGTTGCACAAACAATGTGCAACTTGATCTAGTATGGTAGTAAATCAATTGCAGCTTTTATTTTATAAGATACTGAGATGCTGAGCATGAGCCAATTCCTATCAGAAATAAAGGATACTGCATACCCCGAAACTGCTGAAGAAGATGTTTGGTATGCCTTTTTCACTGATTTATTATTTCTGCTCTGGAAAATATTATTTGGAAAAGCCAGCCTCTAGACACTTTGGAAGCATGAGGATATTGGAAGGGAGCAGAGGAGCAGGTCAGTGCTATGTGCTCTGTTCGTGCTAGAGTTTAATCCTGCTCTGAGGTTTCACCTCTCCTAACTGCAAGCAGATGACTCCAGCAGCTCTTCTTTGAAAAGGGTCTTTAGTGCTACAGCACCAGCAACAGGGTCGTTCATCATGATCAAAACAGCAGTAACAAAAATTCAGTAATGGAGACAAGAGAAGATCCTCTGTACTGGTGGGAGGAAAAGAAGCTGAAGTTTGCTATTACCCCTGTATAATTTCCTTCTGAAGTAAGTTTGTTGTCACCTCTGTAAAATTGTCTCTAGCTTTACCTCCAGCAGATCTGTTTTAAATTGTTATGTTTTCTAAAATTAATTGGCAGTGTCATAACTCAGATAGAATTTAGTCAAGTTTTCCATTTTAAAGATCTCTTTTCAGATGTCTAAACTAGAACTTAGTGGTGAGAAAAAACTTTCTGAGGCATAAAGGGATAAAATTCAGCTTACAAAACCTTAAGTCCTGGAGAGCCTATTTTTTCAGAACTGCTTCTTAAAAATAGAGAAAAAATAGTTAAAGGATTATATATATTTTTTATTCCACTATCTCAACTCTGTTGATTCCTCCTATCAAGCAAAAACAATAGTTTTTGATATGATCAATAAGCATAGTTATTTGGCATACAAGGCAATTTTAATGTATTTTGGGTTTAGTTTTTTTGAGGTAATGGTATTTGCGTTTCTCAGAGGGCTGGACTGGGATCTGATCCAACATATTCAGATTCATTAGCCGTGATTTGGTATCCCAAGGTAACTCTTTGGAAGAAAACAAATACATCTGGATTTCACATATATTGTAAGGCAAAACTGCAAAAGGAAATGCTAAAGTAACTATTTCATTGCTAGTGCATTAGACCCAAAATCGAACCAAAGTCAAATAGACCTAGGGTATTTAGGTAGCAACAAGGTTACCCACAATATATTACAGTGAAGATCTTATTATTCTTTAAAATAATGTTACATGCCATGAGATGATGAGAACCATATAGAGTTTTCCAGGCTCACAAGTTGCATGCCTTTTCTATAATAATAGTTGGAAATGTTGTCTTTTATTCTTTTTTTCGCATAACCTCAGAAGACTCAAACGGACTGAAAAATGCTTATTTTTTTATTCCGAATTGCTTTGATCAAAGTTGAAAGTCAAAGTCTACAACCAACAAAACAGTTGTTATGATCTCTGTGGGAAATGCCACAAAATTGAGCAGCCACATATGAAATAAAAGCTTTTTTCAAAATCAGTATTTTTTTTTTCTTAGCAGAGCTCAGATAAAAATAAATGTCTCTTTCTCTTTAGTGCCATTTTGTAAATACATAGCCTCTAAAGTCTGCCTCCAAGGGATGCAGTTGGAAGTAGTTTTCCTTTAAATTAGCAGTGGTAAAATAGCCTTTTAATTCTTAGGGGGGGATGAAATAATAATTCTTTCACTGCTTAATATTTATTGGCACACAGCTTTGGTAGTCCAAGACTTCAGCTGCCTTGGAACACCTGTAAGATATCCAATTTTTAAGTTGGAGAAACAGTATCCAGAGTAGAGTCCAGCAATAACAGCTGCTAGACAGGTGTGATAGGCAAGGAGCCGGGCCAGAGCGAGCTGTCTCACTGCCACTCTTTGTGTCTTCCAGGAGCAGGACTGATTTGGGCCTCACGGAGGAGGTGCCTTTCCAGGACTTGGCAAAACCAGCACCCAGACTCCCCAGGCTTAGCAGGAAATGGGCCACAGCCCCTGGATGTGTATACATGTCAGTGTGTGAGATCCACAGGGTCTGAAGGCATACCCTCTTGTATATTAAATCTTTTCTCTCCAAAGAGGCAAAATCACCTAATTCCTCACCTTAATCTGGCCACTGTTTTATCAAATAAGTGCACAGATAAAAAGATACAGTATATTTAGGCAAACACAAGGTTAAACCCTCATTATAAGTTGGAAGCAGATTAGAAAAAGAGTGTACCTTCTCTTTAAAAGAGTTAGATTTGTTTATGAACGTCCCATTTTTGGCCCTGTAGCTTTCACTTAGGGTATTTAAGAAATGCCTCAGCTGTTATACCTGCAGAAACAGCTCACATGGCAACATCTCCTTTCTGCTCAACAGACTTGAGATTTCAATTTCTAGACCAAAAGTTCTATTTGGGAGGTGTAAATTTAGTACCACTCCTTCATATTTCAAGTTGCACAATCATTTATCTGATCTACTCTCTCCCTTTTTCACTGTAATAGATCATCTGTTACTGTGGCTGATGCCACCTCTGCATCAGTTTCTATATCAGCTGTTTATCAGCATCAGAGATGAGCCAAGGCTGCAACTGGCTTGTGTTCTCATTTTATATGAGTAGTAGTAAGCATGGACATTTTTTATTCCTTACATAATTGTATTGGCATTCATCTTCACAGTATTAGTAGTCATAATACATTCATATTCATCTTCATAATATTACAATTTTATTACAATATAACCCTCCTTTATTTTATTGCTTATCTGAGCTGTATATATTTCACAGATCATCACAGATAAAGCATTCACAGGGTACACTTCAAAGAATAATGATTTCTCCCACTCATCTCATGCTTTAGTTTTACTAGCATGAGACAGTGCTAAAGCACATAAAACAGCAGGGAAAGGCAAATTGTACTTGTATCATTTCTCAAAATTACAACATTTCTCTTCTGAGTATAATTTTTCCTCAGCTAGAAGAGGTTACTAATTTGATCCAATACTTCAATGAGCAATTGTAGCCTTCTTTGGGCAGCACATGCTGTCCATCTGCAATAATCTCTCTGCATGCAGGGAAGCTTCCTCTTGTTTGGCTTGAGGCCAAGTCTCACTCTCCAGGCCACAGCACGGCTCTTGAGAGTTCATCTTTTCCCAGCAGCAACTCTTCTCCAACAGCAACACTGTCTTCCAAACACGGGAGCACGGACAGCAGAGAGAGAGAGAGCAGTTTCCACAAGAAAATCAATTAGTCCTTCTCTGTATGCTTCCTGGAATAAGGGCCCATCTTTTTACTTTGCTTCAGAGACACAAATGAAAGAGGAAAAAGGAAAAAGGGTGCTAATAACGCTCTGTGCCTAAAAGCACATTAAAAATTGTTAAGCTGATTTTAAATCCATGGGAATACATATGAATATAAAACTGGCTGGCATTTTTAGAGGTATCAGGCCCCATTTTTCTAGACTGTAACGCACATTGGTAAAAACTGAAAGCGCAAGCTACACAAACATGAATGACCCACAATCAGCTCCTGCAGGAACTTCTGGCAGCAGCTGTCAGTAGGTCTCATGGCAGAAGAGCTTCTTTCTGTTATTTAATGTTGCAGAAACAGAGTAATGCACACAGGTACATCTTTCCCTTTAAGTTTTTCACAGCTTCTTCTTCCTTCAGTGGCACATATTCAGACATATGATACAGAAATTATTATAAAATTTTACAGCTAGACAGTATTCATAATAAATTTTTCAGTTCTGAATTTTCGTAGCCCTGAATACAAATATAAAATATATGGCAGTCTTAATAATGTACCAGCTAACTTTGCACAAGATAATGGAAAGAACTTGCTGGGTCCTAGAGTCTGATTGTCTGCATTTACAGGCAGATATGTCATATGATTATTTTTAAAAAGAAATAAAATTATGCAAATATCTATTTGAATTAATTATAAGTCTCATTTTTATATGAAGGTTGTTCTAGAAGCTACCCTCCTAAAGCCATCTTTTAACTGTTGTGTCCCAGGACATATCTCTCCTTAAATCAGGAATTCTTTTTCTATATTTATGTACCTGATATGTATATATGGAGGACTCATGAGTGATGCCACTCTGTTTCATTACCCTCACTGCAAGTTCTTGAAATTCAGATGATTTATTAATGAACCCACCTCCCACCAAATATAATTTTCTGCCAGTTTGTAGACGGAAAGAAAGAAGATCTTAATGGTTACTGCTCAAGGTACCTCACACAGCTTGGCTCTGAGGATATTGCAGATGGGTCTTCCCAAAATCATGTATCTTTGACCTACAACTGATCTTCAGAGTACTCAGCAGGATTTTAAACTCCCCAGAGGTGGGATTAGTCTGTTCAAGGGTAACATTTGTGGTTGTCAAGTCGTCTTGGTTCATGAGAAGTAAATTGGGCAGTACATTTTTCCTTGTCAGTACATGTAGCATCTGTAGCAGGAGTCAGCCCTCAGCGTGTTCCAAGAACCTGATGGATGACTTGTGTGCCATGCTGTTTTCCCAATGAGTGCATGAGTAATTGAAGTCGCCTGTGAGGAGCTGGTCCTGTCAGTCCAAGGCTTCCTTGAGAAACCACTATAAGGTTCCGTCAGCCTCATCATCCTGATCCTGAACAAAAGTATTTTCCTTTAAACCTTCAGCCACATTTTATGTATGGACAAATGTTACTCATATATAAGCATATTCAGTTCTAAATAAATATTAAAATTACCTATCTTCCATTTTTTTCAGATCTCTGGCAGAGGAAGCAAAACCAGTGCCTTGTGTGTGTTTTTCTATAGTTTCACGTCTATAAGACAATAAACTTGTAAACTTGAGATGTCTTTAGAGTTAATTGTCATTTTATATGTATATATTTTTAAAAACATTTATGAAACCTATGGTGTTGAAATAATGAATTACAGAAATTTAAATTTAAAAAGCCCTAGAGGGCTTCACAGAATCACTATCTGTAAGCTCATATAATGAATTTGAACTGTTTACCTACTTATTTAATAACAGAGACTTCTAATTCCCCTTAGGTAGTCAGTCTTAATCATCTAGCTATGTTGATTATCATAATACTTTTTTTGGTTTTTTACATCAAACTGATTAGGACAATGGGTTACCTTCTAATAATAACTAAATTATAGATGAGTTAAAACAGCTGTCATTCAAATATATTTTTTCCCTCTAAAGAATCACAAGACTATTTACAAAGATTGTGTTTGCAGGAAATACTTCATCATTGATACATATCCTTCTGGGAATGAAGGAGGGCAGGAGCATTGTAAAGCATGTTAAGTCTTGAAGCAACCACAACAGAGCCTTTGTTCAGAGAGAAAAAAACCTCTAATCTATTAACAGCACTGTTTTGCTAAACAAGTTTTTGTTGGCAGTTTTGAGAACCCTAACCCAATGGCTGGGCATGCCTGTGCCAGGCATTTACGTACCCACCCAGTGCTGGTCAGCCCTAAAAACCCCCTGTCCATCCCATAATCCAGGGCTGCTGAACCTGAGTCAGTTTCAACCCAAAGGCAAAGATTTGTTCCGCAGAGATTTTTAGCTGTCTAAACTGAGCCCCACCAGAGCCCAGTGCTGACCCAAGAAAACCATTGGCTTCCAAGGTGGGCGTGCAGCAGCCTCAGCACACCAGGGACAAGCTGGAGTTCGTCAAGCCCCACCTAAGTACACCTGACATGAGTTTTGGGCTGAAGTTGGACAGCTCAGCATTTAGCTTGTTTTTAGATACTTCTGAACTAATATATTTAAGAAGCATGAATTTCACTGAGGGTCCTTGTTTTAATTAGCATTACAAAAAGCAATTCTGTTACTGACAGAAGAATTGACAGCATAAGATTGTAACCCTTAACTTTTTTTTTTTTTTCCCACATAGCTCCTCTCCACTAAGTGAACTCATGAGAGGTTGTAAGCATGTTGTAGTTCTGAAATCATAAAACCGGCCATCGATTACAAAATGTCTCCTGCATATTAACGGATACAGAGTTTTGTTACTTGTGAGCCCTACGTTCCCCTGTATTGTAGCCATCAATAGGTCAGGTCATGGTTATGCTTTTAATGCATATATCTACTCTTCTGAAGTAATTCCCCCTGCACTTTCCTCTACACAGCGCATCATTTTCCATGAAGGTGTTAGTGGAGCTGGCATGCACAAGCTGGATTTCTTTCAAGTGTAATTAAACTAACCTGAAAGCTAACCTGAAGGACCACACTTAGTATATTCCAGCAGTTTCAGCTTTGAGTGTCTGGGAAAGGTCTGGAGTTACTTTGAAGTTAAGAAAAAAACCCACCCTCAGGTATTGTGAGTTTATAGCACCAACTGCCTCACGCTACAGATCCAGCAAATGGAGCATGCATTGGTCCCTGATCTTTGTTAGGATACACAGCCTCTATACAATCTTATAGATGGAGTTTTGGCCAAATTTTACCATTTGCTTTAAGGATGCAAAGATACTTTTCATAAAGAAGTGCATAGCATGATATATTTAGAATTGACATTTCCACATGGGATAATGCAGATTGCGTATAATGTTCCTCTGGTAAAATAGCCTTACACCATGGTATATTCTACTGTCTTGCCATCTCACACGACTGTTTTAAAGAACACAATTATCTCCTTATGTCCCATTTTAGGTTGCTTATCTTTTATTTCTTTCAGTATTCATCATAGTATTTCCTACGGTTACAGACAATGAACTATCAAGTAACTAATATGTTACTTTCATCAGTAAGGAGTCTTGCAAAATTTGGTAGATAACTTCCTGAAGAATGTGAGATGAATGTTCTGTAAGCACTTGGCACCGCAGACTAGCTGAGTTGAGGGTTTTGGGTGACATAATACATTTTTCCATGTAAATGCTAGGAAGAAAAAAAACATAAAGGAATCTAGATTTTATCCATACTGTCACAAAGTCTGGTAAGTGCATTAGCTAAGGGCGGTGATTAACTCAGCACTCCTGTAAATGAAATGTTCTGTCAGAGTAATTTTTAACCTTAGTCCAAGTCCAACTCCATCATTGGCTGTTGGTAACTTGTCACTTCCTAATTTTGGTTACTTCTCATCCTTATGCTCACTAATATATTAACTATTTTGTATTATCACAATAATGTGTCTTTTAATACAAAAGTCCCAGTGTTTTCATAATTCTAGCAGAACATTTTCCAGCAGAAATATATTTCCCTTAGCATATGATCTCATGACTAAATTATTCCTGACTTGCTGCCATATATACCCCTAGGTCATATATGTATTTTTCTTAATGGGTGAACATAAATTCTACTGTATGCAGAGAAGTAAAATGTGCCTAACAGGGAAGGAGACACATCCCTTGATAGGATGGAGGCAGGAAAAAGAAATGTTGCTCAATTACTGCCCCCTCTCCCCTGCCTCTCATTTATCTTCCCTCTTTTTTCATATAATCACATGTGACAGAGAAATTATATAGAACTTATTGCACCAGCATTAGGAGGAACAAAAAAATGGACATCATTTTCCCGATACTTAAAAAGAGGACCTCAAAGAAAGAGAACTAGCATCACAGAACATGCAACAGGAGCCATTCCAAGTCTAACTTTCTTGAAAGCAGGGAGAAGACACTACACCCAAATAAGGTTATACTCATTAGGCAAATCGTTTATTTGTCCACACTGGCTTGGCTGAGAGACTGATAACCACCTCTCTCCACCTTGTACCCATTGCCAGTCTTCATGAATCCTTGCAGAATGCACCAATATGCTTGTCAGGCTGTAAAGACCTGTTCCTCTGGAGGAATTCTTGGGAAGAAAAAGAAAAAACAAAAACAAAACACCAAGAGAATCTGAGAGCTACAGCTCGGTAGTGTTAATAAACAGTAAAGCACCTGGAAAAACATTGGCTGCAATAGAGAAACCTCATGAGTGTGTGTGGGAGCATTATTTTCTCACCAAGCCTCATTTCAGGACACTGTTTAAATCAATCACAGTATTTAGATCGTTCCCCAGCCAAATAAATTCTGCTTCATAGCATCATTGTTGTGATAGAAACTTCTGCTTCTAAAAGTGGAAGAATCAGCATATGCAAATGCTCAAACTGTAAACAGCATGACAAAGAAACTGGAGGCCTGTTTTGAAATCATGTTAAGCTTGCTTTGCCACAGTAACATCAACTGGAGGTGCAAAAGCTCCTGGCCTCTGACAACTGAACTGTTTATGCAGTCATGTGCCTGAAAAGAATCAGACAATAAAATCTGCAAGCATTAAATTTGAGGATTGTTTGGGGTCTGGAATAATAACCAGATACTTGCAGTCATGTGAAATGGCTCAGCCATGTCAGACAGACCATAATGGCTCACTGGCATCAGTCTGGGTTTCTGTTCGTGCACTCAGGTCTGCCTAAGGAATACACTGCATGAAACTGGCAGAAACAAATGCTGGTTAGAGGAGTCAGAGCCTGGAGGAAAGCCAGGGAATTTTTTTTATCCACAGAAAGTTAGATTCCTAACTAAAGTCACAAATCTGGGCAAATATGGATTAGTGTAAGAACTGGATTAGCATAAGAAATATGGAGTCCCTTTGTACAATGTCTTTACACCAGCACAAGACATAAAGCTCTAACTGTGCTTACATTTTATATCTGCAGATGGTTGAAAGGCAGAAAGGTTATGTCAATTTCTCTATTTACACACATAAGTCTAGTACTTACACTGAAAACAAATGGAGGATTTAGACTTACAATCCCTGAAAAAATTACATTCCACAGAAAGATCTTACTAAGAAAGCCCTAGACCCTCAGAATTTGGGTGTTCAGTGGACCTGACTGCATCTTGTAAAAACCAAGAACTGCTCTTTATAAAGTCAGTATGTCCTGTTCTTGAGCAGGCCCTTATAGCTACAGCCAAAATAATTTTTAAAAGGTAAAGAATGCAACAGGATTTATAGTTCATATAAAGTGACACATGCACAACTATAGGAGACCTTAAAAAAAAGATTCAATATTTTTCTCCACTAGATTATTAAAATTCATATATTAATATAAAAGAGAGCAAGAAATAAATGAGAAATTTGTTTGTAACCAAAACTTCAGATATTTTTGCTAATCTGCAAAATCAATCATGGGAAAGGAGTAGATTTTATGAATGGAGAACAAAATATGCACTGTTTTAACAGTGAACATTTTTTATTAGCATGAGAAATATGGCATAATTGTTTTTGCATATGCTCAGGAACTTGACTACACAAGTAAGTTGGAAAAACTAAATAAAGACTACTTCAGAGAAGCATCAGTAGCTTTAAATTGCTCCCTGACTAGACAACACCTTACTTGCTATTCAGGCATTAAGCTTGCCAAGGACAAATGGTCCAAGAAGGTCATTCTTACTTCAAGGCCAGTTTGGCTTTTTTCCTATACTTCACCAGTGAGTTTTATTTTATAATAAAAAAAATCTTGCAAAACAGCTTAAAAACACTGGACTAGTTTATGCTTCAGTCCAGAATGTCCTGTCTACACTGAATTGTTCAAACATGTTGGATATCAGCCTTCACAGAGACTCATGGAGTTGTATGTCAGTGGGGACAATTACATCATCTAATCTGACCTGCAAGATACCAAAAGACCTTAGGTTTCATCCCTTTATTTCTGTATTAAACCAGAAAGGCATCCAAGCTTGAGCTGAACAAGTTAAGAGACATCTTCTTCAATAGTTTGTTCCAATGTGAGATCAAAATGGTGGTTTATTTACTGTTTGTAGTTATCTAGCCAGATTCTGCTGACAGCTACTGGTTTTTATTATTATATTAGTGACTCTAGTATTTTCCCTTCTACCCAAGAAACCTGGATACTTGTGAGGAGTCACCTCTTGGTACATTTTCTAATCAAGGCTTCTTAGGCAACCCATTGTAAATTGTCTTCTGTGATCCTAAAATTGTTTTTCTGCAGCTCTCCTGTTTCTCAAAGTCCTTTGAAAATGTATCAGAAGAACAGCTTTCTAGCCCTCTGCTATTCTTCCTTTCTGTGCATCAATTCACTGATTACAAAATAGTTTCTCTAGACTATCATTCTGGCAGTTAATGACAAGCTAAAAGGACACTATCACTGAGCCGTTTTTCACAGTCATTGCTTCCAGGATATGTCCCCTACTTGTGAGCTTGCCTTTTGCAGTCCAACACGTGAATGTCCTGCTTTTGCAGAAAGGACCCAGCTTACAAAAAGTCACTGTAGGATTGACTTGTCTTGATGATTATTTAATTTTCTTCAGTCCTTGGAACAAATGTTCAGTTGTAACTTTTTGCTCCAAGTCACAAAGACAATGTCAATCGTGCTAGATTCAAGGCAGATCTTAGGCAGATAAGCAGGTCTTAAAACACTTGCTCACTAAGGACTGCCTTATTCATAATATGCCAGTTATTGTATTCTTAATCCATTTCATTTACATTCCACTGGTACTGTGGAGTATCTTTCTCTAAAATTAGATTTCCTTCTGTGTTCTAGTAAGGCTTCCAAAGCCCTAGGTAGATTGTAACCCCACAGCTATGACCTCCCAAACTAGTTAATTGCAAAGGAAAATCTGGTTTGTTTAGCTGGTAATGTAGCTAGATTAGGATTCCTTAGGTCAGTCTTCCTGTGCATTTTAAATATCACCATCACATCACCACTCTCCTATTTTTTTGAAACTTCCCTGATATTATCAGCATTTATTTTAAAAGCATGGCCTCAAGCTAAAGATTTCCTCTGACACTTGTTCAAGTATATAATCAATACACCATTCAGTTCAAGACAGACAGAAGGTATGCTGTCTCTGCATAATCATCTAAACCAGTCTGGGTCATAACTAAGCTGCCTACTTCATAAAAAGGTCGGGGATGAGCTGTGCCTGAGAGCTGATGGTCCACTAGTATGCACAGAATTTTTGTGTGTGCTCAGGAAAGGGCACTTTTCCCACTGCCACGACTCACAATGCACATGGACCCGTTCATCAGCTGCAGCACAGAGAATTAGAGGAAGTGTCTTCTAGAGACATCAATCCACAAGAAGGACAAAGCCAAGAATATAACAGTAATGAGAAAATTGAAGCATCAGCTTACAGGCACTCCATGAGCAGGATGCCAGTCCCTCAAATCATGCCTGCAGTGAACACTCCTCTTCGACAAGCACAGCATAGAGCAAATCATCAGCTTTCTCTGAGTCTATCTCCTTATCCACAAGCTCAGACTGCAAGAAAGCCAGAAAAACTGTCACATCCCTTCTCAGATAGCCTCAGTGCCATGCCCCTTTGCTTCATTTCCAGCAGCATTAGCACATAGGGCACAGAGCAACTGCTTTTCTCTGGCCATGCTTCAGGAACAGAGCTGGTGTCAGTGCAGCTGACTGGACCCAGCAGGTGGGAATAAGCCTTTCCCCACAGCTGTGGTAGGTTAAAGTGACCCTTTCTTCTCCGGAGCACAGAGAGGCCGCAAGTGATAGGACTAGAGGTGGTGCTCTGGCTACATAGGTGGTGCCCTGGCTATAGGTGGTGCCCCATAAACAGGTGAGGCTCCACATACAAAGGGTTGGGCTATTCAGTTTCCCCCTCACTCTTTTCAAACAGCCTGTGTCAACGAAAAAGTTCTTCACCAAAAGGTTGGAATGGGCTGCCCTGGGAAATGTTTAAGTCCCCATCCCTGGAAGTATTTAAAAGATGTGTAAATGTGGTGCTTAGAGACATGGTTTAGTGGTGGACTTGGCAGACCTGGGTTAATGGTTGGACTTGATGATCTTAGAGGTCTTTTCCAACCCAAATGATTCCACAGCAGAAGTATGGAATAAATAGGGTTCAGGTCATTCATTCACATCAGGCCTGTGTCTGTTCTTATTTTGTTTTTCTTTGCTGTAGCCTGAGCTGAAGCAAAGCTCTCGATGTGTATGGCAGCAGGCAATGAAAGGTGACCGTTTCAAGGAGGAATTCTTTACCACAGATGTTTTTTAAATAAAGTGGGGTTTTTTTCATCTAATGCTTTTAGCAAACTTTAAGGAAGTCAAAATCTGTTCTGAATATATGAAAACTCAACTTTTTTGGAAATATGTGTTTTTCTTCTTATTCTCTTTTACTTTGCATATAATTTGAGGAAATCTTTTTCTATCTTATAATTACAGGAGTGCTTCTAAAACAGGGTTAAGTGTCTTCTATAATTTCTTTGCTAAGAAGTCAAATGGCAATTAATGACTTGTTGGGAGAGGAAAATGTTTTCCTGTTTTTGTCTTGTTTTGTTTTTCTGAGGAGGTTTTTTACTCAATAGGAAAAAAGAAAAAAAAAAAACAGAAAAGAAAAAAATCAAATATAGAACAGAACATACAGAGCCCTTGAGTGCAGGAATGCCACCTAAACCCTGTACTCTATGTATATCTCTGAAGAGTTAAGGTAAACCTATCTGAGCAGTCTGCAACAAAATTTTGTGACCTGTGGTTGTTTTAAGCAGGGAATAAATTTTATTGGGTTACATTAGAAAGATCTTTGGAGTACCAAAATATCCTCCATTTCATGCATTTTGTTTCCACTGTATGCACTCAAAAGAAATTGTCTTAGAATTTAATTATACAAATTATAACTTACAGATGTTTTAATTACAGCACATCCACCTTAGGATAAATTTAACCAAGAAGTTGAGTTTAACCCTGAAGGGCTGTGCACCACATGCTACTCTACATATGATATTTTATATACCATATTTTAATTAAATTACAAGATGGTTAGAAATTAGCTTAATTGTATTTTAGACATCTACATAGTCCCAGATGCTGGGATATCTTGCATACAGATAAATTCTCTCAGATAATTTTAAAACACATCACAAAAATGGCTATCATGATCACAAGACTTCTGGATTGCAAAGCAGAGATTTGGAGGACAATGACTCATCAAGAATCCCACCACCACTATGAAAGTACGTTTGCCAAAGTACTTGTGTACTTCCATAAGTAGTTTAAGCTACCTAACACATAGCTCATCTTCAGTTCTCCTGCCTTAGAGAATACCTGGGCTCAGTGCTGCAAACTTAGCACTGAGATGAAAGTGAATCCTGATATTCAAATGTAGGATGGCAGAAGACTCTTTGCAAGCAATCAAGGTAATTATCTGGGTTTGATTCACCTCTGGGAGCTTTATTCAGTCACATTTAGTCCTTCTGAACACTTATGTTGAAAGGAATGCTGGAGGAGCCTCTGAATCCTAACAGCAATAAACAGTTACATTCTTTGCAGAGCAAGGAATTTTTACTTGCTGGCTGATAACTGTATTTTTCTACCCTCTAGTGGTGAAAACACTTGAAAAACCCACTGTGCTAAAAAAAAAAAAAACAAACCAACAACATTTTAGGAGAAGATATAGAAGCATTCAGAAGTTCTTAATGAAAGATAAAATCACTTTTTACAGCGAAATAGGTTACCAGAGCAGTTAGGGCACCAAAACGTACTACAATTTCATAATTAGCAAGTTGTCTATATTAACAAACCCAGCCTCAAATTAGGTGTGCAGTGAGTTAGAGTCTGCATTAGTAATAGAAAATGGGTCTTGATTCAGATAACTGCTTGTTACTTTTTTCATTGAGTGTTTTATCTAGGCATCTGTCACGATCCACTAATGCAAGCGGGGGTCGTGATGGTTCGTTTAGGGATCTCAGAGCGCAAAAGACACAGCAGGGGACAATCAACAGTTTACTCAACAACAAATGTACCTTTACTGAGTGCCAAAAGAACAATGGGATGACATAATTTGTTCAGGACACTCGTGGCAGTAGGTGACCACCTGAAGAGGGTATCCCACCACCTATGTTCAGCATCTTTTCCTACCCTTTCCAGAACACGATGTATTTCTTTCACATTGTGATGAACAGTTACCAAAGTTTTCTGTCCGTTTGTCTTGATCTTTTCCAAAATTTCGATTAATTCCTGGTGAAGCAACAATTGCTTTACCAAAGTAAGATTGATTTCAATTGAGGTAGGCAATAGTTTGTGAATCAGCATGTATTTGGATTGTAAACGGTGATGAGAGGTAACTGGGACTAAATAAAAGAAATCACATCCTGTAATTTTAGTAGTTACAAACACAAAAATTTGAATGATTTTTAGTATCCACTACTGCATTTTCTACAAACACTACATCACAAGCAGTTCTAAAGCATGCACATCCAGTGCCTATATAGACAAGCACTGTTTCAGGAGTCTCGTTAGGGTGAATTTCAAAACGACAGATGTTTTGTTCCGTGTCCAAACAAATGTCCTGAGCTATAATTGCGTCACTTTCACAAATGAACCCTGACAATACATGATTCTAAATTAACAGTTTGCCATTTCTCACTGACCTGATGGGCCCATCCTCTATGCTCAGAAGGATAGAGAATAGCTCCATCATGATTCAATCCTAATGCAATAATGGGGAATATCAAATACACTGAGGCATTACGTATGGTCAGTACAAAAGCTGTGGCTNGGATAGAGAATAGCTCCATCATGATTCAATCCTAATGCAATAATGGGGAATATCAAATACACTGAGGCATTACATATGGTCAGTACAAAAGCTGTGGTTATATTCGTAGTGGGATCATAGGTAAAATTCACCAAATTCCACCAGGATTGGAACTTTCTTTCAAAGTC
The DNA here is from genome assembly GCA_013397315.1 of Donacobius atricapilla. NCBI lineage: Eukaryota > Metazoa > Chordata > Aves > Passeriformes > Mimidae > Donacobius > Donacobius atricapilla. The sequence goes on from WBMY01001426.1 coordinate 161,633, forward strand.
AGTGGCACTGTCCCAAATTATTTTCCAAATTTCAATAAAAATTTATTTTTTCCCAATTTGGTAATACGTTTAATAACAACAACTGAAGTGTTCCCAAAGCCAATAAGGATGACTGCAGTGGTTGTTACAATTTGGTCAAATTTCTAGTTGTAGCTGCCAATTTATTCATTAATACTTCTGAATCAATACTATTTAAAATTCCCAATCCTGTTGCCACAACACCGGTAGGATGCAAAAAAGTATCACTAGTTTTATCATGGTTTATATAATCTTTATGTCCCTCAGAGTTCTCCTGTAAAACGTAAACAGAATAGAATCTGCCACCAAGAGGCAGAAAATTAAAATGATGGAATTCAGAGGGGGTTTTAGCACTAGTGGTATTTCCCCTACAGTAGGGAGGTCCACTAAAACAGGTTGTCCAGAGTAGTGTGCTGGACTTTTGGAATCATCTGGTCCCCGCAGTGAAGGAATCATGCTTGGAGCTGTTAGGCAAAAAGCAGTGATTTTGGGACACCCATTTACCCCCCATCTATCATTCACTCCTTTCACAGCTTCCCATAACCGAACACCACAATCTCCCTCCTGTGGTTTCAGGAGTCGTTTCAGGAGACCATTGGTCCTTTCTACAGTCCTGTTAGCTTGAGGGCGGTAAGGGGTGTGAAAAGTCCATTTAATCACATCTCTGGAGACCCCCTTTTGGATACCCAATAACCACCGATGTTGATGGTTAGAGATCTGTTCTCCCTTCTCCAGTTT
>WBMY01001428.1:924-14778 GCA_013397315.1 Donacobius atricapilla
GGCTCTCGGGGCTCTCTATCGCCTCTCGGGGCTCTCTATCGCCTCTCGGGGCTCTCTTATCGCCTCTCGGGGCTCTCTTATCGCCTCTCGAGAGCTCTGTATCGCCTCTCGGGGCTCTCTATCGTCTCTCGGGGCTCTGTCGGCTCTCGGGTTCGTTTGTATTTGGCGCTCTGGAGGCGTTGGCCGCCCTGCGCTCCCCGTTCAGCCGCGCTCCGTGCGCCCTCGCTGGGACCTTTGTCCCCTTCGCTTCCGCATAAAGGCGGAGAGAGTGGCCGGGAGCGCGCTCGGGGCTGCAGATGTCCCCTCCGAGCCCCATGGCGCTGCTTTGCGCCGTGTTTTGTAGCGTAGCGTTCCTGGTGCGCGGGGCGGAAGGTGAGCCCCGCCATCTGTTGTTGCAGCTGGGGAAGCCACTGCGCCAACAAGTTCCAGTGATTTTTTTTTCAAACGCAGTAAATCTCCTGTGCTTTGGTTACCAATCTGCAAAATGCCTTCATGGTGCGAAAATTACTGGGTTTGTGAGATGAAACTGTTTTTGAGATGATTTCATGAAAAGAAAGCTTTCTGTCTTTTTTAAAAGGTAGAAAGCAGCAACATTTCTGATTTCTCTAAACAAAATATTTTTAAGATCTTGTTGAATGATAAATTTAGGAATTGTTAATGGTTTTGCTGTTTGCTCTGAAATTTGCTCTTGCATGGTGACTAAACCCTGCCCTACCTGGGTCCGGGTGTCACTGGCAGGAGGGTTTGGCTGGGGGTGTCTGTCACTGCACCAAAGCAAAATGAAAACTGAACCAAATTGAAAGGAATAAGCTGAAATGTTCTAAATTAAACACTCAGTTAAAAATACCTTATAGAAAAGTCAGTGTGATAATTATGAACATGCAATTTAATTTTTTTTTTTTACCTTTTTTGTTACTTAGGACAGAGTGGTGCTGAGCCAGAAGTGACTACTGCACTCGGACGGCTCAAAGGAACACAGACAAATGTGAAGGGGACAGACAAGCGTGTAAATGTTTTCCTTGGAATTCCTTTTGCAAAAGCCCCTCTTGGATCCTTGAGGTTTTCCCCACCTGAACCACCTGAGCCCTGGACTGGTCTGAGAGATGCAACCTCTCACCCACCACTGTGAGAGCTGTTCATTTGTAGCTAGAACCTGCCTGTGCTGGTCAGAGTTGTGTTTATTTGGGTGCAGAGGCCTGGTTTTGCTGAGGAGTTATTTGGTATTGGGTACACTGCCAGTACTGGCACATTTCTAGTACAGGTGTGGAGATGTGCTTTTACACAGTGCTGCACCTCTCACTGATTATGGATAACACAAAATTCAAGCACCCTGTGGGGATTCAGCCGGGGAAAAGGAAGTATGTTTCTCTACCATTGTTACAATTGATGCTATTGGAAGTTTAGTACTAATAATTATGGGGGGTTTTCTTCCTTTTTTTTTTTTTTTTTGGATGAAGCTGTCCTCAAGATCTGTCCATGTTGAAAATAGCTGAAAAAAACTTCAAAGAAAAGCACCTTGCATTCCAAACTTCTGAGGACTGTTTGTATCTCAGTGTTTACAGCCCTGCTGGCTCAAGCAAGAAGGACAAGTTACCTGTATGTAAACCATTGAACAAACTTGTGTTTTATAAAGCTTGCAAGTAATGATTGCTCCTGAGAGACTTAACTGCATTTGAAAATGTGGTGCTGCACAAGCAGAAATAATACCAGCATGTAAAATTCGAAGTCCACCAATCTGAAATTTAGCAGCCATCGTGCCTCTGTGATTTGGTGTTCTTCATTCTCTGATGTTGTTTTCCTTTTTCAAGTGAAATCTGCAAACCAATGCATAAAGGTGTGTCTCATCCTTTTGTTTCCAAGGTAATGGTGTGGATCCACGGAGGCAATTTTATATTTGGTGGTGCTGCTCGGTATGATGGCTCTGCACTGTCAGCCTACGAGAATGTTGTGGTGGTAATTATTCAGTACAGACTGGGACTCCTTGGATTCTTCAAGTAAGAACACCTATTTCACTTTTTACAAAGTACTTGCTGTCAGGTTTAAAGCATGGGTAGTTCTGTTTGCTAAATCTGCTGAACTTCTATATCAGCTTCCCACTGTTAGAGTGGTTTAAATGTACATAATTCACTGACATCAGGACTTCAGAACACTGAGAAGTGTCTGTACATCCATCTGCATGGCCATGTGATTGCAGCCTGCTATCAGAGGGATGTAAGTTGGGCTTATTTGGTGCTGGACAGGATGTTTGTTCTGGTCTTTGCTTCCATCCCCTGGTGTGCAAAGCCAAAACTCCAGTAAAGGCCAGGGATCCGCCTGTGCAGGGGTGAGCAGAGAGTGGAGGGGAGTCAGGGGCTGAGGTGTGACCGTGAGGGGCCTTTTGCACAAAGCACAGATTGCTGAGGTTGCCTTTGTTGCATTGGCACTGCTCCTGAGGAGTGCCTGGGCTGCTTTCCTTTCAGCACTGGTGACGAGCACGCCCGTGGGAACTGGGCCTACTTGGATCAGGTCGCAGCTCTCCGGTGGGTCCAAGGAAACATCGAGCACTTTGGGGGAGACCCAGCCTCTGTCACTCTCTTCGGGATATCTGCAGGATCTTGTGCTGTTTTTGCACATGTAGGTATATAGTAGACAAAAATCTTCAAAAGCTCAATTAATGTAACATTTCCTGCTTAATCTGGTTTTTGACAGTAAGTTCAACAGCACATTGGGCTAAATCTGGAGATTTAGCAAATAATGATGTATAATTCCCAACTGAATCCAGGAGGTGACTAGACTATAACTAGCATAAAGTTATGTGGTAAGGATGTTAATGTAGAATAAATACTTTTTGTTCTTCTTTTCCTGGCAGGTGTTATCTCCTTTATCTAAGGGTCTCTTTCATAAAGCAATATCAGAGAGTGGAATTATAATTCCCCCCAGTAAAGATTTACAGCTTTCAACAAATCTTGAGGTAAGCTCATTTCTTTGCATTTTAAAGTCTTTATAGCCTAAAACAGGATACTTCTATATAATGATTTGTTTAAAAGAGAAAAGGGGAAAATCTCACTGCATACTGTGCAACAAAGTTGATCCAGTTTATTGTTGCAGCACACCTGTTTAATTTCGGTCTGTTTGGTGTTGGAAATAGGTTGTGCTGCTCTATGATTGTAACAGCTGTGGGCTGACAAAGGTATTTTCAGTCACACACATGCCAAGCTAGGCAAATGTCCATTTTCATACCCTCTGTACTCCATACAGTAACTGTGGCATTTATTATAGAAAGTTTAACAAGAATCCAGAAGAAGAATTCAGTTTTTTATTGACCTACAGTCTTTTAGGGAGGGCTTTTATGTGAAGTAAATTAATTAAATAGAAAAAGAAACCATGTTAAATAAAATCACTCTCTATAAGTGCCTTTTAATGTCTTTTCCTGTAATGGCAGATAGTAATAATGTATGTGTTTCTGAATTTTCTTTCCTTATTTGGGTTATGCTACAACCTTGTATTGTCTCTACAGCAAAGTTTGAAAAACAGTGAATGAAAATACAGCAAGAAAGAGAAGTACACCAGAATGATTTCACTTTGTGATCAAACTGTAGCACTTCTAGTAAAATAAAACACTCAAAGATCTATCAAGCTCACCTAAATCTGCCACTAAATCAAGCTATTAACAGCAGTGTGTAATGATTTTATAACAGTACTTGTCTTTGTTGATCATTTTCAGAAAATTGCCAGTATCTTCAAGTGTGAGACGAGCAGTTCCCTCTCCCTGCTGAAGTGCTTGAGGAAGCAGGAGGCAGAGCACATCGTCCTAAACAGCAAGGTAGGTGAGACTTCATGGCAGCAGAACTTTTTAATGGCTCACTTGCATAACTTTAGTTCAGCCTCTGATCAGAGTTCATTGATGGTCCATTCCAAAGTTGATTTTTCTTATCTTTTGTCAAAATACTCCCCAAATGTTGAAATAATTTCACACGTAATTTCCTTCTGGAAGTTTCGGCAGTGTCACAGCCCCTGTGAAGTTGTGAGCAAGGTTTGAGCATCCCTGTCTTTTAATGTCAGAGCAGCACAGGATCGGGAACCCATTACATTCCTCTACTCCTTGACCCAGCCAGGCCTGCATTTTATACTCCCATGCCAAACTAAATTTATGTTACAGTGGCTGTAGATACTTTAAATGAATTTCTTAAAGCCCTTTTTTGCATTTAGGACATTTAATGTGGGCGTCTTACATGATTTGAAGAAAAAATTGGAAATACCATTAACAACTAATTCAATCTTTTCTTTTTCTTTTCCTTCAGGAAGTCTCATTTCTACCCTTAGTTTTGGATGGAGTGTTTCTTCATAAGCCACCTGAAGAGATATTGGCTGGAAAAGAATTCAATGCAGTCCCGTTCATGATAGGAGTCACCAACAATGAATTTGGCTGGAATATTAGATCGGTAAATTAATATCTGTTCTTTATTTTTAATGTGTTTCTAATGTTTGTATTAAGTGATAGGACAAGTCTTTGCATTGTTGGAAATACATACAAGGTAAACATTGCTTGCATCGTGGCTGTGCAGTGACTCAGAACCACTAGGTCACAGGAGGGTGAGAGAGGCTTTGTCCTGCAAGTTAAACTACATGGACACATCAATTGGAACGTCACTTTTGTACAGTGCTTTCTTATCCTAAAACTTTAATCCCTCATCCAGGCAGAGAGAAAAAGAATGCAACAATCAAGAACTTATTACTCAAAGATAAATAAAACCAATCCTTTCCCCCACAAGGCTCAGTAGTCAGGGTTGATACATAGTGTGCTTAAAAATGTGCCACTCATCACCTAGACCAGCGTCCCCTGGGTGTCATTACCGCCCTGCAGAAAGAGGTTTAATTTGAAAATCTCATCTGGGGCAGAGTGAGGGGACAATGCAGGTGTCCAGCCCATTCTCCTTTCTCATGGGAACCCAATGGGTAACTCCAAAACATGAGCAAGTGCTCTCAGTGCACAAAAACTGCAGGAGATGGATTTGTGTCCTCGCTCTTTCTTGTCCCTTTCTTTTATTTCCTAAATATTCAGGTTCTTTTCTGTAGTACAAAACATTTGTTCAGAATCTATGAAGCAACTGTCGCTTGGAGCGCGCTGGTTGTAAGTCCCAAAAGAACAATGCAAAGTGAAATCTGCTTGAATTTATTTTGCAGACAGAAGAGTTGTTTTATGTAATTCTGTAAAAGAGGAGGAGCACTGCATTATCCTTATTTCAAAGGGCTCAAACAATTGGACTAGAGACAGACTGCCAGTGACTTTTAAGATCCCCCCCAACAGAATGAAAATAAGCCTGTGAGACAGAAGCAGCTTTTTGCTTCAACTCTGCCCTCATGTCTTCTAGTCTTACAAGTTTCTTAATGTCGATTTAAGGATAAATTATGTATTAGGAGTGGTTTATGTAGAAACCTTCACCAAGGCAACATTTACTGCAGTAAATACAAGCTTTTCAAGACAGCTGTTGAATTGTGCTGCACTTTTACATATGATTTGATGCTTCAAAAATCAGCACCAGTAGTAAGAATGAATGGAATAATGTAGTTCCAATGTTTAAAATAATGGAGACATTAAATGATGCTAATAACATTGTTTTTTTTCTCTGTACAGACATCAAAAATGACAGGTTTGAGGGAAATAGGAGACAGAAAATCAATTGCCTCAACTGTAGGGGTTTTCCTACCAATGATTGTAAGTACTGCTGCACTGATCTAATTTGAGAAGCGAATTTTATTTTTCATGTATGTAACAGATGTGGGTCTCACTGCTTGAGTCATAGTGTTACTGAGGGCTGAGGTCATGTTGTGCTTTGAGGAGAGTCCCAGCAGAGTTGACGGGACCAGGGTGTATGGAATTACACAGAAATAGAATTGAGTCAGGCCTGGGATTTGGGAAAATGCCTTTCTCATTCTAGACCTCAACCAATACTTTTATCTTACATATTTATGGGATTACTGTAATAGGATCCCTAATGTTAAGGTATCTCATGGCTAATCTCCTGCTTAGGGAGTTTCAAGATGTATTTTTCAGTATGTTTACATTAAATGTAGCTTTTAAAGTAGTTACTTTGCACACCTAGTTTTGAGGTGTATCTTTCAAGCAGCAAATTCTAACCCTGAAAACTTACACTGTGTTTGGAGATCCCATTGGTCTTGTCCTCTTGTCTAATGGTCCATAAATGTTTCAAAGACTGAGAATTTACTTTTGTGATTCCCATCTCTCTTCCCCTGAAGAAAGCAGAAGCCAAAGATACAGTCAGGAGAAATTGCTGGATCTACACTTATTCCTCTAGAGTTTTAACCCATGTAAATCTGGTGCAAATTTGACTCGAGGTGGTTGGTTTGTTTGGTAGTTTTGCCCACAAAAAGCATGAATAGGTTTTGTTTCCCATCAACATGGGTGCTGTCCTGGACATCTGTGGCTTTGCAGAATCTCTGAAGTTTAAAAGATGGCAATTTTAGCTGCTAAATCAGACAGTGATTGTTTGTCTGTTTGTTTCTTGTCTCTTAGGATGTACCCTCAGATCTTCTGCCCATGATCATAGATGAATATCTGGGAGACACAGAGGACCCCGCAGAGCTACGGGATCGATTCCTGGACCTGCTGGGGGACATGGCAATTGTCATGCCAGCCATTAAAGCACTGAATTATCACAGGGGTAAGCTGATCAACGGTAGTGGGACACTCACACCTCCTCCTGCAGGCTGGATCAAATGATGCAGAGACCAGTCCTGTCATATGTGGGCAACCTTTCTTGAGATTCCCACTGGGAGCATGAGGGATGATACAGGTCCGCAGGGTTGTGTGGAGTCCCTTCTCTCTGTATCAGTGTCTTGCACTGTGCTCATAATCACAATATATTGACAACAGAGCATGATAACACAGGTAAATGTTTGCTAACTGAAGTATGCAGGCTTAAAAATTAAAACATATCAAAGAAACCTTTGTCCTTTGGTTGCTTGGCTACTTGGGAAGTCAGCAGCTCTCTGGTCTGTAAATTTTCTGGTGTTTAGGTGTAGACAAGCCATGCCAAGGTACTCAAAAGCGGAAATAATTTGATATTTTGTTTTCTGTAAGTTTTCTTAGGGTAGATCTTCCATTTTTACTTCTTTTGTGTGTAAGTACTGAGTTCTTAATTTTGCATTAAAAGTACATACTTGACTGTAACAATTACACTAGAAATGTGCCCAGTATAAAGCTTTGTTTAAAGCAGTATTTTAAACAGCTGATGACAGCTGTAGTTTATATATCTCTTCTGTAACTCTCTGATGTTATGTCTTGCAGAGTCTGGAGCTCCTACCTACTTCTTTGAATTCCAGCACCGGCCCAGTGCGTTCTGGGACAGCAAACCAGACTATGTGAAGGCTGACCACGGGGATGAAGTTGGTTTTGTCTTTGGGGGGCCATTTCTGGCTGGGGACATCCAGCTCCGCAGTAAGGAACAGGCACCATTCACTCATGAATTGCTCCTGTAACCCTGGCATTTTTCTAGTCCGTGTTCTATTCATTTTCATCAGATTAAAGTGCACATACTGGCAGTGAGACAAAGCCATGGCCCTTTCTCCTGGCAGAATTGGTTTTATGCATTTAACCATCTTCTCCATCTTCTCTCCTTTACAGTTTGCTCATTCTGAAGCATAGTAAGTTCCACATCTTGGCAGCAATTCAGCAAATGGGATATTTGCTAGAAAATTCACTGTTATTATCCCAGCACTTTGCATGAATTCGCCAAATAGCTTTGGCTGAAAATGAAATTGAAGGAGAGGTCAATTAAACTTGCAGAGTGCTTGGGAAGCAGGAAATCTAGGATCTCTTCTTGTCCTGAGGAGTTTAGGCCAGTGTCTCCTCCTTTCCAGGAAATCCCACAGGCTGTCAGGCTCCAGAGAATGGGGGACTTGGTTTCTTTTGCAGGAAGTGATTCCAGCTGGGTTCAGAGCAAGTCTTGGAATTCCAGCGTTCCATTTTCTGTGTGAAGGTCCAGTGGTTAGATCTGTTTTGCCTCACAATTCAATTGGTACTTCAGCATTCATTCAAATGGAACCAGTCCACTAAAGGAGGATTAAGGGTGTATTCCCAAAATTTCCATGGGATTCTGGAAGCTCCTTCTGGCAGAATCCCACATTGCTGCATTCCCACTGAATCTGCCAGTCACTGAACAGTTAAGAAACATGATGCCACTTCCTAAGGAACATTATGAATCCAGCAATATCCTTTAATTACAAATGCCTAAGACAGTATTACTCAGCATGGAGTATTTTCTTTCCCATGGAACAGATTAGGAACGGTTCTTATTTTGATAGAGAAACAAAATTCTGCTTATTTTACATGAATTCACTATTTTTTTTCTGCTTTCATTTTTGTCATTTGCACAGCAGTTAATAGTCTGGTCAAAGCTTACATAACCGAAAATATTTCCTTTTACTCCATTGAACTTTGGAGCAATGCAGTTATGTTTTAAAGCCCTTTGTTAATCTGTTACCCAAGCCTTTTCCTCTTGCTTTTTTTTTTCCTTACTTACATACCTTTGGCACTAGAACACTGAACAGTTCTTTTCCTCTTTGCCTGAATTTACCAAGGGCTTTAAGATACCAAACATTTTTCTTAGTGTATTGAGATACATTTATAATTAAAAACACACAGGAACTGGAATAATTCTCACCTAGTGATTATGATCACATAAGCAGTGAGCTTGTGTGTGACTGTATTTAAAAAAGTACTCTTGAAGTGCTGAGAAATGGAATGGCACCATCTTGTGTGAGAATAAAGAAATCTTTGCCTACTCATGCTCTGAAGAATAGGGAGAATGTCAGTCCCAAAAAACTAGAATGGGATCCAAGAAACAGGCATGTGGCCCATTCCTGGACTTCTACTGGGATGCAGGACACGTGGGGGTTTCCTGGAAGGACACAGGCACATCATCTGCTTTCCTTGTTCCCAAATTCCCTGATTTCCACAGTAGGGTAATTATGCTGAAGTCATTCATGAGGAGTGCTGAAATCCCTTGATGTTTTCTGTATTACTCATGTTTTGCTGGTGGTCTCTCTGTTGCAATTGCCAAATTGTTGCAGCATATTCACACAGGGAAATGCTGCTGCTGTAGTAGCAGTGTCTTGATCTCTGCCACACGGAGTAACTATTCTGTACTTTGTCTTTCAGGTGAAGTTACAGAGGAAGAGAAGAACCTGAGCAGAACTCTAATGAAGTACTGGGCTAACTTTGCTCGAAATGGGTAAGAGTTGTGAGGTTCATGACAGATATTGCTGCTTTGCACTGACTCTGTGGGGAATTGGCTGGTTTATTGGTTCAGTCTTAACTTGTGTGATTGAATTCCCCTGTGACTGAAAAGGGCACTCACTCTTTCTTTCCTCTCGCTTACAGAAATCCTAATGGAGAGGGTCTGGCTGAATGGCCATCTTACAACCTAAATGAAGAATACTTGCAGATAAATCTACAGCAAAAGAAAGACAGAAAGTTGAAAGAAAAGAAAGTAGAATTCTGGAAAAAAGTGATGCTTGAAAAAGCAAACAGCAAAAGCATTCAAAATAAGAAGTTTAAATTAGAGTTATAGTTTACAGTCTAAACATGCACATACTATGCAAATCTATTAGGATATTAAAAAAATAATTGACGTATATTTGAAGATAAAATTGCATTTTCCTTCTTTTCAACTTTTCTTCACAGTTGTCATACTTGCAATTATTCACTGTAAGAATTCCACTTGATCCTCACTTGTTAAATACCAGATTTTCCCAATGCTCGGGTTTTTCTGTCACTCCCCCCATGACTGAAGACAGAATGTAGCAGCAACGTTGCTTTAATAAAGTGAAATCGATGAAGACTCGATTTGTGAGTAAGACTCTCTTGATGCCAAGTTTATTGGTGGTACAGAAGTTTTGGTGTGGTGTAGATACAGAAATGTCCTCTGTGGAAAGGTGAAACTATAGAATGCTCTCCTTGCTCAGCTGGTTTTATAACTGAGACAGGATAGTTCTGACTGTTGTGGTACTTAATCTGTAACAGTAGTGCTGGAATTAAGACTTCTCCCAAATGTTAGAAAAGGGAGAAAATTTCTCCAGTACCTTCAATTCTGCTTCCAAATTTAGTTGTCACTCCCCTACAAGGATTAACATCTCTGTTTTTCCCCAGTGCTTCTCTCTGCTGTCCCCTGTGCCACCAGTCAGTGCCACTGTCGCTGTTTGCACTGGCTCACAACCTCACTGCCAGCACTGGGTCTGTCCCAAGGCCACTCCAGGGCCCTCTCTGGCTGCTTGGTGCTTGGGCTGCCAAGAACAAGGCTTGCACTCTTCATGCCAGAGGTGGCAATCACTTCTCTGCCACGTCTTTCTCTCCTGTGCCTGGCTCCTAAGCTGGTCCAGCTATCCCAGCCACATTCCTGGTCACACTGGTGCCTCACAGCAGTGATGCAGCTCCACAGATCCTACAGGGCAATGAACATCATTCTCTCTCCCTTCAGCTCCCCTCCATATCTCTGGAAGGGTTTTTAATTGTTCATGGCCAATAATGTCCTACAGCAACTTGATACCCATCCCTTCTTCCCAAATTACTGGAACAAGTAGGGTAGGATGTTCTACATCTTCTTGCCCAAGTTCTGTTGCCAGGCAGAACTCAGGAGCAGGGTGACACTGCTTTACCACTGCGGTTTTGGTAAGCAGAACTTCCTCCTAAACATCTGTCCTTGCTTCTTTGTTTTACCTCCTTTGTTGTGTGAGGGGAATATAATTTCAAAATGGACTTGCTAAATCTTCATTGCACAAACCCTTGTGGTGCTGTGACACATTCTTTAAAAGGAGATAAACAGGCAGTGTTGTATGGGTGTGCAGAGAACACACGCTCATCTTGTGTATGCAGAGAAGTGCAGTTGAACTGACTTCCTAGCACAGGCCAGCGCTAAAAGTAAATCACAGTGGAAAGTGTCAGATCTCACTCACTTCTATGTAGAGATAAGCACTGTGATACTCTTGTGTATCCCAGAGCCCTACTGAGGTGAGATTCACAGTCTCTTTAGCATGTGGTAAAGCTGTCCAAGCTTCAGAGGCTCTAGCCCTACATTTTATATTCTGTAGTTTCATTGAATCCTCTGCAGGGGCTGTGATGTTTGTCTGGTTTTTTTCAGCTATTGAAATCAGGACAGGTAGCAGCAGTTCATTAAAGTGCAAAGAGACAAAGGTCATCATGTGGCAGGATTTTTTGATTGACCCTTGACTTATGCATTATTCACTGATTGAAGGCAAGCTGCAAAATCTCTTTAAATAAATGCCAAACAGGATTCAAGAATTGTACTCACCAGGTGTATAGCACTGTCCTCAGATTTACAAGTCCAGTCTGTGTCACTGGGGTAGGAGTCTCCACATTTGCAAAGCATATACGCCATGCTTGCAGATACACCAAAATATCTCCAGACAACGCTGTAGGGATCTAAAATCCCATTTTTTATTATCTTACTGTAAGTAAGATGGGCAGAGTTTGCAGCAGCTGGTATGCACATGTAATATTTTCAGAATGGCTGCTTTTCTGGGCCTGTGGTGGGATATGGGCTCAGACTTTTTCCAGAGTGAGTACTTGAGAGAGAAGTAGCAAGTAGAATAAAGATTGAAGAGAAAAGCTTGGAAACTAAAATAGCAATGAAGGGGAAAAATAAAAGGTAAGTAAATGGGAAAATATGGAGTCTAGTAAAATCATCAAAGATCAGGAGACAGAAGATGAATTGGGTTTGGAAATAAAGTTTGTTACAGCAAAAGGAGAGCGCAGCAGGAGGAGTACTGGGTATTTGGCTTTGCAGCAAAGGACCCCTCCTTAGCTTGTGGGTCACAAGTGAGTTGAGGCACAAATGCCCACCAGTGTGGGAGCTGAGCCACAGGGGGGATCCTTGCAGTTCCACCTTGCCTGGAAACAGTTTTCCCTGGCCAGGAACCAAAGCAGTCCAAGGTTAAGAGGTTGCAGCAGCCCTCTTGTTAGAGGGTAGAAATGAGCCAAGACACAGGCTCTGTGTTTATCACAGCATGAAAAGCTGGTTTATTCCTCTTTACAGCCCAGCCATCCTGACTCCAACCATTCACTGACTCCGGCCACAGCAACTCCTGCTGTAGGTTTCCCTTGCAGCCTCTGACTGCAGGGATTGGTGTGCAGCCTCTGACTGCAGGCTTTTACCCAGCTAGACTGTGGCTGCAGGTTCCAACAACAGGGTCTAACGGCAGCCCCAAATTGACCTCACAGCAGGGATTCTCTCTCCTCAGGATCCTTCCTCAAAGTCCCTCCTTCTTCATGATCCTCCCCTCCCTAGCTCACCCACTCCCTTTTCTCACACTTATCCCTGTTGGATACCGTGGAGCTGTGAATACATTGAGGAGCTGTGACTCCTCAATGGCAAGGCTGTATTGGGTAATTAACAGAGCTGCTACTTATCAGGGGTGAGGTCACCTCTATTCCCTTCTCTTACAGTAGGAGGAGACAGTGAGGGAATTTACAGCAGCAGCCAAGCAGGCAAAGAGGAGTGCAGAGTTTACTCCAGTGCAGTGCTTCTGAGCTGTCTCAGAATCCTTCATCCAACAGATAACTTATTAAGTTATCAAAAGATAACTTTTTCTCAGCTCCATCACTGGTTCCCCAGGCCCCTGTGCCATTAATTGCATTACACAATGCACACATCTATCATTACTGTATAGACTGCATATTCAAGCAGTGCAGACTACTCCCAAACCAGTTTTATTCACCTTTACTGTCACTCTTGAGAATCAAGGCAAAAAGCCTGCCAGGGAACACCTCTAGAGCCACAATTCATTGTAATTCTGCACTGAAGTTTTTGTCCTCATTGTTTTCTCAGCAGCTCAGATTTACTGCATTTCCCATCTGCCATGCACAGTGAGCACTGTCCATGCCCTCAGCCTCGGGAGCTGCACCCCAGCACAGCCTGGCAGGGCGGGCAGGGCACTGGGGCACAGCTCAGGGACCACCACAAACACAGCAAAGGCTGGAGACACAGCGTGCACTGCATGGGGTCACCTGCAGTACCTGCCAACAGTTTGCTCTGTGAGCAGCCAGCTTAAAGCTGACTGGGGTTTATCTCCAGGGGCTGTAAATCACACCAGGGCACACACACGGAGGAAGATCTAGAGTAAAGTACAGAAGCAGCATTTGGAGTAAAGGGCACAAGCACAGCCACAGCAAGCAGGATTAACAGGTGCGCAACAGATGTGCTAAACTGATTTAAAGACTGGGTCTTGTAACCCACTGAGCTGTAAAGAGAGGTGTGAGCAGGAATGGATCTGTAGGAATGGAGCAACTCTCTGGTGGAGACAGGCTGGGAGAGCTGGGTTGTTCAGCCTGGACAAGAGAAGGCTCTGGGGAGACCTTTGAGCCCCTTGCAGTACCCCAAGGGAGCCTACAAGAAAAATGGAGAGGGGCATTTGCCAAGGGCCTGCAGTAACAGGACAAGGGGGAATGGCTTCAAGCCAGTTAAGGTAGGTTTAAATCAGATATCCAGAAAAAATTCCTCCCTGGCAGGGTGGGCAGGCCCTGGCACGGGGTGCCCAGAGCAGCTGTGGCTGCCCCTGGATCCCTGGCAGTGCCCAAAGCCAGGTTGGACAGAGCTTGGAGCAGCCTGGGACAGTGGGAGGTGTCCCTGCCCATGGCCCAGGGTGGGATGAATAAAACTTTGAGGTTTCTTTAAACCCAAACCATTCTGTGGGCATATCATATGATTTATTGAAATGCTGCTTCTGACTGCAGAGAATTCCCATGATCTGAAATTGCAAAACTGTCTTTCTGAGGCAAGAGCTACCGAGTCAGGAAGAAAAAACAAAAAAAAAAAAAAAAAGAAAACAAGTAAAAGC
>WBMY01001428.1:16289-36361 GCA_013397315.1 Donacobius atricapilla
AAAGTGTTTTTCTGAGGAAGAAATTACGAGATAAGGAAAAAAAAAAAAAAAAAAAAAAAAAAAAGAAAAAAAGGCAGAGCGTAATACTTCCATAAAACCAACACAACCTCTTAGTGTGTGCAGAAAATCTCTATTCAGCTATTCTCTCCTTCTCATATCATCCTTCACTTATGGATGTGAAATGATTTGAAATAAATCCTCTGGATTTTCCAGAGGCATTAAATACATAGTTACTACCCAAGTACCACCCTTTGATATTGTTCCCACATTACAAAAGCTCGTAATTCATCTCTTTATTGTTGTAACTATTGCAACACTATACCAAACATTTCTGAACACACAAAACTAAGTGACAGATGCTTCTTGAAGCCTGCAGGAAGAGCTGAGATTTTTCTACTGTTGGCTTTTGTCAGAATAATATCCTTTTATGAGAACAAAAATCACTCAACTTTTACTTCAGTCCAAGTACACTTTTCAGGGGTGTTGGTTTGGACTTGGCTATATTGTGTTTCTTACACTGAGATCTTAATACCAAAACCAAGTAAATGTGATAAAGTAGCATCGAGGCGCCTTCCTGGTCTGTGGGTGCCGGGTGAGGAACCCCTGCGGCCCCTGTGCCACCGGGGCTGCTGCAGCAGCCGGGCAGCGCTCCCGCTGAACGCGGGGCTGTTCCCAAAGCACTCGGGAGCCCGCTCTGCCCGAGATTCTGCGAGGAAGATTCGAAAGGAGCATTGGGGAGGCAGCAGGAGCCCCGAGGAGCAGGAGGGCTCCCCGTTCCCCACCCGAGCAGGGCAGCCCCGGTCCTGGCTCGCAGCCCGAGCGCTCCCTCGCTCTTCCGTGTTTGCCTTGCATAACGCAGCCCTGGCCGCTCCTATAAAGCCGCAGCCCGCGGGGTGGCTGCCAGCGGCACCATGGCAGCTGCCAGGGACACGGTGCTGCTGGCCTGGATCCTCTTCGTCGGGGGCACGGCGCTGGTGGCCACAGGTAAACACCGGGGCTTGTGCCCTTCGGTCCTGTAGGGCGAGGGGCCACCGGCAGCTGCCTCCCGGTGCCACCGAGAGCCGGGCACAAAGCCTGGGGAGAGCTGGGCACTAACCCTGGGGAGAGCCAGGCACTAACCCTGGGGAGAGCGGGGCACAAACCCTGGGCTGAGATGGATGCAAACCCTGGGGAGAGCCGGGCACTAACCCTGGGGAGAGCCGGGCACTAACCCTGGGGAGAGCCGGGCACTAACCCTGGGGAGAGCCAGGCACTAACCCTGGGCTGAGATGGATGCAAACCCTGGGGAGAGCCGGGAACAAATCCTGGGGAGAGCTGGGCACTAACCCTGGAGAGAGTCAGGCACTAACCCTGGGCTGAGATGGATGCAAATCCTGGGGAGAGCTGGGCACAAACCCTGGGGAGAGCCGGGCACCAACCCGGTGGAGAGATATCCACAAACCCTGGGGAGAGATGGACACAAACCCTGGGCTGAGATGAGCACGAACCCTGGGCAGAGCTGGGCACGAACCCTGGGCAGAGCTGGGCACACAAACTGAGCTGCAGAAATAAAAAGTTCATTTCAGTTTTTAATCTGCTTTCAGTCATTTGTCTTACTTGCATTCTTTGCAAATAAGCAAAATCCAATCCCTGTCCCAAAACCTTGCCTGCTGAGGCTAAGCAGCCACAGTACCACACCTGTAATTTGGTATTAGGACTTTCACACAGAGATTAAAATGGGTCTTGCTTGAATGTTAACAGGATTTGTTTGTGCCAAACTATTTTTAGGTATGTTCGAAGCTTTTTCTTTTGGCTGTACACACTATCAAGGGTCTGGAATATATTTTCTCTGTTCATTTTCTTTTCTTAATGATGTAATCTACTGGATTTTTATCCAGCAACCCAGGTAAAAAAAAAGATTAGGATCTCTATGCAACCACTAATGTGTGTGTGGTAAGACAATACATATTATATACATGAAGGAGATTGTACATAGAGACCAATCAAAGTGAAGTCTGAAATAATGTCAGCTATACTGATTTAATAAAGGCATCATAAAAATCTGTTAGAATAAATTAGCAAATCTAAAATTTAGAGTCAACACTAGTAATCAAATTAGTAAAATAAATCAGTAAAATAAAATAGCAGATTAGATAGTGTACTGTCAAAACTGATTAGAGTTTGTTGAACCTTTATGTATAAAAAGTACTGGTTTAAGTAAACAAAGTGTGTATGTTTAAGTAGCAAATCTAGCAATCACTTACAAACAGACCAATTATGTGATTTTGTGCTCCTGTCCCGCAGAACAACCAGAAGCAGAGACCAAATACGGGAGAGTCCGAGGGTACCAATTCCAAGTGGATGCAGCTGAGAGGACTGTAAATGTCTTTTTGGGACTTCCCTTTGCCAAGCCTCCAGTTGGATCACTGAGGTTTTCTGAACCCCAGCCACCTGAACCATGGGAAGGTGTCAGAGATGCCACTTCCTACCCACCAATGTAAGGCAATGATAAAACCACTGAACCTTTAAAAATGTCAAACTCCNCAGCTATACTGATTTAATAAAGGCATCATAAAAATCTGTTAGAATAAATTAGCAAATCTAAAATTTAAATGAGTCAACACTAGTAATCAAATCAGTAAAATAAATCAGTAAAATAAAATAGCAGATTAGATAGTGTACTGTCAAAACTGATTAGAGTTTGTTGAACCTTTATGTATAAAAAGTACTGGTTTAAGTAAACAAAGTGTGTATGTTTAAGTAGCAAATCTAGCAATCACTTACAAACAGACCAATTATGTGATTTTGTGCTCCTGTCCCGCAGAACAACCAGAAGCAGAGACCAAATACGGGAGAGTCCGAGGGTACCAATTCCAAGTGGATGCAGCTGAGAGGACTGTAAATGTCTTTTTGGGACTTCCCTTTGCCAAGCCTCCAGTTGGATCACTGAGGTTTTCTGAACCCCAGCCACCTGAACCATGGGAAGGTGTCAGAGATGCCACTTCCTACCCACCAATGTAAGGCAATGATAAAACCACTGAACCTTTAAAAATGTCAAACTCCATGCGATTCCATGACACTGATGTACACACAGGGCCATCCTGGAAGATAAATTCCTTGGTGCCTTCTCGTTGCACCTGCAGCTGGTACAGCAGATGTGTTTCTAAAGACACACTATGAGCTGCTCTCCACCAAGAGCTGCTGTTTCATGGGCATCAGTGACGAACTGAGTGGAACCGCACTTGACAGATAATGCTCTGGCTCAGGAGCCCTTGGCCATCACTTACCAATCACTATAAACCTTTGAAGCAGAGACAGAAAGAAGCTGAGGAAATGTTGGAACACAACATCAGGGGGAAAATGCTGAGTCAAGTGCAGAAAAGGGCACATAAGAAATGCAGAGCAATTCTAATCTATGTTGTAAATGTCTTGCCCCCACTATCCTACCGCTCTTGTTTAGTATCTCAAACCTAATACCTACCATTGCAACATAAAAAGGCATTGGAGTTGTAAAATTATTAATTTGTATTTTCATTGAAGTAATTTATAGCCATATGTATTTGCTGATATATTTCTGTGATGTTTTGAAACATGCAAAATTGTATCTGCATGTCACTGTGTATTGCAGTGGCTTTATTTTTACAGATCTCATTCATGGCAGATCAAAAGAAGAAAATACATTAAAAGTAAAAACATATTATGTTTGCAGTTGCTACCAGTCTAGAAATGTGCTAGAGATCAGTTTCTGGTTGGCACTTCGTTGTGGAAGTACAAAAAAGCTTCTCTTCATAGCTTTCAGGTATTACTTAATTCTGTTGCTTATTACTTTTTCATTTATTCAGGTGTCTACAGGACAAAGTACTGGGACAGTATTTTTCAGACATTATTACCAACAGAAAAGAGAAAGTTCCTCTCCAAATGTCTGAAGATTGCCTGTACCTAAATGTGTACACACCCGTTTCTACAGGAAAACAGGAGAAGCTGCCTGTAAGCAAAATCCTTGTAACAGCTTGAGCAAAATTACCTGACAGCAGACCTTCATTCAACCAGCGCCATGAGCAGACATGCAGGGGCAGTTTTGTAGTGATGATCAACTTACATGCTTTGCCCCAACAAATATTTGCTGAAATTAAAAAGAGACACAAAATCCTATTTTACAAGTAAAATTGTGTTGGCATTTTATCTAAGTAAGGCTTGATTTAATATCAATGATCTGTCCAAAGTCCCAGGGCACTGACACAGTGTAAGTATTGAACAAAATCAGTGCCATTTTGTAGACCCGCAGGCCTGAGATGTGAAAGATTTCTACAATTTGTGAAATGTAATCTGAAACATTCAGGAGTGAAACAGCACAACATATTATGTCTTGGCTTATACTTAGTTTTTATCACCGGGAGCTCATACCTGTGCTGGGGTGACCCTGTTTTTCTCTTTCCAGGTGTTAGTATGGATCCATGGAGGTGGTTTAGTTTCTGGATCAGCTTCATCATATGATGGCTCAGCATTAGCAGCCTTTGACAACGTGGTGGTTGTAGCAATTCAGTACAGATTAGGTGTTGCTGGATATTTTAGGTAAGATGGTTGATCTCAGTTTTACCTGAGTGATTTCCAACGTGATGTGTGCAAAGCCTTTGTAAAGAGAAGTGCAGAAGACTTGCTAATGCAAAGAAACATTTCTGAACTGTATCCTCAAGAGTTGGAGACAACCTTCAGTCCCAAGGCAGCTTCCAAACCTGTTCGTGTGGGGTTGCTGCTCCAATCTCAGGGCTTTCCGAGCCATTCACTTGTCAGTTGAGAAGTTCTGTGTAGAGAATGGCAGATGATATCTCACACCACAGATCGTATTTTCCTCTGCCTTTTTGCTTGCATTGAGCATTTAAACAAATCTGTTCTCTCCCTGCAGCACTGGTGATGAGCATGCCCGAGGTAACTGGGGATATTTAGACCAAGTAGCGGCCCTTCGGTGGATTCAGGAAAATATCATACATTTTGGAGGAGATCCAGGATCCGTCACTATCTTTGGAGAATCTGCAGGAGGAATCAGTGTTTCTGCTCTTGTAAGTTCACAGTAATGAATTTTAATTACTTAGGGAGAAAAAAATGTCCATCCATTTTCAGTATCTCCATGAGAACTCAGCGAGAGAAAAGGGTCGGTGTTACAGTGACACATCTCCCGGGTCTTTGATACAACAGCAAGGCAAGGGCAAGCTACAGCAAAACAATACAGATATTGATGGATAAAAAGGTGTAATTTTCATACTCAAATGTTGTAGTTAAATAACAGAATGTTATTACTCATCCGCTGAATTAAATTCTGGTTGGTTTGGGGTCTTTTTTTCAATGTAAAAATCCCTCACAGTCTAATTTCATGAGAAAAGTCCTTTTAGAGGAGTTGTGGACTCTTGCCCATTTTGTGTTTGCTTTGACAGCCACTTGTGCAAAGTGATCGAGGTGAATAGTCCTGATAGCTGAAGTAGCCCTGCACTTTGTGACCCAGGGATTGTGTAAAATCTCTGCTTTGACACACAGCACGTTGGCTGTGACGCTGTCCTTCTCCAGTCCCTCACACTTTGGTACAGATTACACAGCCGTAGCAGGGTTCATTGTTCATGGGGAACAAATCCCATTTTCCTCCGGCCAAAAGCTCTTTCTAGCCCTTCTGCAGCACAGCCAGACTGCCTTGGGCACTTTCAATCTGCACCTGGCCTGCAGCGTGGTGCCGTGAAGCACTGGAAGCAAAGTGCAGTGGGAGGGCAAAGGCAGCTGAACTCCTCATCCCTGCAGCGCTGCCAAAGCCCTTTGCACAGCTGGACTATGGCCAGAGGCTACAAAGAACACTCCTACACACAGGCTTTCAAAGTGTTCCAAATGGCCACTGCTGACACCGAGATCCGCAGTCACTGGGGAGAACACAGTGCTTGTCATGCTTGTTCTTGATTTTTCACAGGTCTTATCTCCCCTGGCCAAGGGCTTGTTCCACAAGGCCATTTCAGAGAGTGGTACTGCATCCCTGGGCTTGTTCACTGACCAGCCTAAAGAGGAGGCAAAAGTAGGTATTTGTGGAAATTTGAATTACTTTTTCCAGAAAGTTTTGCGTATCTTGAACTGTTCAGTCCAAAATATGGAAACATGGTTTTTTTTCTTGTGAAACAAAACACAGTCATAAAAGACAGCATTTCTGTGTGCAAATAGTACATGTTTAATTATGTGTTGCTTTTCAAACACCCAAATATCCACAAAGGGAGAGGAATGAAATGTAAAGGAATATTGTACATGTAGTGTCTTCAAGAAAAGTCAACCTATAATTTTTGGCTGGAAAATGGTATCACTCTGAATACTCTTGTGTTCCCCTCCTTTTTGATGCTTGTAGTGTGCAAATAACCAAGACTTTACTCAGTTTTTTTTTTTAATTTGAGAAGTACCAGCTTCCACCTCTTTCTTTTCTCTTCAACTACAAGGAACAATTTCCAGGAACCTGGAACCGGGGAAAACATAAAAGAGACAGCTCTCTCTAATGACAGCTGTTACTCCAGCCAAAAAGACATCACCAAGAGTGGTAGAACGTGCTCTCTCTTACACTGCAGATGGTTTATTCTCTAACTCCTTTATGTCACCCAGCCTTCTCAGCCCAGCATGTTATTTACCAGAATTGTCTCAGAGTATTTCTGTATCAAAAACCCTGGAGGCAGAGGTTTTCTCCTTCTGCCCAGCCCATGATATGAAGGGCTGTGAGGGCTTCCAGTGCCCTCCCTCTGGAGCTGGGACAAGCCAGGCAGGAGCTTGGGCTGCTCCTGCTGGACTCGGTGTCTCACGGAGCCAGATAGAGGAAATGTATCCAAACTGCTTGTTTTCACTGCTTGCAGAAAATTGCTGCTGTCTCTGGCTGTGAAAGATCCAGTTCAGCTGCAATGGTTGAATGCTTGAGAGGAAAAACAGAAGAAGAACTAGCACAGATAATACTGAAAATGGTAGGTGAAATGATACTTCTTGCATTTAAATGACATCTCAGACTTTCATAACAGAGAATACTCCTCGTGTGCTGTAATATTAGGAGAATCTGAAGTGGATGTAAAATCTGACTTTCTTCACTTTTTTAGGAGATGGCAACACTGCAGCTCTGCACTGACTCCTCGCCTGAAAAGTGCAAACAGGTTCCTGCCCTTCCATTCTGCATGCACTTGGAACTACCTGGGGTTTGCTGTTGTGCTCTGCCAGGGCAAGGGAAAGAAAATGGCACAGCTTATTCTGGAGAACCTGAAAATCAAATATCAAATCATATATTATGTCCTACTTTTAAAAAAGCTCTTATTACAATGCTTATGTGCCTTTGAAATTTTTTGGGTTTTTTGCCCCACTGTTCCACACATCCATGATAATATTGAACTAAGAAAAGATGTAAATTCAACATAATGACTTCTATTTCACAAACATTAGAAATACCTTCACAATCTTCTGCCCAGTGCAGAAAATCAGTCAGTAAAAATTTTAAAATGGCTTGGATACCATTATTTCTTGTATTTATATTTGGGTTCACTTTGGAACTGCAGGTTAATTTGAACTTCTTTTAGAAGCAAAATGAATGTATTAATGAAGCTTTTTCTTTCCCCCCTTTTTATTCAGGATTTCTTTTTCATCAGTGCATGTGCAGATGGTGTATTTTTCCCAAAGAGTCCCAAGGAATTACTATCTGAAAAATCAATCAATGCAGTGCCATACATGATAGGAGTAAATAACGCTGAATTTGGATGGGTAATTCCGACGGTGAGAGACTTATGATGTTGTTATTTAAACATCATTTTGTAAATAGAGCTTTTTTAGTAAGTTTGTTTCTCTGTTATCACGCAGATGATGAAATATCCTCCTTTTGTGGATGGTCTGGATAAAGTTGTTGCACGTCAAATTTTACAGAGCAACTTAGCAGTTCTCACTGAGGTAAGAGACCATTTTCAGAATAACCCCGTGCTGCTTCTTCACCGGCCTGGCTGTCTGTACCCCTGGAGGGCCATATTTCAGGGAAATGCCATTGTGCTGGACAGCCCCCTGGAATTGGGGCAAAAATGGGCAGAGATGTGCTGCATTCCTGCTACCTCTAGTGACTGAAAACACTCTCTAAATTTCCAGCCCAAATGTCCCTCTTCTTAAAAACGAGTTCTGTGGGAATGCAAGAGTGATGCACGTACCTAAACACAGGTCTCTTGGGATATTTTAGACACCCCCAGGTTACAGAAGACATGCAGAGTACCAGCAGCTATGACAGGAGACCTCTGGGACACAGCCTCCTCAAGCAGTAGCTGGTACTGGAAAGGAAAGCCTGAGAAGTTTAGGGTGCACTGATGTTGTTGTTGGACACACACACTCTGGTGAGAAGGCATGAACTGCTTATTACAAAATCTGACTCCACTTTTATAGTATTTCTACAAAGGCCAGGGATTGGGGGAGAAGGTTGACACCTCTCCCCATGCCGTTGGTCAAGACAACTGTCCATCAGCTGTCCATATCTCTAAGAAGAAAATATGTAAATTAACTTGAACAAAAACATTGTTTCTATTTATAACACCCGTGTGTGAGAAAAAACCTAAGATCTATGAACTGTGAGACACAAGAAGGCTGAAAAATCAGAGCGACACACTGACACCTACATTCAGGATTCTTGAAGTTTTGCTTCCCTTTAATTTACAAATCTCTTGGCTTTGTGGTGCCTTTGTGCTCTCCTGAAGTTACTATATAGAAAAGTACAGATTGAGAGGCAAGAATTCAGGACTCTATCAGCAGGGTCAGTACTTGCAAGGGATCATTCAGTGACACAAACATCCACCATGAACTTAGAAATGCAGAGCCCAGGCTTGTCCTGAATGGGAGAAATGATGGTCATCTACAACAATCAATGGATTTTACGAAATCCAGCAGGGTTTCTCTGCTGTTATGAAAGTTGTTTCCACAGAAGGGAGAACAATCAGCATCACTGACTGCTGTTTATCTAAAGGTGTTTGATCCTTAGGTCTTGCATCCCTCTTTTCCCCAAGACCACCTGTACCCCTAGCTGTGTAACTGCAATCCTCAGCTCCAAGCCACACTCTGACACAGCTGAGGATTTTCTCTGAAAGGTGATGTTTGGGCTTTAGCCAGGGATGTGCAGGGGCCACACTCACTCACTGGTATTACTCCTTATAACGTTCATCATCATTTAAGTATTTCTTATTGCTGTCTCAGGGTACAACCTCTGAAGTTGTTGACAGAGTGTTCAAGGAGTACATGGGGGATGCAGAAAGCCCTGCTCAGGTCCGGGATGGCCTCCTGGATGCACTGGGAGATGTCTACTTTGTCATCACAGCTGTGGAAGTGGCCAGATACCACCGAGGTAACTCAGCAGCTTCAGAACAACTGTACAATTCTGTCTGCGGCTGCTGCGGACAGTGGGCAGCACTTTTCACTATCCAGAGAAGCGGCAGTGTTTTCATTGAACCAAAAGAGTTTTTCATGAAAGTTTATCATCTTTGGAGCAGGTATTTTCAGCTCTCAAACTGGCACTTTTCTGTATCCTCTAGATGCTGGCAACCCAGTCTACTTTTATGAATTCCAACATCGACCAAGTTCAGTGGAAGGTGTGGTACCAGAGTATGTGAAAGCAGATCATGGAGCTGAGATTGCCTTTGTCTTTGGAAAGCCATTCTTAGCTGGTGATGTACCCATGCTTACTACATATTCCTTTTAGAACCTCATTATTACTCATTTTAATTACTTCAGGTTTTTAAATAGAATTTCTCTCTTATAATCATGACAAGCAATATATATATTACAAGGATAATTTATATATTAGAAGCATTATTATGAGCATAAACATTTTCTCTCTTCAGTAGTAGATACTTTTCACTATATCATTTATCTGCAGTTCTCTCCTAGGAAAAACTCCAATAGCACAGGGCAACAAGTAGAAGTGTTGCAGTTGATTCAGTTGATACTAAATATTTACTTTCTAAAGTGGCAGTTTCATCTCTCTCTTTGCAGGAGATGCTACAGAAGAAGAAAATAAACTTAGCAGAACTATTATGAGATACTGGACCAACTTTGCCAAAAATGGGTGAGAATCACAATGCTAGTTACATCTCAAGTTTTGTCTGTGCTGCCCAGAACATACTTACCTGCCTGAAGCAGTACTTATATGGTGGTTCCTAGATACTTGGCAGAATTTAGGATAAGCATTGAAGCATATCAATGGTCTTTTAAAAGAACCTGCAGACACAAGGAAAAAAAATCTCAGAGCAGTTGCTCCATCTGCCATGGAATTTTAGATCTAAAATTAATGGTAACTGTTACCCTTTTGCTGTTCCACTGATGAACATTTTCAAAAAATACTGTCCATTTATTCAGGTTCCAGAATCACATCATCTGGGCTCCTGTTGGTTTTCTGAAATGCTCTGACCCTGAGCAGTCAGAGAGCAATGGATTGGCAAATGGAGCGCTAACTTTTTGTTCTATTATTTCCAGAAATCCCAACGGAGAGGGCTTGGTCCATTGGCCTCAGTATGACCTGGAGGAAAACTACCTGGGAATAGGACTGGAGCAAAAGGCCGCAGAGAAACTGAAAGAACACAGGCTGGAGTTTTGGGCCCAACTCATGAAACAAGATCAGATTGGAAGGAGAAAACACACAGATTTATAAGAGCTGTGGAGGGTATAGTTTGCTTTTAAACCCCTAAGGGAAGTCACATCAACAGAGTTTGTCTGGATGCAGAGTAATAATCATCTTCTAACTCACTGCTGTGAGTCCTAATCACAGGGAAAGGAGAGAAACAAGGGACATTTGGAATGTTTGTCAGACTAAAAATCACTATTGAAGCAAGCAGAAAAAAAACCCCACAATCTTTCCAGGTCCAAACAGACCATGGGACCTACTCAGTGCATATAAAAACTGAATAATGAGCTGGGAATGGGCAAATGAATTGAAATCTGTAAGAAATGACCTGTATAGAATATACAGTAAGTGTCAGACTATTTTATATGCTTATTCCCCTCTTCTTTCAGAACAGCATGGTCAGTTGTCTGTCCTTCCTAGAGCCTCTTTCTGCTTTAACTGGAAATAGCAGTAGAGCTATCCATCAAACTACATCCGGGAGGTGGGCTTGAGATCTCACAAAAAAGGACAGAAAATCTCCACTTGTTTTATTGGGTTGTGAATTGTAATAAATAAATGTTGCTTTGATTTTTTCGAACTTCCTTTTCTTTCACTTACCCGACAGGGGCTAATTCCGAGAGGTTGAATCACACTCGAGAAGCCAGAAACATGCCCAGTTTTTACTTGCACCTAAAATGGTTTCAGGTACGAATCTTTCACGTTTCTGTGCAGGACCTGAGGCTTAAGCCTTTTTCACAAACTCTTCTGGGCTGTGACTGTGTGTCCTTCAACCCTTCCTGCCAAATTCCCAGTCCAGTGGCTGGAGGGAGGACGCAGTGCTGGCAGGACAGACGCCCACGGGGGCACAGGGGGAGCAAAGGCTGGTGCTGCTCCCTGCATGTTGCTGGCTCAGCATCACCAGAGAGAAGACCTGACATGCAGAGTGTGCAGCCCCAGCCTCCCACAGCTGTGGAACAGGTCAGGGCACACGGAGACCGGAGTGGCTTTTTCTGCCGAGTTACATGGCAAGCGGGATACCAAGGAACAGGGTGGGAGTCCAGGAAGCCAGGAGAGCTCTCCTCATGACCACAAACAAACCAACAGCCCTACTTAACTACCCTTGAGCTGGTGCCCAGCTCTCACATCCCACAGCAGCCACGGGGGGCTCTCCAGGGACAGCCCAAGCTCCTGCTGCAGGTGCTCACCCTTTGTAGGTGTCTCCTCCTCACCTCGGGGTTCACTCACTTTTGCACACCTGTGCATCTCAAGCAGTGTGATCTGCACCCTTTTGTGCATTTTCCATAACTTATGAAACCCACCAGTTGGTGCAATTAGTAAGCTAGTTGCAGCAACCACACTCTTTAGTTCTGTCACACATTTCTTACCCCTTCCATTGTTTTGGTCTGACACAGCCTTTATGCCCATTAGTGGCGTGTTTGTTGAAGGAATGTCCTTGTACAGTCACAAAAATCATTACCTTAACAAGACAGAAGAAATCCTGTGTGTTTGGGAATGCAAAGCCATACATATAAGTCCTGTGCAGAAGGGAGGTATTTTATTAGGCACACATGAAAAGAAAGCAGTTTCTGACTGTGTGAGAGGAAGTGTTCTGTCCATCTGTGGATTTTAAACGCCAAATATAAAGACTGATACACTGTCAAACAGCTGAGAAAGCAGTAACACCACGGCCACAGTGCATTGGCTACATTTATGCAGCAGATTCTTACATTATGTTCCAAACCTCATTTTATTTCATAGTGCTGTATTCATGGTCACTTGGTATAGATTCCCAGCTGCATCTATATTTGAAGAAATTCTTAGCACTTATTCAGGAAGACCTGCTGCTGTTCTGTTTTTCACATTCTGTCAATAAATACCTGAATTTTTTTTTTTTAAAGTGTATTAATTATTCAGAATTACCATAATTGCTTTTCCAAGCTGGCCGCCACGTTTGTTCCGTGCCAGTCCTGCTTCTCAGACCATCTTGTTGCTGAGTGTGAAATATGTCACTTTTACTAAGATAGGATGTTTTTGGCTGTCTGATCTTTGTAACTTTCAAGCCTAATCACCAAGGAGGGAGATTTAATTCGTGAAACAGCGCGGCCAACAAGCTCTAAGTGATGTCCGGCTGTTAGAAACACAAATTCCCGGTCAGCAGAATTGCCTCGTTACGGTTTGGGGCTGGACATGCCCCAGTGATCCCAGCCCCGGGGGAGGTTAGCAAAGCTCGGGGAGAAGGATTTCCACTGACACATAAGGAATGCAGAATTCATGGGCCACGAGGAACGTGAATTTGGCAGAACCCCCAAGAAAAGTTAGAAACAAATGAAGGCAACTCAGCAACTGTGTGGAGTCAGCTCCGACTGGGTAAAGGGGAATTCAGGGGCAGGTCAGGGCCACCAACTCATGGAGCGCCCACACAGGAAAGCACCGAGCCAAAGGAGGAGAGCGAGAGCACGGCAGTAACAGCGTGAGAAGCGACAGACTCATTGACCAATAGAAGAGATAATACTAATTAATTAGAGAACTACGTACCTTGTAAGCAGTGCACATTAATGTCTTTGTTTGCTGAAGGGGGAAAGAGTAGGAAGTTTTGCCAGTCGTGCTGCTGGCTTGGTGGATTTGGCAGCCCGCGCCTTCCCGCGCAGCAGCGAGGGTGGATCCGTGCCGGGCCGTGGCAGGAAGGGCCCGTCTGGGGCCGGCCCCGCGTCCCCGGCAGAGGGTTCGCCTGCGCCACGCCGCGCTGCTGGGGAGCCGCCCGCAGGTGAGCGCCTCGCTTTTCCTTCTTTTTATTGTTATTGTTGGTTGTTCCTGCTGCTGGTCAGTTGTCCCCCTCACCCTCCGTTTCTTTTTCCCCGCACACCGAAGCTGGAAGGTGCTGCGCTCCCAGTTCTCGCAGGCCCAGGATGAACAACCCCGCGATCTCGGCGCCGAACAGGTACAGCTCGCCTCTGCCTGCCCGGGCTCTCCGGGGCTGCTGGGTGGCCGCTCTGAACCAGAGCCGCTCAGCTGAACGAGTTGCACGCCCTGCATCTCCTTTAAAACCCGTGACCTCCCTCCAGAAGCTGCTCTCTGTGATGGGTTCCTGTCACGCTCTGTGGCTGTGTGGAGAAGTCGTGGGCATGGACTTTTTGTCACTGCACTAAGAAACATTGTTTAACGTACTGTTTGTGACCTATGCCAGGCTGGTTGTAAAGTGGAGATTGCAGTCCAGCTGTATGGCCAAAACTGACGCTTAATACTTCAGTTAATTCAGCTGACTAAACTTTATTTTTCAACTTCAAGTGATTGGGCCCCATAGTGTTTAGGTTTGGATCTTTAAGCTGTTTTGTCTTCTATTTTAACTTGATCTCTTGAAATTTAACGCGAGCTTTTAAATTAATGTGACTCAATTATTATTACTACAACTTGTGAGGAAAAATGGTATGTTGGCTAAAGCAGATTGGAAGAGTGGGGTAGCAGCAAACTAGTGGAGGCAGGCAGGGAGCCTTTATTCAGTTGTTGCATTTGCAGCGTGAAATCTTGGCCTGTGGTAAATGGGCTTTTACTCTGGTAAAATGATAGAGGTGTTATTATTATTTCCTTCTGTATTCTGCCCCTTGGGTGCAGAATTCCTACTGGGGGCAGTAGCTGCCTCAGCTGGAGCTGCCCCCCACAGCTGGCAGGGGCTGTGCCACAGCCAGGGCATGGCAGCAGGAGGCACAAGGGCCACTCAAAGGGCTGAAAAATTCTTGTTCTGATTTTCCAGTGTGAGATGTTTTTGCCATAACTGTGCTGGTGTGAGAAGTGTGTGTGTTGGGAAGTCCCATGGTGAGGAGAGTAGGTGCAATAACACTGAACATTAGGTTAAGGTCTCAGTTCTGTCATCTGTTAGAAGCTGAATTCGAAGTGCGTCGGTATCGCAGACCTTGGCAATATTGTCTTCCCTTTTTATTTTTGTTTCTCAGAAGCAAGAATCAAACTTTGCTGCAAAGGATTGGTGCGAAGATGCAGATGACTGGGGAGCCTGTGATGGAGCAGAGCCTCCTCCATGTGCCTCCCTTGAGCTGCTTGGCCTGAAGGAAGCCGTGAGCAGCGAGATGGAGTGTGCATCGCAGCTCCAACAGCTCCACCTGTCTGAGCCTGCCCGTGGCCCAGGTGCCCAGGACGCACATCCTGCAGCCAGTGAGGACATGCATGGCCCAGGTGCCCAGGACACACATCCTGCAGCCAGTGAAGAAATGTCGATGGCAATGGCTGGTTCAGCTCCAGTGTTCCAGCCCTTCTACATTAATGTTGTGGATGAGGAAGACTACATGGGTTTCTGTGATACAGGTCATGCAGATAAGCTACTGAAGGAGTATCAGCAGAGAGAGTGTGTTGATTTGGAACGGATGATGTCAGAAAGGTGAGAACAGGTCTGGATTTCATGGTGAAACTGAAGGAATTGTGTAGTTCCTGTATGCTGAGTGATAATTTAGATAAATTTAGATTTATGGGACTCCTAAAGCTGAATGATGTTGTCTGGAAGCTCATTTAGGAAGCATTGGTGTGCTGTGCAGGAAGAACAGAACAGTACACCCAGTGCTGCTAAATATGGAGTCACTCAAAGATGCAGCTGTTTCTGAGTGACTGAGCACTTGGAGTGTTCATGGACTCCAGGTGGTGCAATGGAGCTGTTCTTTAAGAGTCTGCATATTTTAGAGTTTAATTTTTCATGGATTTTGGCTAGAGACTGGGATGATGATAAGACACCTGAAGGTTTAGTAAACGTTGCCTGAAAAACAGTTGTTGAGCATGGTTATTGAAAATACTTTCTTATTAAAATATTTAACTTGGGTGGTAACAGTGAGGACTTTCGGCCACTTGTGCCTGACTTGTGGACAGCATTGAATTTGTTTATAGCTAACGCCGCTGTCAACTGCAGAATCCGCATAGAAGACTTTTCAGCAGTGGTGGTCCTGTTGATTTTTGTTGGCCTTTATAAAATTGTAGAATTTTAATTATATTTGGTTCAAAATTGAAAAAGACAACACTGTAATTTAAAACCATGAAGAAATTTGAGAAGTTATTAGGAGAAGGGATTTTTGATGGAATAAAGCAGGTATCTGGTGGCTTTGAGTCCCATGTGATAGTTTGAAACACTGTTAGTAATTGTAAGTCACCAGAAGCCGAAGAACTAGAAGCAAAATGTTCACTTGCAACCTCTTAACAGGAATTTTCGCTTAATGATTTGAAGACTCACTTTATGATGCTTGTATCCCCAACGTTCTGTTCTGTTATGCTGGATATCAAGTTCTGCCCCTTCAAGACTGGTTCTGAGAGTGAAGGGGGAGAGAATAAGCAGAATTTATTTTCAGAAACTGCTCTTGCTCCCCTGCATTTTTCCTTCACACAGACAGTGTTGTCTGCAGCACGGACAGTGAGAGAGAGAGCTCTCCTTTGCTTTTAGTTAGTTTTTTTTTTTCTAGCTGAGGCAGAGAAGTTTCCCAAACTGTAGTTTTTCTTTTTCTTAAATCTGTTCAAACCTGCTCTGAACTGAAAACCCAGAAGAGCACCAGGAGCTCACACCTGTAGCCCACCAGGGCCCAGGATGGCATTTTCCAGGGCAGGAGAGACTGGTAAGAGGCTGAGCCACCCCCCATGAAAAAGACTTTCTAAATTTGCCATCTCTTCAGAACAGCGAGAAGTTTTATTGTTTAATAATGTTCTTTTTTTTTATGCTTGTAAATACTTTGCTTGTTAAATAAACAGTTTTATCCACTTTTCTCAAAGGAAATCTTTTCCCAAACCAATAAAGAAAGGGGCTGCTTGAACTTGCTTTCTAGAAGAACCCCTTTTAGAGGTTTCCTTCTGAATTTGCCCTAAACCAGGATAAATACATAATCTTTTTTCAGTGTAGTTAGGATAATTTAAAGTGAATTTACAGTGACCATTCCTTAGTTAAAGCATTCATGTCATACTGAAAACCTTACTGGGTGGTTTGTTTCTTGTTTTCATACAGTTTTGCAGGTGAAGATGGTAATGAAAAATATGAGAAGAGTGAAGTCAAAAGCTGGGACCACACATTCCATAAATTCATGAAAAGAATATCTGTGTGTCCTGAACAGATTCTAAGGTATGTTGATAATCTGGTTGTAACAGGGAGATACAAATCATTGGTATGGATGGTTGGTACATCAAAATAAATTGTTTAATTGGAAATATGTGTATGGTTTAATTCCTTAACAACAACAACAAAAAACTGCTATGGAGGCTGTTGCCATGTCTCTGGTCAGACTTCAGTCCCTGACTGGGCTTTCTTTATACAAAATTAAAGTAGATGAGAAGCAAAGCAGGATCAGAAACCATAGCCCTGGCTATGGGAGACTTCTGACATAAGACTCGATGAGAGGAGACCCTGACTGTATTTGAAGCCTCACTGAAATAAGGTTTCCAAGAGACAGTGTTGAGGTGCAAGTATAACACAGTGATGTGCTGGTGGTGATAGATTTCCAAGGCTATCTGCTCCTCTGATATTTTGTGGTCCATTTGGAATTACTAATGTCTGTCCTGCAAGGAATTACTTGTTTTAAAGCCCCAGTTCTGCAGCTCATTGTGGACTCCCCTCAGCACAGTCTTTAGGTCTTGTAAATCTGTTGCTTTTCCTAGAACAGAAGCAGGTGTAACCTCAGAGTAGCTGCTCTTCCTCAGAGAGGAGTTAGTTCTGGATGGGAGTATAGTAAAGAGTAAATCATAAGCCATTCATAGTCCCAGAAGAGAGAGGTTTTCATGGATCACACCAGCTGTTCCGGGGAGCCCAGTGCTGCCTGTCTGGTCAGGCTGTCTCAGTGTGGTGACAGGGTTTTTGTTTAGCAACTTCCAGTAAGAGGTGGAACTAACTGGGCCCTTTTTAATGAGGAGTTAAAAGTCTGAGTGCCTGCTTAGACAGAAAAGACTCATGAGAGACTTTTATTAATTGTCAAAGACTATACAGGAGATTTTCTAATGCAGAGTGCAAGTAGCATTTTCAGACAGCTTTTCACTGGATCTGTCACTTTGCAGTATTGTGCTCTTTGAATTTGCCATTTCTCTAAAACGCCACCTCTGGTGCTCCCTTGGCTGTCCCTGGTTACAATCTTTCCATATCCTCCCTTTTCCCTCCCTGGGGACTCTCAGTGTGCTCTCAGACTCCCATTTCCCTGCCTGCAATGGTCCCTGTTGGCCTTCAGCAGAGCACAGAATCTCCTGCTTGGCATTCAGTGGAAACCATCCTTGGTCTTTGTTGTCTGTTAGCTGCAAAGCTCTGATAGCTCTTACAAATAAACCATCACTTCTAAGCCATAGCTACAGTGGTTTTGAGACCAGTTTGGTGTTAAATCTTTCACTTGCTGAATTTTATCTTTTATCTTTTTATTGTTTAGGATTTCATTTTTCAGGAAAGTATAGTTTGCTTAATGAAATTATTCTAGTACAGCATATTTTGGAGGTGTTTATTCAAAGTATTTGTCTCCTCTAAATCCAGCTCTTAATCCTTAAGATTTTCCAAGCATTAACCTACCACGTGTTTTCCCCTCTCTGTCTTTATTTTTTGGTTCATGATTCCTTCGAAGCTTCTGACTCACAACCATGTTTTTTACTTGAAGCAGGTTCACAGATTTCAGCAAGTCCTGAACTCTGTTGCCAACATGTAGATTTCCTGTCAAATTTCGATATTTAAAAAATGGTAATTTTTTCCTCCTTATCTTCTCTCAGATACTCTTGGGGCGGCCAGCCTTTATTCATCACGTGTCCTGCAGCCAACCTGGACCAGGGTATTCCAGCCTGCAGTAACTGTGGGGGCAGCAGAGTGTTCGAGTTCCAGCTGATGCCCACGCTGGTCAGCATGCTCCAGAGTGACTCAGGTGCTTGACTTGGTCAAATCAATATTTCTAACAGTCTTCTTTTTGGGAGAGTGCAGTGAGCTGCTGTTCGGGTTGTTTCCAGCTACCCAAATGTGCTTAACCGCAGTGACGGTGCTCAGAGAATCTGCTGTCTCCATTAGAGATTTCAGTGAGCAAAGAGGGTACTCTGTTGCATGGAGATTCTCTGATTACAGCTTGAGTCACTCACTAGTGAACTTTAATACCTGGAGTAGGGATAATTCCATGGCTTTGGGAGTATTTGTCTTTATTACCTCTTAAAGGAGGCCTTGGAAAATAATAAATGCTGTGAGGTAAGACTGCAGACACTTAAAAATCTCTTTGAAAATTCTGATTTGGCTGCCTTTAAAATGTTTAACATTAGAAAATGCTATTACAGAGGAGACTGAATTAATTTGTGCAAAGGCTGAAGTCTAGTGGTAAGCAATAGCCCCTGATCATGTCACTTTTCATACCTGTGTTGCTTTGTTTTTAGATCTGTCAGTGGAATTTGGAACTGTTCTAATTTACACATGTGAGAGAAGCTGTTGGCCAACAAATCATCAAACCCCTCTGGAAGAATTTATTTTTGTACAAGAAGACCCAGATCAGAGATTATTTAAATAAATGGTATTTCTCTGCATAGCTGAAAAGTCTGTTGGGGTGTTTTGGTTTCTTTTACTACAAGTATGTAATTACATAACAGAATTTTCCTCAGATGTGGTGAAAAATTATATTTGTTTGATGGCATTGTGCTTATTTCCAAGAATAAATGATTGACAGATATTAGCATGCCTCTAAAATGTGGTGGCAAAATTTGCATACTTCGGTTACACATGGAAATTGAAGTGTAGAGATTGATTCACAGTTCTAGTTACTCTTTGCATTTGGGAAAGAAGTAAAGGAGAAAATCTTCCTTGTGTACTATTAGTGTCAATCAGCCACACGGAATCCAGTTTTTAGAAACTCTTAGCAGTGGAGAACTTAATGCCACCCTGATTTTAAAAAGCAATTCTGCTTTGATTTGACCACAAATTGGAAATTAGGTGGGGAGTGGCTGAAGGGCCTTGCTGGCCCTGCAGCCGTCCTGCATGGCTCTGTATTCTTCCAGTGAAGGAAGGGTTCCATTTGTGTGGTAAAATGGCCTTTGGCAGTGCCATGGGTTTGGGTGGGGAGAAGATGCAGGAGTGAGCTGTGTTCTCACAGGTACAGAACTGGGGCAGGCTCAGCTCCTGCCTTGGTGCAGGGGGATTGTGCAGCTTTAGTTAAAGCCATCTGCATTCTCCTGTGCCTTCCCTGTTGGCTTAGGCTGAACTGCAGTACCTTCACTGACTGAAGGAAAAGTCATTGGAGTGTCCTTTGAGCATTCTGGACAGGTTGATGCTGCAACATAAATTGATGCACTAAAAGTGCAGGTTTAAAATAAGGTGAGGTGGGGAGAAGAGGAAATGACACATGGGTGATGGAATGCTTGCAAAACTGTGTTTTTAAGGAAGAATTGTAGCTTACCATGTCAACTTCTGGAGGCAAATTAGTTAACTTAGGTGAAGTCATAAAAATAAATATAAAAAATAAAAATACATTAGAAATAAATATAAACATATTAAAAATATCAGAATATG
>WBMY01001428.1:36440-62346 GCA_013397315.1 Donacobius atricapilla
CCATGTGTCTGGGAGCATTGTCCAAACGCTTCTTGAGCTCTCTTTATAATAACATAATATAGAAAAATCTTAACTATATAAAATATTAAATGTGTATATTCTAGCTGTCCATACATCGAAAATTAATACAACAAATAAAAATCTCGCACCAGCAGCGCGTCCCNGGCGGGGCCGTGTGTCCCGGGAAGGCCGTGTGTCCGGCGGGGCCGTGTGTCCGGCCGGGCCGTGTGTCCCGGGAAGGCCGTGTGTCCGGCGGGGCCGTGTGTCCCGGGAAGGCCGTGTGTCCGGCGGGGCCGTGTGTCCGGCCGGGCCGTGTGTCCCGGGAAGGCCGTGTGTCCGGCGGGGCCGTGTGTCCCGGGAAGGCCGTGTGTCCGGCGGGGCCGTGTGTCCGGCCGGGCCGTGTGTCCCGGGAAGGCCGTGTGTCCGGCGGGGCCGTGTGTCCCGGGAAGGCCGTGTGTCCGGCGGGGCCGTGTGTCCGGCCGGGCCGTGTGTCCCGGGAAGGCCGTGTGTCCGGCGGGGCCGTGTGTCCCGGGAAGGCCGTGTGTCCGGCGGGGCCGTGTGTCCGGCCGGGCCGTGTGTCCCGGGAAGGCCGTGTGTCCGGCGGGGCCGTGTGTCCCGGCGGGGCCGTGTGTCCGGTGGGGCCGTGTGTCCCGGGAAGGCCGTGTGTCCGGCCGGGCCGTGTGTCCCCGCGAGCCCGCCCGGGAGACCGCGCTGGGCCGTACTTGCTGCCCGCGATATCTTGAGAGTCTTTAGTTTTGCCGAGTACGGATTTTGCCGGTGCTGGGCTGATTGTCCGGTGATGAATTGCAGCGAGAAACCGCCGGGAGCGGTGAACTGCGCTTTTAGGTCCCGGGCTGTAAACCCATCCCTGCTGGCGCTTCCCGCGGGCTGGTGCTTTCACTTTTGCTTCCAGATATTAGTCTGTGAATGCGTACAGGAAGGGCAGATGTGAGAGGGTAGTAATGAAAAAGAGAGAGAGAGAGAGAAATACTGTTGGTGAAACTGTGACTGCCTGGTGTCCAGACCTTTATTGGTTTGTTATTATAGTAAGGAATGGCATATGGTTTAAAATCCAGCTAGAGCATTAGGTCTGTTTCCTTCAATACCTTTTTACTGACGTGCCCAGGAGTCACATCGGAGACAGATCATGAGGGGCTTGGGTTTGCAGTCAGACTTGTTGAGTGGAGCAGCTCATATCTAAAACCATACCAGCTTCTAGAAGAAAACAGTTACTGGTTTGCCTTGTTATTCTTACTTGGGCTTTTTTATTGGAATGCTTTTTAAACTTGTAGGATATGTTTTATTCCAAATTTTCCTTTGGTTTGAGAGCCTATCCAATTTGAACATTGCACCAGGGAAATGAATAACTGCAGAGGAGTGGAAGGAAGCATTTTCTGCACTATTCCCCTCTTTTCCCCCCTACTCTGCTGTATCACTTACGTACTCCTGCGGGCCATTATAAAAGAGCTGAAAGCTCCTCATTTTCCAGTTAGTCGTTAGGCATAAATCTCATCGGGGTGTGCTTGTGGTTTCACATGTTATACTTTGGGGGTTGATATTGCCTTCCAAGGCTGACTTGGTGGGACTCCATTAACTTAAATACACGTTGGCTGTCTTCATATGATGATATCCCTGGCAGTGTTTTGTGCAAGAAATAATGTCTTGATAACATAGGGAACAGAGGGGTACAAGACAAGATGAGAGCAAAAGAAGACTTGTAAACCAAAGAGGGAATTTGCTGTTAGCAGAATAAATTGCTTTTGTCAACATTTGTGATATTGTTGAGAATTTTCCTCTGTTATTGAATATTAACAAACTTGAACATCTGAAAATACTTTTTATTTTTATAAGTAAGTTGTAGTTTTTAAAAGAATATTAAACTAAAAAAGTAGTTTTGAGTACCAGACAACTGATTAATATGTGACTTAGGTGTCATGTGCTGAAAGGCATACCCTTGTCCTTTGAATGAAGAACAAAATTATGTTTTTTCAGTATCCAGATCTGAATTAAGAACATGAGTAAATGTTAAGTTATAATGCCTTTTCTTCCAGGTTACCAAAATGGGAACCGTGTAGATGTCTTATAAGTGAGCTGTTAAATTCTCATTATTCTTAGCTAGACTGAAGCTTCTGTTGAGGTCTAATGGTCTCAGGTTTTCTCTCTGGAAAGGTCCCTTTGCTCTGTTTAATGCTGTAATTCTTGTTCTCAGCAGGAGCTGATGTCTCGTGTCATCCTCTCCAGCTGAAATATTCAAAGCTTTCTGGGTAGTGAAGGTTTTAACAGTTTTGCACTTGACTGTTTTCCCCTGAAATTCTTGGGCTTTCTGGCTTTGGACTAAGCAAGCTTTCTGTGTGCCTTTTGAGAAAGGAACAGATGTAGAAATGTGAATTATGCAAATACCATTTTCATGGAAAGAGACAAGGCCACGGGTAGTTACTGCGAGACTGTGGTAGTAATGTTTAACAGTCCTATCTCTATAATATATTTTCAAAAGATTGTATCTTTTCTGTTTGCTGTATATCCACAGGCACTTTTATTAACTCTTTAAATAAAACTCTGCAGCTATTGCAGTTTTTTGTATGTTACAACTTAGTCCTTCAATTGAAAACATTCCCTTCAGAAAAGAGGTGGATTATTCTTGGGGTTTGGCTCTCTCATGCAGAGGATGTTCAGTGAGTGTGTGCCGTGCTTTTTTCATAGTTCAGGTTTGCTTAATGAAGTCAGGGGCGTGTGAGAACACCCTGAGCAGGTCCCGTGTAAACTTCACACTGCACGGTCAGTCTGAGAGTGCTCTCTGGGTAACTGAAGGTGTCACTGTGCTATGTCAGCATTACCGGTGAGAATTCGGGAGAAATTCCTGACACTCAGAAAAGCTCTCCTCGTTAAAAACGTTAAGGACAGGAGAAGACTTCTAGAAAGAGTTGTTGATCGAAGAAATTTTAATAACATGGCAAGTAGTGGTAACAAAGCTAGGAATAGATGTCAGAGTTCTAGTTAAATCTTAATTCTTGTGGAGGCTAAAGATATTAGAACTTACGCTGTTCCTATGTATATATTAATAAATAGAAACAGCTGTTAGGGGAATTGCAGTCATGGCATCCTTTGTGCTCTATGCTTTATGTTTTTAAATGTTGTGATTGTATGATTGGCTTTCTCTTTTTATAAGTAGACTTCATAATTTGTTAAAGTCACTTAGGCAGCTAGTCCTGGGGATAGGCAGTAAAGGCTTTTGCCCTGCAGTGTGTGTGTCAGATGGCTGTGCAGCCCTTGATTTACTGATTTGGCTGCTTAAAGCCATGCTCTGTGAAGTGGAAGGACCAGTTGGTTTGGAGCAGCCTTTCCTGGGCCCGGGGGAAGCACCGAGCCAGTGCTCCGGGTGGGCGGTGCAGGGAGAGCCTGGCTGGACCTGTCCCTGTGGATTTCTGCATTTTCCCGGCTGAGTTAGTGCTGTGCTCCTCAGGAATTGCCACTAAAATTTATCCTGTGCAAGCAGGACAGGCGGTGTTGACTTTGACCCACTGCTGTGTGGCTGTATCGAGTCAGGTGCACTTTCAGCAGGGGCTCTCTGCAGAAAGTTTGTTCTCATGTAGCCCTGCACTTTTGTCATGGTCCCCTGTCAGCAGCATTGAGAACGTGTGGATGCCTGAGGATAATCAGGTGGCCATTTGTGCCTCTTCACTTGCTGTAGTGCTGATGTAAGGCCTGAAAGGTCTGACAGGGGGTCTGTAAAGTTTCTGCATTTTGGCCAATTGTCTTTTCGTCAAAGCAGTTTTATTTTGTTCCTTCCTGTGAAAGTGAAATGCCTCTCTTGTGTGTTTATAGATTGATTTGGATACTATTGATGTCAGCAATCTCAACAGACAGTTTCTGTTTCAGAAGAAACATGTTGGAAGATCAAAATCACAGGTGAGGAAAAAGTCAAAGTTCAAGCCTCATTACTCAGTATTATTTTGTGGATAGTGTTAGAAACATGTCACAGTTTAATTTCTGCTGGGAAGAGGTAAGTGTTGGTTGGCAGATCGTGGCTGTCCACAGCATTTCTTTATTAGAGTATTTAAATTTTTTAAGGTAGTCAACTTACTCGATACACAGCTGGTATCAAGTCTGTCTTTTAGAAGGAAGGAAGAAATAATAAGTCTTTGTTTTGTTTTCTTTTTTTTTGTTTTGTTTCTAGGTTGCCAAGGAAAGCGTGTTACAGTTTTGTCCAGAAGCTAATATTATAGCTTACCATGATAGCATCATGAAGTATGTTTGGTTTTAAGCTCTAATTACATGTTTGATTTGCAAGTACTGTGTTATTTAAATGCTACAATGGTGTGCTTAAAGGTATTTTACAAAGCTTCCTCAGTAAGGAGAAATAGCTGTAAATGTGAACTACTGCACACCTGAGTGGGAATGTGGCTTTTGCATGGGTTTTAAGCTCTGGTAGTAAGCTGTAGTCATTTGTTTGTGTCTGTTTTTCATTTTATTGGCAACATTTGCCATATGAGTTTCTACTGTGTAAGGATGTCCTGATGTTTTGAGCAATAATTAAGTTAAAAGACACCTTGAGTCTGTGATTAAAAAAATTAAGTCCTTCGTGTGTGTGTGTGTGTGTAGGTAACTGTCATTTATATATGCCCCAAGGTGTTGAAATTTAGTCTTTACGATCTGCAACCAGTGAGTAGAGTACAAGACTATGCAGGGTTCCATTGGCTGTCCCCCATGTTTTAGGTTATATTTGCCCCAAATTCTAAAAAATGGATATTCTGTAGCATGGAGGTTGGAACTCTGATGTTGCTATTAGCCAGTGAAACACTGACTCACTGCATCCTCCTCCTGAAACTGTTTATCCTGTTTCCTCTTTTCTCTCTCTTCTTCTCCACCTTCTTCTTTAAGTCAGAAAAATGCAGTGTAAAGATAACTGAAGTGTCAGGATTTCAGGTTGCATGTGTTGTCTCCTCAGGGTATGGCCACAGTCAAACCAATGGAGCTATCATAGCACAATGAATTATGCACAGTCTGATGAGCTGTGGTAATTACAGTGTGCATGTCTTAGCCACAGCTGATGGTTTTTAAGGTCTGTTACCACAGCTCAGCCAATTTACTCATTAGGTCAGAGTAGTTTAATCACTTTCCCTTGTCTGCCTGTTTCATTGGTCAAATTAGTACTAATTGCAGTAGCTTCCTTCCAGCAGCATAAAATTCATGCTTTCACCCAGCTTTAAAGTAGGCAGAAGACAAATGGGGCAGTTAAAAGGCAGCTAAATTGATAAACTTCTAATGTGTGTAATTTATCCCACAAACATTGGTTGCATGTGTAGAGTTTCTGTAGTGCAGTAATAACCAACAGCCCGGATGTACCATTTGAAATGTTGTTTTTGTTTTCTGTAGCCCTGACTATAACGTAGAGTTCTTCCGCCAGTTTACCTTGGTTATGAATGCTCTGGATAACAGAGGTGAAGTTTTCACTATGATTTTATATTGCAGATGTTGCTTGTTCTTGCTGCAGTGTCATTTGAGTAACAAGTGGGATTCCTCACCCACCTGCAGCTGGACTAAGGCTCCTGTGCTTTGCTAGAAACGTGAAGGGGTGGTTAGTGCTTCTGCAGGTGTTGTGAAAGGGGATGTGCACTGCTAACTGCTGCTTCGTGGTGGCTGCTGGGTGCTGTGGGTGCAGTGCAGCTTTACTCTGTTCAGTTTGCTGTGTTTATTA
Organism: Donacobius atricapilla; assembly: GCA_013397315.1. Classification (NCBI taxonomy): domain Eukaryota; kingdom Metazoa; phylum Chordata; class Aves; order Passeriformes; family Mimidae; genus Donacobius; species Donacobius atricapilla. The sequence goes on from WBMY01001428.1 coordinate 42,136, forward strand.
ATGTCCATATACCTTGTGAGAATGGGAAACTGGGCTTTGTGGGAAATGGGAAAATGGGGTAGTGCTCTGTAGAGAAAGGAGGTATATTAAAGATAAGTGCAGAGGATGCTAGTTCGAATTTGGAGAAGTAAAACTTTTTTCTTAACTATTCAAATATTTGCTTTAAAACCCTCTTGATTTGCAGCTGCCCGTAACCATGTGAACAGGATGTGTCTGGCTGCTGATATTCCTCTTATAGAGAGTGGAACTGCAGGCTACCTTGGACAAGTAACTGTTATCAAAAAGGTGAGGTGGGGTGTCACTCCTGGCATTGGCTATTTTAGACAACAGGGAGTGGGTGCTTGCAGATAGAGTTACAGTTCATCTCTTAATAGCCCAAACGATGAGAGGCCTTCTTGGAGTGACAAGTAAATGCTTCATTTTTCACCAGGGGGTGACAGAATGTTATGAATGTCAGCCTAAACCAACTCAGAAAACTTTCCCAGGCTGCACAATCCGAAATACGCCCTCAGAGCCTATCCATTGCATCGTGTGGGCGAAGTATTTGTTCAAGTAAGTGACTTTTTAAAAAAATAGTTACTATGGTTCATTCTTCTGCTTTCTAAACCTCCAGAGAAAGAAATAAAATTGACACACTTTTTGGTTTTTTAAATTTATTGTAATGGATTTTAAATTCATTTGAAATTGATTTAGATGGATTATGGTGAAAACCTCCAGTTCCTCGACCTGGGTTCTGGAGTGATTATAAAGATGGGAGGTTGATTAGTATTTAGGCCTTGCTCTAAATAGCATAAAAAATCTGGCAGAGTAGTTTGGTACAGCAGTGTAGGAGTGTAGGTTGAGGTTGCTTTATTCTTTATCTTTGAATGAAGTAAGCACATTTTTCAGTTTAATGCATGTTTTAACAAGAGTAAAGTTTGTTGGAATCTTGGTTATCCCAGAGATTCTAAAAATGCATTTAGTGCTGCAGTATAAATATTAGGCTGAATGTTGGGTGAGCTACTGAGCAAGTTATACAGAAAACTGTTTTGCTAAATTCATTTTTGTGTTGTCCGTGTTAAGTCCACCCGCGATGAATGCCAGCAGTGTAAAAAGCAATGTATGAAGTGGCAGTCTGTCTGAAAGCAAGAATCCTAAAATGCACATATATATCCATTAGCAAATATTTGAGTCTTTAACCAGATGTGCTGAAATTCTACTCTTGTTGTTGTTCTTAATTGTTATATAGCCAGTTGTTTGGAGAAGAAGATGCTGACCAAGAAGTCTCACCTGACAGAGCTGACCCTGAAGCTGCCTGTGAGTGTGATTGATACAAGCTGCTGGCTTACCCTGTTACTGAAATGTTCTGTTTCAGAGATTGACTCCTTTCTGTACATTTCTTAAGGTTAGAGAGTTCAGCTCGGTTTTCTTTAAAGAAGATTCTGTTTCTGGCCTCTGGGAAGCTTGTATTTTGAACAGAGTACTGAGTGATATTTGTAGTCACTCTGCATTTCCCACTCCTAGCTGAGGCTTTGCAGGGAACTTCAGGAATTGCATTTGAGCTCTTCCAGCCTGCAACACATTAATCTGCATAGGAAATATGCCCATTTTCAGTGATATTTTTATAGCTATTGAGTATTTTTCTGTAAGGACAGTAATCATAGTTACTATGAGGTGAATAAGCATCATTGTTGGTTGCTTCTTTTGGATCCTTTGATAGATGAATGGACTTGGGAGGGGGAGCTTAGAGGATCCTCCGACTCTTCAAATTCTTTGAACATCAGATAATGATCACTGGACAGGTTGTTCCTACAGGAAGTGCAGAATGAAATAGGTGAGTCTTAAAAAGAGTGGCAATATAAAGTCACTTAAAGCAATAGCTGCTGAAGTAGTTGACAGGTAGCACATGCAATGCCACTTATTTAAGTAAAGACAGCGGGGCCGTTAGGGGGATGCTGAGGGGCAACCCTGTGCCTGCAGTGGCAGCCTGCCCACCCTCAGGCTGCCGTGCTCACCCAGAGCTGGCACTGCCCAGCAGCCCTCGCTCACTGCCCCGCCCAGAGCAGGGAGAATCACACAGAGCGAGCCTCGCAGGCTGGGAGAACAGCTGAGAATGGAAACAAACGTGATACCATTGATAATAATTGGAGTGAAGAGAGGGGGAATAAAACTCAAAAAGTGGCGCAGTTGCTGGCTGCCTGCTGGCCAGTGCATGCTCGGCCAGTCCCCAGGCAGGGCTCAGCTCCTCCCAGCCAGCTCCCCCAGTTTATGTGCTGAGCAGGCCGTTCTGAGGTCTGGAATTCCCTGGGGCCAGTTCAGCACAGCTCTCCTGGCTCCGCTCCCTCCCAGCTCCTTGTGCTCCTGCTTGCTGGCTGAGCAGGGAAACTGAAAACTCCGTGACTTGGAGTAACCTCTTGGCAACAGCTAAAACATCAGCGTGTTACCAGCATTATTCTCATGCAGAATCCAAACCACAGCACCAGACCACCTACTAGAAAGAAAATTAATTCTCTCCCAGCCCAAACCAGGACATCCAGGGAAGAGTCAATGCAACATTCGTCAAGAGAAGTCATGCCCGGCACAGCTCTGTGGATCCTTGGAAGGAATCAGCAAACGTGTGCAGAGTGTGTCTGGTTTAGGCTGTTCTGCATGTGCAGAGGGCAGATCCAAAAACTGTTGAGGGGAACCTGAGGGACATAAAGCAGCCAAGGGGACAAAAAAGGCTGAAGATCCTGAAGTGGATAAACTACTTGAATGATAGAGATAAATGGTGATTAGAGGAGTCTCAGATGGGAGGTATGTGCTGTGCAGCACAAGTTCTTAGGCAAAGTCACTCAGAATAAAAAAAGATGAGGACTAACTGCAAGAAGTAGTAGAAAGCTTCACAATACAGAATGACTGGGCAATGATACATGAGGCAGATAAATACGGAATAATGCAAATGATGCATTGGTGAAAGGGGGAAACATTCACAAATTTACACATAAAGTGAGAATTGATTTTTCTCATTCAGTTGAGACGCTAATAGATAGTTCTATGAAAACATCAACCTGATTATTAGAAATCATTGTAACAATTGTTGGATGTGACTGGGAGAGAAAGAAAATTATTAGCATCTTTATAGAGATTTTTTTTGTATAAAAAGAGCCAGAAATAGGAAACTGATTTTTTGTTTGTTTCTTTTGAAATCCCAACCAAACTAAGACTCTTCAGCCAGAAAACCGAGTACTAAAAGGAGGTGGTAAGACATTTCTGAAGTAGCAACATTATGTGGAGAAAATCAGTGGGAAACAATTGTTCATTGTTTCTGCCAAGGAAGGAGTTGGGTGATAATCAAATTAAATCAATGAGTTGCAGAAGCCAAGAGGAACAGGCATACTGTGCCTAATTCAGCTTCTCTTGGGTGCAATGAAGTCATTTTATGCTCCCTGCATAATTTTGGTAATTGACTCTTGGGGTGATATTCAGATGGGATTCTTTGTTTTTTATTTCAAATATTGGTTATCACTTTATTAATAGGGGAACCAGCAGAAGCAGAAGCCAGAGCACTAGCATCCAATGAAGATGGTGAGATTAAACGTGTTTCAACTAAGGAGTGGGCGAAATCCACTGGCTATGATCCAGTTAAACTTTTTACTAAGGTATCTTCTTTACCACAAATAAATGTCCTTATTTGAAATGTATGAGGTGGCATGAAGTGAAGTCAAACCCCAGCTTGAACATTTAATGCTAGCCATCAGTTATGTGATTGTATTGTGACATCCCCCAGGTTTTGTGTTGGTCTCTTGCAACATTTGCTTTTTTTACAGGATTCCATCTGCATCTATAGAGATGGAGGGCTGCAGCAGCCTGGCCCCTCTCTGCAGACAAACCCCATTGCGATTACTTTAATGGGAAAGGGTCTGTTTACCTCTGGAATTGCACTGGGCATAATCAGAACCAGTCTGAGGACCTAAAAGCTATCAGTCATCTGTGCATTATCAGGCTCTGGCATAACAAAAAACAAATTTGGGAGTTTTTGTTAGAAATAGTTCCTGAAAGTGGATAAATAGAGGAAATGAGCTTGAATATAATGTTCATAGGTAGCTGTCATGGTGGGACACGAAATAGATTGACTCTGTAGAGCTGTCAGAAGAGAAAGAAGCTTTATTTAAAATCCCAACAGTTTCTTTTAGAGCATGCTGTGTAAAAAGGTCTATTATTGGTCCATGGGACTGACACTGCTCTCCCTTGGTTCAGGAATAGGAAACAACCCCTGGGGACCGTTGTTCTGGGAAAGGGAACACTGTTTGCTGAACCTGTGCTGAGAAACAGAGAGCGATGTTTTGAAAAATAACCTGTTGGCAGCTTTCCCTTGGGGAACGAGCCAGCAATGGTTAGCAAGCTAAAATTCAGGCCCAGAAATATTGAGCCCACAGGTGGCAATAACTTTTCTTTGGAAATTCATTGGCATGTTCATTTACTTGTCTCAGAGAGGGCATACAAAGAACTGTAGGGATGGCTTCAGTATGCAGGTGAAACCCCTGTTTGAACCACTATTTCTTGATTTTTTCACTGTACTCTTCCCCAGATTAATCAGAGCTCTGTCTGCTCTATGCAATGAATGTTAAAGAGTGGGGAATAAGTTTTTAGAATCTTTCTGTGTAGTTAAAAATACTGCCAAAGAGAAAATCAAAACCTCAACAATGTAATGTTGATTTTTCAGTCTTTTTTTTTTCCCCTTTCATTTGATTTTTTTTTCATGTTTTCTAGCTTTTCAAAGATGACATTAGATATCTGCTGACAATGGATAAGCTGTGGAGGAAAAGAAAGCCTCCAGTGCCACTGGACTGGGCTGAGGTACAAAAGCAAGGTAACTGTCTCTCCTCCTTCTGTACATTTGTAAATCATACCTCCTATTTATTAATGCATCTCTATGATAGGTACTTTTTCTTCACTGCCACAGTTGAGTTCTGATTCTGAACATATTAATTCTTTACATTCCGTGAAGATTTCAATTTTTTCTCCATATAGACAACACTTTTTCAAAGATTGTTTTGCAGTTGTTTTAGATACTCAGTACTGGCTGGAGAAAATACACATTTTACACAATAATATCAGCTTATTCTAGGACACCTTACCATAAGCACTTATCTCAAGATTTATCTCTGAAAGTTGTTTGGTTGAAAATTTATATTTGCTGTAATATGTGCATGTTTAGGTGACTGATACCATAGCTATAGTTGCAGTTTTAAATGCAGATTTGTTGTAAAATATTTGGGCTACCATGTGTTACTGTAGATATTGTTCTTCAATTTAGAAAATACACTGAAAATGAAAAGTTACTTGAGAGAACTTCTGTGGAACTTATAAATATTCCTGATCTTATTTTTTTTCTTTTTTTTTTCCCAAAGAGGAAAACAAACCTGACCAGCAGAACGAGAGCTCTGCAGTGTTGAAGGATCAGCAGGTTCTCAATGTCAGGAGCTATGCAGACCTGTTTTCCAAGAGTGTTAAAACCCTGAGTCTTCACCTGGCTGAGAAGGCTGATGGAGAAGCACTCATATGGGATAAGGTTAGTTTGCCATCTATAAACTCTACGTGTGTAATACAAATATCAGTTGGGCTCATTCAGTTTCCTTCCAAAATGACACTGCTTAGAACAAAACTATCTGGCACCTTATGGAAACACTTCCCAGCTGTAAACAAATATGTCCTTTAAACACTACAGTGTGTAACTCACTGAGGGTAAGGATTACCTGCTGTGGTGTGAAATAACTTAATTCACCAAATTCTCTAGCTCTTAAAAGCACAAATTCACAAGTGTTTGTTGTATTTTGATTTTTGAAAATATTTTAATAATGCAACTTCATTTTTCCCTTCTTATCTGTCTCCAAAACATGCTCTTAGCCAGGTGTCAGTAGCTGGGGTTTTAGTGAGGTTATGAGCAATCAGCTGATGATGGGTGTGCAATGCAAGTTCTGCTGAAGAAGACATGAATTTTCTCCTTTATCACCACACACAGTATCACTTCAGTCAGTTCTCATTTGGCATAAGGAAAAAGTAGTCTGTAAATATGGGAGGGCAAGGGGGGGCAAAATAGAAGATTATTACGACCAACAGTGCAAATACTTCTCTCTGAAACACCCAGTGTTTGAAACTGATTCAGAGTTAAAATGCAATGTTGAAAATGTTTGAGACATTGTAGAACTTCTGATTTAAACATTTTTATAACGTACAAGGCATTTTATTAATATGAATATACAGATTTGCTACTAAAATACATGTTTAGAAACTGTAGTTATTATTTAAAGTACTACTGCTCTGAGTACAGCATCTGAAAGAGGAAGTATATTGACTTTGAAATGGAATTTTGTACAGAATATTTTTTTTTAATTCTGGTTTTTAAGGTTTTAGGAACCATGTGTTGCAAGCTCTTTGCAATGAGTAATCAGATTTTTCAATGCTTTTTGTATTAACTTCTTTTTAGGATGACCCTTCTGCCATGGATTTTGTCACTTCTGCTGCAAACCTCAGGATGCACGTTTTTGGAATGAATATGAAGAGCAGATTTGATATCAAGTGTAAGAATAAAATGTAACATTGTTTTATTTAAATTATAATCATCTTGTTTTCTTTTGCTGTTAAAAATCTGCATACTCTTACTTGTTTTGCAGCAATGGCAGGAAATATTATCCCAGCTATAGCTACTACCAATGCAGTGATAGCTGGGCTGATAGTGCTGGAGGGATTGAAGATTTTATCGGGGAAAATAGATCAGTGTAGAACGGTAAGTTGGAATAAAGTGCTGTTGCTTTCTTGCTGTTTTTTATTTGTTTAAAAGTTACATTTAACATTTTCTCACTGTTGTGTCGTTTTACTGTCTCTCACTTGTCACTTCAGTAGATTCTGAATATACTGGGAACTTTCAGTCACAATGAAAAGAGATGTGCAGATCTTAAGGATCAATAAATTCCTATGACTTAATAAAAATTTGCTGCTGGACAGGAGAGAGAACCAGGCTGCCGTCGCTTGCAGTGTGGGTGGTTGGTGTTAGAGCTGTTGGCAGGAGCTCTCAGTCAGCATGGGCTGGACTGGTTGTGTGAGACTCCTGCTCAGCAGGCACAGCAGAGAGCATTAGGGAACAGGACAGCCTGTGAGAGCAGGACAAGAAATCTGCAGCGAAACAGGCTTTAGACATGCTGGTGATTACAGAATAACCTGATTTCTTCTTGTCTGTCCTAAAGATTTTTCTGAACAAGCAGCCAAATCCCAGGAAGAAGCTATTGGTTCCTTGTGCTTTGGATCCACCAAATCCCAATTGTTATGTGTGTGCAAGTAAGCCAGAAGTGACTGTGAAACTTAACACACACAAAGTTACTGTGTTGACACTCCAGGATAAGGTAAATCTTGAGCTACAGTTACAGCTTTCATTTTGAATCTAACACTGTAAACTATTAAAATAAGGTATTTGCTCACTATGGTTTGACGGAGCATCTCCTGGTTATATTTACTCTACATTTCTCTGAGCTACAAGAAGAGCTGATTAGCCAATATGCTTCTTGTCCATATGTGTTGTTTGTCTTGTTAAAGAATGCTTGCATTTTGTAAATTTTGGTGGTTTTAAAGCTTATTCATACCTGAGAGCAAAAAATGAAATTTGCGTTTCAGTTGGAAGTTCAATAGCTGTGTTACAGTTGTGGTCACAATTGATTTGTAATTCTGTCATTTTATGAAGTATTCTAAAAAACTTTGTAGCATATATGAGCCTGTAAGTATCAGACTTGAAAAATATAATAATTTTGTTTGTAGAAGTGAACAAAAAAGCATAGGCTTTCAGTGGATGCCTGAAAATGAGCCAGAATAATAAAACCAACATAATTCAAGGTTCTTTTTTTAATAAATCCTTTTTTAAGTCAGAATTTGACTATATTTTAATATATTTGTATTTTCAGATACTGAAAGAAAAATTTGCCATGGTAGCACCAGATGTACAAATAGAAGATGGAAAGGGAACTATCCTGATCTCTTCAGAAGAAGGTGAAACAGAAGGTATGTGTGCTCCTGAGGGTTTGAGGTACAGGTACATAAACCCTTGGCAGAGACTCTGCAGAGCAGGTGTTCAGCAGACGCTGCAGTGCTCACCCTGTGGACGAGTATTTGGGGAGGGCTGGGTTTGCAAGCGTTTGAAGTGACTTGAGGGTAGCCAGGGTGTTGTGAGCAAGCTGCGTGTGCAGCGCAGCTTTCCTGCGCAGAGCACGGCTCAGCTGGCCTGTCAGGATTGCTTTCAGAACAGGGACCTGCCTGCAAGCCCCCTGCCTCTGCTGGCTCCTCGATGGAGCTCTGTTCCTGGTGCCAGCAACCATCTCCAGAATGTTCCCAAATGCAGTCATTGTGCGGTGCTTGAACGTGATGGCATGAGGAGTAAATAAATCAAACATAAGTAGCTTTAACTCCTTAAATAAAGCTTAAATGTCAGCTTTTCATTTAAATATAGCTAATGTGTGTTAATCTTATTTCCTACATAAAAATTCTGGAGTACTCCATATTTATTCAGGTGATCTTTCTATAAATAGCTCTATACACTACAGTTTTTTTACTGTTTTTGTAGCAAATAACCACAGGAAATTATCAGATTTTGGAATTCGAAATGGCACTCGACTACAAGCAGATGATTTCCTCCAGGACTATACTCTGTTAATCAATGTGCTTCACAGGTAAGGATTCTGAAATCAGGATCTGTTGTGTATACACATAGAACAGTTCCACAGGGAATTTTTCACTCACAGTTTAAAAACCTGAACAAAGTTCAAAGATTAAGCTGCTGAAAGGAAATGTAGAGGCAAAAGAGGAATGGTTATTTTTTATGAAATTATAGTTTAGGGATTTTTGTTTGGTTTTGTGTCTTTTTTGTTGTAGCCTTGTTTTGTTGTTACACAACTTAAGAATACATTGCAAAAACAAATTAACTTCTGGGGCAACCGACAAGCAAGAAGCTGGCATTTAAAAAAAACCCCTAAAATTTAGAAAGGCAAAAAAACACCCCAGCCTGCTGGGATAATAGATCTTCTGCTTGACCACCCCTGTTCAGAAGTCCCTGTGAAGCAGCTGAGGTGTGTATTTAACCCAGGGTCAGTAATAGACATACACAGAAAGTCACACTGCTTGTGCAGTGGGAGTAGGGCTGTGCTGTTAAGGAAGAAAGGTAAGCTCAGGCAGGTTTTTCTGATCCCAAGCATTCGGAGTTTGTAGCACTGAGTGTTTAGGAATAGACAAAGCATAAATTATAAAAGAGGACTGAACAGATCTTCCTCTTTTTCAGTACATTTTCTCATTTTGTCACAGTTGCAGGGTGCTCTAACACTTGAGTGGGTTTTTCTGGGTACAAGACAGGATTTTATTTTCTGGCTGTTTAAAAGCATGTGTATTTTTCTACAGTGAAGACCTAGAAAAAGATGTAGAATTTGAAGTTGTTGGTGATGCCCCTGAAAGAATTGGCCCTAAACCATCAGAACCAACGCCCAGGAACATTAGCAATGGTAGTGACGATGGAGCACAGCCCTCAACATCAACAGGTAATCAACAGTAATCAATATTAAACAAAATGAAACTTCCACTAGTGCAGTCCCATTAAGCTGTCTTCAGTTTTGTGGTTTAACTTTGCCAGTACAATGTAAAAGGCATTTAAGTTGCCTCGGTATATAACTAATACTAAATAGAAAAATGCACTTTTACAATTTTTACAAAGAGCACAAAAGGCACAAAAGTTTATAGTTACATATACTTTGAAATTGTGTTATTTACCTGGTGTTCTTTTGCCTGTTAGATAAGTGCACAGATTTAAGGCATGAAGTATGTAGTCCCTTCCCACCTATTTGAGGGAAAACTAAATTCTAAGAGTGTTGCTAAAATTTCCTCCAAATTCTATTAAAAATGGCATAATTTACCATAATTAATAAGTTTTACAGTTTAAAACCAAACAAAATCCACTAGATGTCTTAAAAGTTCACATTTGGTTCTCTCTTCCCTTCTTCATACTATCCATTGTTATCCTTTAGCTCTGTAAGCCTGCTCACCCTTCCACTTCCCCCTGTCTTTGGGGCTTCTCTCTCCTGGAATGTGGCCTCTCCTGGGAGTTGTGCTAAGTGCAGTAGGGAAAGAAGAGGTTGCTCTACAGCTTGGTGTGTGCAGAACTTCTTTTCCCAACAACTGCTGCAGACAGCAGCGATTCTTCTGCTTTGTACATGCAAAAAAAATCCTGCTAACGAACGCATTTCCCATATTTTTGGCTTATTGAAGTATTTTCCATACCTGTAGTGAAGAAGGAATACCGGTGTGAAAACCGTATTTTATAGTAATATCAGGGACATTTAAGATATTCTTGTGTCGCTGTAGGACATGAAGAAATTACTCTAAATACCTTTTTTGAAGGCTTTAAGATCAGAAGGCTTTATTGTCTAATTCTTACTACCTTTTATAAGGTGTTCTGATACAGACTTAACATGATTGGTGAATAGAAACGACACCTCTCTAATGCTGTTGGTTAAACTAGAGAAACAGAACTAGAAAGGTAAACATCACGTAGAGACATTGTTTTGAGAAAACTAATCAGTTGTTTTCAAAGATTGTTTTGAGAAGAAGCTTTCTCGAGATATTTTTCCCTTGGGAAAGGTTAGAGCTGCTAGCAGGCTAAAATCTCTCAGACTCAAATATCAGGCCCACACTCTTGCAGTTGCATGGAAAGGAATATGGATAAAGAGTTCTCCTATTTTCTATGTATGAAAACTGGTTGGAGAGTGCACTGTCTTTGCAGGATGCATTTGAATCCCACTCCACTCTTTCGCAGCTCCAGAGCAGGACGATGTGGTGATCGTTGACTCTGAGGACGAAGGCACTTCCAGCAGTGCCGACGGCGACGTGGAGAACAGGAGCCGCAAGAGGAAACCGGAGAAGGGCTGTGAGTGCCTGGGGGCCAAGAGGTCGCGCACGGAGCAGGAGCAGGACGACCTCATGATCGTGGAGTCTGAGGACGAGGGTGCTTCCAGCAGCCTTGGGGAGGAGGAGAACAGGAGCCACAAGAGGAAACTTGAGGAGAAGGGGTGCGAGTGCATCGGGGCAAAGAGCGTGTGCTGAGCTAAGAGCAAGATGAAGCGCGTTAGGGGAACCTCCAAAGGCCCCTTGACAGAGTGATTCAAAGTGGTAATGTCATACTGTAACAGCAAATTGTGGTGGGATGTGAAAAATGTCCAGAACTAGACTAACTCTAAGGCCTTGGTTCAAAGTGGATACCAAATTGCTGGCTTAAATAATTTGTGTCTGTTTCTCTTGATGATAAAGCTCGTATCAACAGTCTCCTTCAGAAGTTTCTCCTGTATTCCATATATTAAATGTAGTAGAAACATAGTCTATGAATACCTACAGTTAAGTATTTACCTAAAGAGTCATGAAAACAGCATGGTATTTTTGTGTAAATACCTTTTAGGTATCATCCAACAGGACAAAAACCCCCTACTTTTGTTTAGTGAAAAGAGCCATCATCAGATGCCCACACTTTAAGCAACAACATTTTTTATTTTTCAATGATTACCTTTGAAGTTTCCCAGCAGTGGCCTGCCTGCACATTTGCTTATCCCTTTCCCAGGCCATGTTGCAAGTGTGACTGCTTTACCTCCAGCATTCACAGAATCACAGATGCTTGAAGAATACCATTTTTAGCCTAGTCCTAAACATTTTTCACACCCTGAACAAGTAAAGAAAAAAATCCAACAAAGCAAATTAGTGCCATGTTCTAACAATGTTCTTAAACATCAGCTGGCACTATGTACATTACTGTAAAACTGTTAATTTACTCCAGTTTTTCAGCTCGTACTGCCTGGTATGTCAATGTAAGAAGCAAATTTTTGTGTATTGTTACAGTTTCAGGTTATTTATATTTGATGTTTTGTAAACTCAGATACTACTACTATACTGTACATCTGATGGACCAAATAAATAACATCTGAAATACTTGCTATATTTGCTTGCACAGTCCAAGATTATGCTGATTTATGGGATTTTACAATGTATAGCCTTCAAAAATTACTGTATTCTTTCCATTTTTCTAAACATAACCTAGTAGTACAGAACTTAAGCTTCACTTGTTTGAGGTGAAAGGGGAATTTTTTTAATAAAACTTTTGTGAATGTTTTTTTTCTTGGACAATCAATTCTTGGGCTCTTGAGCTGCAGCAGTTGCACTACCACACACACACTTCGAACCACCTCGTGCCTTCAGAAGGAAGAAAGCGCTGATTTTTATACATTACACTTCATGTGTAGGACAAAAGTGTAATGTTTAGAATCAGTGTCTTAAATCCTAGTGCATTTGTCTTGGTAACTCTCAAACCTGTCACTGTTGGTTCTCTGAATTCATTAATTGGCCATTTCTGTCTACCAAAATCTCCCACTTCTGTGCCAGGGAGCCAAAACCGCTCCCAGTCAGAGGTGAGTGTGCAGTGAGCCTTACAGAGCACCACAGCTGAGCAGCAAGTTTTAGTCTGTTAGAGTTTGCAGACTGAATTGTAAAGCAAGTGTGAATTTTATAGGAGAATGTTGAAAAAACAATGGCCAGCTCCTCACTGTGTTAAAATTGCTGGTGCTGTGCAAGACAGCTTCTAGAGGCGATCAATGTTTTATTTTTTCTTTTAGGCAGTGACAGTCATATGCAGTGGCTTGTTTGCAGGCACAAAAGTTCACAGTGAAATCCTTCTGAGTTAGTTGCTGCTTGGCTGACAGGAGTGAAGACTGAAGTAAAGATATAAATGAGAGGTGTTAGAGAATGGATTTCAGTGCTACAGTGGAAAACTTCTTGCCATAAACAGCTGAAGCACTAGAATTTAATGTCTAATGACATCTTCCAAAAATTAAGGCTGACATATTTTGGTTTTACGCCTTATTAAAAGTAAAATTGCTGCTTCACTTTCTAACTTCTTTTAAAACACCAGTAGAGGTTATAATCCTGGTAACTGTCCTAGGTTACAATGTAAGATATGCCGGAGGTATGTATTCTATCAGCATCTCCATGAGCTGTTGAAACCAGGTGGGGCAGTGTTTCCCTTGTCCCCACCCTCCGGACTATGTTCTGTTCATGGGCCCATTCATGCTCTGCTGTGTGACTCATGGGTAACTCCCATCCGGGAGTTATCTCTGGTTAATGGGCAATCAAGGACCCACTGCATGACTCATAAAATTACACCGTTCCATTGTGGGATGTTCCTCCCATGGGGAGGAGCCAAGCATTCCCACCTGGATATAACCCGGGATAGCACAGGGGGCCCTCAACCCGCTGGATTCCCAGAGGACAGGAGCTACCGGACTTTTCTACAGGATCACTGCTTCAACGAGACCACTTCAGACTGCTACCAGCGCCCTGACTAACAGGGTGTCAGGTTGTATTACTGCATTTATTTTCTTCTACTTTTTTCCCCCTCCTATTAAATTGTATTTCTGACTTGGAGTCTTTCACTGGTTTTGCTTTCAAACCAGCACAGTAACTTATTGCATTAGTTTTACTGATGTTGAGAGTGTTTGTGAGTTGGAAGTTGAGTGGAGAAAGTTCCACTGGAATTGAAATGTCACCGACAGATTCAAGGGTGAAAAAAAAGCAGGGGGGTTCTATTCTGTCTCCCTGGCTGCTCCTCAAGTTATTACTTGTATATTGTCCTTAACCTTGTGTCATTGTTTGGTTTGCAGCATGGAAGGCCAGAATGAACCGCACAAGCAATGACCTGGTGATGCATTTAGAAGCTGCAGTGGTGCTGCTCATGCCTGGGTAGTGTAAGAATGCTCCTGGATCCCTCCTGTCACATCCTTCTAAGTGAAGGATTTTTAATGTAATTCCTTTCCACAGGCTGCTCCCAGAGAACATGGGACAGCTCTTGGCTGTTCTGGTCAGTTCTTTGGAAGTTGGGCAATACAGAACGAGCCACTAAATGCAAACTGCTGCTGTGTGAAATGAAAAGCTGTTTTTCAGAACTGGTGGAGTATGAGTGTCCTTAATTGGCTACTAGTCACCAACAATTGTATTAATGTAGAATTTTCTAAGTTAAACTTTGCTTTCCTCTTTAGAAAAAAAAATAAATTGAAGCATTAATTAAGCTTTCAAGTAATTAAAAACCCCTCCATTTTTCAAATGACAATTTGTTCGACTCCTAATAGCAGGAATGGTCATATGGAAGGGGGTGTATAGTTGAAAGGCACAAGATCTAAGTGTTAAAATGGAGGAGAAATTCTTCCCAGTGCTTTGGCTCAGCAACCTAAATGTAAGCTCTGTCTTCACTAACAATTTTGGAGCCCAGCTCATTAAATCAGTCTACAAACTGCTATTTGCAGTGATATGGATTGGCTCTGCTGTCACACAGGGTACTCATGCAAAATTCTCTAATGCAGATAAGCTTTTCTGGCTGCTTTTATAGAAACAGTTCTTGATGTTTGCATTTTTAATTTACTTAGTGAATTCGAGTGCCATGTATGGACAAGAAAATACAGAGTATTTCAGAATGTACCTAGTGTCTGCATGCTTTTAATTCGGTATCCCTTTTCCTGCAGCAGAGCATGGAAAGGAATACTGACCATTGATGACAGACAGCAGTCAACCAGATGCATCAAGCTGTTCTGATGGAGGGTGAAGGAATTCCCAAAGCATCCAGAGAATCACCTTTATGAGGCAAAGGGTAACCATGCAGGAGAAAGGACTCTGGGGCCCTGGTGACACACAGCCTTGTGCCAGCCCATTTCCTGAAGAGCCACTGCAACTTGTAGTGACCATTTAGTGTTTGTGGGGTTTTTGTGTGACATTTTAGCTTTCCTTCATGAAACCATTCCATAGCTGAACCACAGAGAGAGGTGCATCCTTTCCTGGCCTCTCGCCTCTGACAGCTGGGAGCAGATTGATGTGCCATTTCAAGTTCTGACCTTTACAACGAAGACCTCTTGCTAACCATTTATTAGACTTCAGAAGATAAAATCATCTTGTATTCGGTCTGTAGATACCACTGATACCTGCTTCAAGCCTTATTTCTACTGCTCCAAAATTTTAAATTTGGTTTAGAAAGCTGAATAAAGACAGAAATAAGGGAAGTTGATTTGGTGTTGTTCTGTTTCTGTGGTAGAGATACTTCTTTTCTTTGCAGCTAAAAGGACAAAAAGAATTTTGTGCACCTAAAATACAGAATGTGCAAGAAAGCGGGAACTAGGATGGGGATAATACAGCAAATTGTACACACGTCAGTCATCTGGTTTTTGCTTGCCTGAGACTCTTTCTGGGCTGGTGCCTAAGCAAAGTGACTACAGGGAGCTTATACCTGCAGACAAATGTACATGCGGGAGAGGCAGTGCTTTGATTTGGAGGCCTTGATGCTTTTAAGGGAGGAACAGGATGAAGTAATGACATGTATTTGTAGATATAGCTTGATATCTGTTGTAGTAAAAGAAAATTGCTGTTTAGATACATGTTATCTTCATCTCTGCCATTGGCAGACTCCTTCACTCTTATGAGAAAAGTGTAGAAGTTTGGAGAACAATTTCCAGAAGAAAATGTACTTATGGAATTGCTCTGCCACTCCTCTGCAGCAACACTTGAAGGTATCTGCAAATGTTAAGCAATTCCAACGCTGCACTGCTGGAGAAGAGACAGACCCCCAGAAGCTTCTGTGGTAGCATTCGGGCTTTGGAGGTGTGGGACTGACACCTTTACTGCTGGGTACATGCAGGACCAGAGCTCTGTGGGACAGGGCTCACTGGACTGCAGCATTTTGGGGGATTTGGAGAGGAGCTACAAGCTGGAGAGTGCAGAGGATGCAAAATACAGAGACCAGACTTCATTAGTTACACTTGTGGAACAGCCCTATCCTTGCAAATTTGTTCTTTGTTTTCAGTTAACGAGTGATACCTCTATAATACCTCTAAAATACAATGAAATGTAAATGTAACTGGTGTTCTCAACAAACAAATGTCCTCGTCCTTCTGAAATGATCCTTCTGATCACAGCTGAAGTGCGTTGTGTTGCCAGGTCAGGAGGTCAGTGCTCGTAGCCGGCCTCATTTCTTTAATGGGTATGGAGAGGCACATGCAGTCAGCCTGACACTTTTCACCACCAGAGCAGAGGGGCCATGTGTCTGGCAGCCTGACCCTCATGCAGTGTTTCTGGGTTTTATTCAGTGCACTAATGCTCTCTGATTCCTTTGCTGGATGAAGGTTTGCAGTGTTGTAATCAGGACTTTCTTTTTATCATATCAAGAGAAATTGTAGCTCCTCCAAGTCTCTGAAATCAGAAGCTATTTAACTTCAGACTTCCTTAGAAGTATTAAGTGGGTGCACTGCTAACTGAGCTGGCCAAGTGTAAATGATGGATTTATGCAAATGTAGTGGTTGCTAACTGATTGCATTGGAATATAGAGTGACTATGTCCTGTGAGCGCAAGGAATTATGGCCAGTGCCCTGTGCAGCCACCGCAGCATGAGCCCATAAACTGCACTGGACAGAAGGGCAGTTATCTGAAATATGTCAGAGAAGGGGAAGATGAAGCTATAAAAGAAATAAGATACATATATGGTGCATTAATCATAAGTGCTCGGACAGATGTTGTCTGTCTACCCCAGCACAGCCACAAAGCGCCTGTTGTGACTGGAATTTTACAGGGTCTGTCCCAAGTTATGTTTGTGCAGCAGAGTGAATAGCTGCAGTTGCAGCGAATACGAAGAATGTAAAAAATGTTAAATAGTGTTTTATTGAAGATTTAGAATGAGAAATGACCTGTAAGCCTGCAGAGTGGTGTTAGTCAGAAATATTTTAAATAGTTGTGCCTAGCGAGGGCAGCCATTCAAATACAGTGTGTGCTGTCTGCCAGAAGATGGTGCCCTAAAACACACTCTAGAATTGCAATTCTTAGCAGCTGCAATCAACTGCAAAAGAGAATTCAAAAAACAGGTCAGAACAGAGTGATTTGCAAACAAATCACCCAAGTCCAAATACATATTAATATCCAAACTTCATATTCCAAAATGTTTGCTTATACTTAAAAGTATTACAACACAAATTAACATACGGGATCCAAACACGCAAAACAAAGCAATATAAACCCAATATAGCTACCACTTCAATGAAAATCAAAGCTTCAGTCTCCCATCCTAAAATATAAACACTTCTTAGCATAATTTTTGAATTAATTTCACAAAGGTTTTTTTGGGTTTTGTGTTTGTTTGGGGTTTTTTTTCATCAGGCTTTAAACAGACCAGAGATAAAAGAACAGTCATTTATGTTCCTTAGCAAGAAACCAATCAATTTTAAAAGGGGAAAACAGTTATCTTGTGGATGTCAAGGTATAATTTCATTGATTTCTTAATGCTGGAGACAAAGAAATAAATGTCAAAAAAGCAGGTAGCATCCAGTTCAGTAGGCAAATCTGCGGAGCAGCTTCAAATTGTTCAGTTGATGAAGTGAGACAAAGAACTCCCTCCTGCATTGTGTCAGGTCTGATATAACACACACACACCACAACACAAGTCATGGGATTTTTGCCATTGTCTTCACCCGAGCTGAAGTTTCCACGGGGAGTTCTTACACTGACAGATTCCCTGCCTCGTTGGTAATAAACTGTTTGCAGCTCAGGGAAGCAAAGCCCAGCAGAGCAGCAGGTCTCCCTTGCAGACGCTGGCAATTACAGGGAACAGGAGTGCTCTGCCTGGGAGGCCCAGCCAGCTGATATTCACAGATCAATAACTCCACCTGCCTATTTCGCTCCCTTTAAGTCTTAGACAATGGAGTTTTATTTAACAGAAGCAGCTGGCTTTCCTTACTATCTGATTTACTGAGATAACTTAAAATCAGGCATAAGGACAACCACACCAAACTATGAAATGAAGTTCAGCTTTTATAATGCTACCACAGGTCTTGTGCTGCAGAAGTGCCAGTCTTTTTGCAGTATATACACGTTACTGCTGCCTGTAATAATTAAGCAAGCATTTTGAAAATCAGTTAGGGAGAAAACCACATCCGGATTGTCAAGCTGTAATTACCCAGCATTTTGGATTTTCATGTATCTAACAGTGAGGAGAATGATGGGGCTACCTAGTACAGCAACAGCAGCTTTAACTCCACTATTTTTCTTTGCACAGCCTGGTATAGATGGTCCCCTGTGGGCAATGCAGCAGTGCTGTGTGCCACTGCAAGCATATTTATTTATTTATTCCACCTGTATGGCCCATACCTGGGGCTGTCCTGCAGATCACTGTGAGCTTCTTCATGTGTGTGACAGAAGTACTTTACAGCATTAGATACTTTATTATTAATCTGACGGAGTGGGTAGGCCCCTGGTGAAGGGGGGGCCAGGAGCCCTGCCCCTGCAGCAGGGCTGAGATGGGAACGCAATACCAGCACGTTACTTATCAAGCATAAGCTTTTTAACAGTGAAAGTTAGTGATTTTTACTGTTTGATCACACTGCTCACTAAAAAGGGCTGTTTCCTTTGACTCCCCAGTATGTTTTCCCATGAGTTCATCCCCAACAAAGCCCACGCTTTCATGACTTACGTACCAATAGACTTAGTGCAGAAAGCTGCTGGCAGCAGAAGCAGCGCAGAGCTCAAAAGGCAGAGCAAGGGCAGATTTGTGGCTCAGAAGGACAGAGCTACAGAGGGACACTGCTGCTGTAAGTGTAAGCTGTGGCTTCAGCTCTGCAGTTCCTGCTGTAAGGATACCTGCCCAAAATGCTTCCTCGCATGAGCCCTGGGCAGGGCTTCCCAGCACGTCCTACCCACTCCGTCAGATTAATAATAAAGTATCTAATGTTGTACGGTTAAATAAACAAACAAACAAACCAAAAAAACCCCCAAAACACAACAAAACACCCTTAAGTCAGAATACATTTTCTTGACATGCGCTCTCCCAAGCTCCCCATGAGCCTCTCCCAGTTTCTCAGGAATACAACCTTACAAAAACTGATACTAAGCGGTTCTCAGTCAGTAACAGAGAGAAGGGCCTCGTACAGGCCCCAGGAATGGCTGAAGGGGCTCTGCAGCAGTTACACTTGAGGACAGCACGTCCTGAGGTACCCACTGCCACAAACAAATTCATCCCCGGTGCGGCAGATGAAGCCTCGAGTTAAAGGTGGTCTCCATGTGCCCTGTGCGAGGAATCTCTCTTTGTTCTTGGAAGGGATGCGTCCATGTGATGTGGCTGACAGCACAGTTTGTGTCTGCGCTGACAACTTCGAGCCCGTGGCTTAAACGGGCCCGGGAGTTGAGCTGCTGCTTTGGTGCCCCTCAGAGGAGGGGCACATCTGCCGGGCAGTGTTTGCTGCCGGTGCCGAGCGCGCCGTGTGAGCGGGAGCAGCGAAGGACTGCACTGGGACACGGCTGCAAAGGTGCCTTCGACCGTCACACACCTGCAGGCTACAGGGGAAACGGAACTTGTTCCACAGGTACCACACGGCCTAACAGCTTGTTCGGGAGATGGGCAAAGAGTGTAATGAAAGACGTGAACATAAAAAAGAGTATTCAACTCTCAAAAGTGGGGGTGTCTGCTTACGTATGTCCACATGGATGTGGACTGTGTCTGTTATGCCTAACAGATTTGTTTTTCAGGTCTTGCTCGGCACATTTACACGGTTTGTTGGATTTTTTTTTTTTCCTGCCACCCTGCACACACGAGCAAACAGATTGCCAATCAATTGCCCTCCACCGCTGGTGACATTTTTGAGTACACAGTTGCTTTTAATGTTTAATTAGGTCTGATAGGAGAATAAAATGTTCTTGGCACAGCAGAGTGCCTATAGCTCAAACCTGAGCCATATTTCTCTCCTTACAGGGTGCTCAGTATGCAGCAGTGTAACGACACTTATCAGATACCTGCTAGGGCTTTGTCAGCATTTCTGCCATAAGCACAAATGATAGTCAGGGAGCTGCAGCTCAGTCACAAANCACACAACAAAAAAAAAAAAAAAAAAACACCAACAACACAAAAAACAAAACCAAAAACACCCAGCTGTCAGCTACGGTTTAAGCATCGGGGGTCTTGGTTCAGCTGCCGTTTTGAGGGGCTGCTTTCTGACCCTCTTTCCCGTGAGCACACAGATGTAAATAGCAAGCGGCGCCGGGGTGTTTCATCACCGATCAACAGATGAAACTCTTGCAGTTACACACACAGTAGCTGCTTTTTTACACTCCCGTCAGCTCACAGATTGCTTTAGGCCACAATATGTTTATCATATGTCTTAGCGG
>WBMY01001428.1:66049-80435 GCA_013397315.1 Donacobius atricapilla
ATTCAAGCTCCCCTACCAGGTGACGCCGTGCCGGGAGAGCGGCCCCAGCCAGGCGGAGAGGCGGCTGGAGGCGCTGACGCTGGAGCTGGAGAAGGAGCTGGAGATGCACATGAAGAAGGAGTACTTCGGTGAGTGGGGCGGGGGGAGCGGGCGGCCGGAGGGCGGCGGTGCGCGGGGCCCGCTGAGCAGGGCGGCTGCGGCCCTGGAGGCGGCGGGTGCGCCGTGCCCGGGGCTGCTCCGGACCAGGCGCCTGCTGAAGGCTCTCGCATGGCCACAGACACTGTCTGGTGTCCGAAGTGCTTGCACCATAGTTCACTCCCGGTATGTGAACTCTCTCCCGTCTCTTCCTAACGCGGTTTGCCGGCATGTGTGATGCTTCCCTTTCCACGTGCGGATGGGAGACTTGGCTGAAGTGTGACGAGAGCTGTTTGTGCAGTCGGGGCTTACAGTGACTCTCGTTTGTTTCCCTCCCTCACGGGCTGCTGAAGCTGCTCTGCTCGCCTCCAGCATCCCAGAGGCTGTGGTGTTTGCAGTCCTGCTCTCAGTCTGTGGTTACTTTTGTAGATGAGTATGCTGGAGCAGTTCGTAGTGCCTCGTTCAATTAAATCTTTGTGCGAGTTCAGAGTACCTGTGGGAGCCCAGCGCTGTTCCTTCTCCAAGAGGCCTCGCAGGGTCTGCTCAGCGCACAGGGACATCCCTGGGACCAGAGGGGAGCTCGGAGGAGAGGACCCCTCGGCCCTTGCTGAGTTCAGGCGGCCTGCTGGTCATCTCCTGAGTTCTTGTTGCTTCTTTATGGAGGAAAAGTAGCTTCGCGAAGTGGGGATGAGCGCACGTGCTTTATAGCCACACTAGTTAGGATTAGGCTCCCTTGTCTTTCTTGTTTTGTACTGGATGCAAAGGCTAAAAACACCTGTGCAAAGCTGATCCCGGAGCGTGCGAGGCTGCCCGGGCCCTGCTGCGCTGGGGCCTGCGGGTGAGCCGGGCCGGGCCGGGCCGCCCCTCCGTTCCCTGCTGCATCCACAGCGAGGGCTCCGCCGGGCAGGGAGGGACGGACGGAGAGGCTTGGGAAGGTGGGGGGCTGTGGATGAGCCGGGCCCAGCCAGGCGGGAGGGAACGCTTCCCTCCGTGCTCTGTGTGCTGCCCGGCCCTGCGCCTTGCTGAGGATGGAGCCCGGTGTTCCCTGGTCGCCGGTTCAATCGCGGGGCTCAGCCTGCCTTTGGCGCAGCATTGCTGTGCTCTGCCGGGAAGGAATTCCAGGGCTGCCCTCACTTGTCTTTCCTGTCTCTTGAGAGACACCTGGGCCGGTCAGTGGAGGCAGCTAAGTGAGCAGCAAGCTCGCCACCAGGATAACCTTTCTGTAAGCTGCAGCAGTAGACTTTCTCCAAGCTTTTGTGCCCGGACAAAGGAGGCTGAATGCAATGCTTTCTGCCTTCCTTTATCTATCTGGGGCTGATAAAGAAGCTGATGGATCACCGGCTGCATCTTTTGCAGTGTTGGCACCTGGCACGACTCCTCAGCAGCTGAAGGGATCCTGCTGAGGGCAGTTCTGGTTCCCTTTGGAGGATGTGTGGAAGCTGCATGGGGCTTAGAGCGCAAGAACTGCGGGAAATGTTACCTTCAGCATTTCCACGGTATGCTGTGAGAGACCGAGGAATAAAATTTAAGAGAGAGAAACAAGGTATCTGTCCTGAGCCTCTCAGAGGTGTTTCCAGTGACCTGGGAAAGCTGGGTGTTCGATCAGGGGCTCCAGGAGCAAATGTGGGGCATCTGTGTTGTGGATAGATTTTCTTATTTATCAGAGTTTGGCTGTTGCAGGTGCCCCTGCTTGCATGTGTGCTGCACAGCGATGTGCTGCAGCAGGCCCCAAGCCTCAGAGATGCTCCCAGCGCAGGATGAGCAGCGAGCCTGTGCCTGGGAAGCCTCTGGGCTGCTCAGGAGGCTCCTGCTGTGGCAGCACGAAGGACCACTGCTGTGACTGCCACCCTGGAAGCAGATGAAACCCAGAAAACTGGGGTGCTTTGAAAGAGAAAGTTGATTTCTGTGAGTTTCAAGGTTTTGATAAACCCTGGTGGATTTGATCCCATGTTTTTGGTTCAGATGATCCATGCAGGTGAATACTAAATTTTGGCAGAGCCAGTGCATGAGAGGCTGGCAGGGCTGTTGGGTTGGAGTCAAGGAGAGTGAGAACAGAATAAGGAGAGGTCTTTTTTTTTAGTTTGACTTACCTGAGAATGTCTTAAACAAGTTAATAAAAGGAAGCAAGGAAAATTCATTGATTTTCATTGCAGTTTGTACATGCTGCAGCTGTGAAGTGTCTGCTTAGCACTGGCATCTTGCACATTCCAAAGGCAGTGGTGGGTGTTCTTTGGTGCCTGTGGAGAGCAGAAGTGTTGAGCCAATAGGTCCAACAAGGTAGAGGGAACAGAGGAGATGCTTTACTGCTTCTTAATCAGATGAGCTCAGTTGTCTAACGAGTAAAGGCTGATACGAGGATACTGGGTATTTACTGTGCCCTGTGTCCTGTCATCATGTTGTTGTCTGCCCCCCAGACCCGCAGTAAAATTAAAAATTGAGCAGTGTGCTGTTTTGAAACCGAGGTCAAGAGACTAGCCAGCTGTGCTTGGAGGACGAACAGCTCTACCCTGCCTTCATCCTGGTTGTGGGTCAGTTTGTGTGAGTGTTTCCCCAAGGGTGCTGGTGCCGGCAGGCCCTGGCTGCTTTTCCATACCTCCCTGTTCTGCTTCAGGAGGGACCCGTAGTCTGGGACAGATAAACACAAGATGGGGAGGAGTGCAGGGTCTGATCTCCAGAGAGGCTCTGGGGGAGCCAAGCCAAGCAGGGTGCAAGCCCTCAGGTCTGGTGGAGTCAGGGCTGTCTGCCCATGCTGGTCTGCAGGGCCTGAGGCGTGCTGTGCTGGGAGCTCTGCATTACTCCTTCAGCTTCTCCATCCTCCCTTTCCTTCTCCCAGACTTCAGGGCATCTGTAGAGAGAAGGAAGACGCACTCCTACACTTGTTTTAATCTGAATAAAGGTGCCAGTGCTGCCAGAGGAAGGCTCTGCCCAGTTGCGCAGGTGAGGGACAGCAGCATTCCACTTCCAGGTGCTCCCACCAACACTTTGCAGCCACCTGCACTCACCGATCTGACCAAAACAAAGCCTGCAGAGAGGGAAGAGAAAAGGGAGGGTGGTTTGGGGCTGGATTGTCGAGCTGCTCCAGTTCATCCTTGTCAAAGAGATGGCTGGAGCTGACCCAAGGCAGAGGGTGCAGACAGAGGGCTCCAGGAAGCTGAGACCCTTCCTTTGGCAGCAGCTGAATTGGGTAAGGCTGTGAGACTTAGTTCCCTTGTAGCTGCTTCCTGTGTATTCCCTGCCCAAACCTCTTCCTCTGCAGCCCTCTGGGACCCCCTGTCAAGGTACTGACAGTTTAGTAAATGTGCTTGGTTTAGTGGCAGATGCTGAGAAGTGAGGTAAAAAAAAGTACTCTCACTCATTTTTATAACTTTTGAGCTGAATGTTGATATAAGGTGAGGTAAAAGTTGTTTCAGGAATGTTTTTAAAATTGAGTGTTCATTCTGAGGTGTCAACAGGACATTTGTGGGTGTTGGAAAAAGCTCAGGCACTGTCTTAAATTCGATTTCCTTTGCAGAACATTTCAGTCTGCTGTGTCTAGGTGTTGAAAAAAAAGTGTGAGGTGAAGTTGTATTTTGGCACACCCATCCAAGTCATGCATCCTGGTGGGACTGACTGTAAAGCTATGGCTTGTCACCTGCCAGGCAGGGAAATGTTGAGCAGTTAGGCTGACTTGGCTGTTATTTTTGAAGCAGATCTCTCTGCTGGTGTGTTGTCAGCGGTGGCAGGAGGGTGGGTGGGGGGTGCAGGCAGCAGTCACACACTGCTGGCAGCCATCCCCCAACCAGGGTTCTGCTCCTCTCGGCCACGGTGGTGGAATCCAGCACAAGAAGTGACTTAAAATTGTCACATTGTCTTCTACTAAAGCAGCAAGAGGCACCTGATCCTGGGGCGGTGGGGAGTGCAGATGCCTGCCTGTGCAAAGTCTAGAGAGGCAAGCAAGTCTGCAGCTCTGCCGTTGTCCTTCAGCTCCCCTGGGCAGGGAGTGCCCTTTATGAAGGTGCTTTTGCCCAACTCTGCACTTCCAGAGCCTTCCCCAGCCCGGGCTGCCCCCTCACCCCCACCTCTGACGGCTGAGATGCAGAACAGAGCGAGCTCATACCAGGGGTGCTGCTCCTCAGCGAGAACAAGTGATCCTGTCACTGAGCTGCCACCTCCCCTGCCTTCCACATCTCGGTCTTCACCCTGCAGAACCAGAGACTGCAGAATTCCAGGGACCGGAATTCCTGAGGAGCTGAAGGAGGTTTGCCGAGGAAAGCAGGGCTGTGTCGGGATGAGACACACAGTCTGGATTCTGTTAGTAGTGCAGTCCTCAGTCTGGCACAGCCCGTGCCTACCCTGGTGTGTAGCCTTGGCTTTTGTGAGCTCTCTCTTTCCAGAAAGCCATCCAGTAGTCCCAGTGCATGTGTTTTGGAGCACCACCAAGAAACAGTGCTGATAACATGGTGTTGAAAAGCCTTTGGCCTGGTAGGTGAGGGAAGACCAGGTGAAGGGAAGAAATAAATCTCTAGACCCATCCAGGCTTTCTCTGCCCTTTATGTGCGTAGTCATCCATGTAAATCTGGATTTGAGCCCTGCAGTATGCTCACGAATTGAGAGTTGTATGTTTGTGCTTGTTCTGTGTGTGCAGGTTGATGTGATGGAAGGGTGCTTATGCAAGTGAGATCATAATTAAGACAGGTAACAGTGGTGAGTCTCTAAAAGCTATATTGCATAGAGATGAAATTTCAAAATTTGAATGAAATTGAGATGAGCATGCAGTTGATGACCAGAATGCTTGAGAGGTTTGCTATGGAGTTGTTTTCAGCCTTAGGAGTTCCTGAAGATTTCTTTGTGAAATAGTAGATCTTTCCTGTTTCCATCAAAGCAGAGGTAATGATTAATACATCATGTTGTCTGGGGGGGATAAGCAAAGATTTATCTGGTAATTACTTTGTATTTCTCTTTTGCTGGGTTTAGAAATTCATTCAGTGTTGGTAAGCAGCTGATGTTCTTCAGCATTTGCAGTTGAGGCTGTCTCGGGAAAAAATTGCCTTTGATAGGCAAACACTTAAATAGAAATAACCTCACATGCTGGGGTCTCCTGAAGTGTTCAAGGCCATGTATCTCAGAGTCTTGGGCTTTTTTTCTAAGCTCCCTATTACAGCTGGAAAATACATTGCTGAAACTATGTTGAAAGTGGTCAGGCTTTTCTGGCCAAAGAGCAAGAAAGCCCTCAAAAAGGAGTCAGGAAAGGGGGAGGTGTGTTCACGGGGGAAGGTGCAGGAGGAGCTGCAGTGGGAGATGCTGGGGTACCTGTGAAGCAGCAGCATCCTTGTGGCTCACGCTAGCAGGAGCCTGTCCCCTGAATGAGGCAAGGAAATCTTGGTAAAGAGTGATAGAGAAAGTCTGTAGCTGGAGCATCATCCAAAGGGGAGGAAGGAGTAGGAAGATGGGGGAAGAGAAAGTAGAAGGAATTAATATGGAAAAAAGCACGGGCTAACACAAGTCTGGGAAAAAGGAGTCTTGTCTGTGGCGTGAAATGTGCTATGAGGGATGTTCCTGAGATGGCTTTTTGCAGTCCCTGCTAGCCATGCACATCCTTATGACTCTCCTTGGAGTTGGGAAGTGATACAGTAATAGCAGGGGAGAGCTGTGGAATATGTGTGGTTTTATTTTCTAAAGTACTAGATACGTGTACAATTAATATGAAATGGGAATTTGGATGGCTGTAACTTGGACAGAAGCCTGTGTTATGAATGGGGACAAACATTCTCTTATCTTCAGCTGCATGACACTTGACTGTGGATGGGGTATGGTTTCACAGCAAATTTTTTTTTGTTTCTTTTTATTGCAGGTGCTTTTACTCTGTTTTAAAAGCACTGCATGTAAAAGGGAAAGAAGAGAAACATTCTTTCAAAGAACTGCCATGTGTTTGATTAGAGGTACCAAGGTGAGGTTTCCAGTCTGAGGTTTGCACCTGCAGGAGCAGAGTTGGTGTAGGCAGGAGCCCTGCTGGGCTGTTACCTGGTCTGTGACCCTCCTCTGTTGCCCCAGGGCTTGGGAGATGTTCTGGGTGTACCTTCTGAGCCAGGCTGCACAGCAGAGTGCCAAGGGGGAGGGCAGGCTTGCAGGAGCTGAGCAGAGCCTGTGCTGCAGTCGGGTTTGGAGTGGGAATGCTGTGAGAAGCACCGGGCAATTCAGTGCTTCTGCTCAGCTTTTAGGGTTGCCACAAGCTCCAGGCCAAGGCTGTGTTATTTTCCTCAGGGATAAATCCCAGAAGTAACATCAGGCTTTTAAACATACCCTTCCCCCTTTGCCTACCCCCTCACCCCCAAAAACCCCAATCCAGTCAGCTCTGCTCTCTCAGGTGGGTGAGGGAGACATCCTAAGCAAGACTGAAAGTCAGAAATGGTTCTGTAGCAGAGTTGGACTCGTCTGGGCAGTTGTTCCCCTCACCTCCGTGCTGGATCTTCCACAAAGATTTTTGGGTGTGGAGATGTCCCGTTTGAGATGCAGTCACTCACTGGAGGTTCATACATGGGGTGTGTGAATTGGGAGTAAATCCCAGTTTAATGACTACAGTGGGTCCAGTGGACACTGTAGTTTGCAGAATAGAAATGGTACCCGGCTGTGAAGGATCAGGTCAAAGTAGCTGTTTTTATAAAGTGATTGAAGTTGATTTTTTTCAGTGGAAAACATCCCTGAAGTTGTATAATTTTTACATCTAAAATGTGTAAATGGTACAAGTTTGTGTGTTAGCACTGATGGATTCATGGCAGCAGGTCTAGGCTGAAATCCTTAGTGTCCACAACTAATAAATTAGGATGTAAATGTCTCTTAGCTGTGTAGACATTGAATGCTTAGAAAACACTCTCAGGAAGAGAATTTGCCTAATCCTAAAATGATTATTGAAAAACGCCCCAAACTTGGCAAATAATTTTCAGGTATATAATAGGATTGTTCAGCAATGGAAAGAAAATAAAATATCAGTGATAAGCCAAATAGTTTTACTAAGATCAGAACATTTATGCAGACATTTAATAAGCTCTAGGCTTGGCCTTTTACCTACATCATATGTCCCAAATATTTCAGGACAGCACTTCACAGCACGTTGGCAGAGTCTGGTTGGTTGTGTCCAAAACAATTTCATGTTCTGTGGCTGGAGAAACTGAGTGTCTTAGAGTATGATGTGGTGGTTGATTTTTGTGCCCCTCCTGGACAAAGTGCCACCTCTGTGGCAGGGATATGTGTGAACTAAAGCAAAACTGAAGCAGCCATAAGGATGGGGTGCAGGACTGTGCAGGATGTCTGTCTCTAAGTTTTTTATGAGCTTGGAAAGGCTCACTTTGGAGGGCTGTGTTCAGCTGCCTGAAAGGTTCAAGTCCTGACAGGACCATCGTGCCTGGGGTTGTGATGTGGCATTGCTTGGAGCTGTTCCAGGGGTGTGACAGCTCCTGAGGCTGGCAGCAGGATTCCTGCTGGCTTATTAGCCTTCAGCTCTGAACAAAATTAGCAAATGTGCTAATGATCAACCAATAAATGTGGTGTTTGGCTGGATTTTTATGCGATTTTTCAATGTGCCTGTGTGGGTGCTGTCTCTGGAAGTGGATTTTCTCCTTTTTTCCTACATTGGAACAGACGGTTCCATTCTATGGTATGTGTTATCTCTTCTTATTAGCTTCACTGGGTTGCTTTAGCTCCCCGTCAGCATAGCCTTGCTTGTTACTGTGCTGAGACTGAGCACAAAAAAGCGGCCAAGCAAGTCATGTATCTCTTCCAGCTGGAGTATTTCACATTGTCTGAAACTTCATTCCTTGTTTTTTGGAGCAGTTTTTACTAAGTCTCTAATGTCACATTTATGTGTTCCAGCAAACTTTTAAGAAAAGGCCTATGACTCATTAAGGAAAAAACCCCAGCACCCCAGAGCACAAACACTCCTTTAATGCTCAGCTGAGAACCACTGTGCACATAAACATGGAAGGGCTTACACGGGGGGCTCAGCCGGGGGGGGGAGGATTGGATTTATTGCTAGGGACACCTATTTCCAAGTTTTAGATGCTGGAAGAGTTCTTATTGGCAGGCTTTGCAGGGAAAGCTGTAGGCAGTGGGGTTGGAGCCTCAGTTGAGTGTTGCTGGGGCTGGGGTGGGCACAAGGGCCGCTGTGCCACCCTCCTGTGCTGGGGAAGGGGCTCCAGGGGTAGCTCTCCCTGGCCTGGTGAGAAAAGCATCTTGGGCTGGTGGGGTTGGTGCTGCCCGCCTGGGCTGAGCTGCCCTGGGGCCCTTGTGCAGGTGGGCTCAGGGATCCCCTGGTGGGATTTGGGGGCTGAGCTACTCAGCAGAGAATGGAATTCCTCCGGTGCCAGGGATGAGAAATCCAATGGCTTTGAAAGAGGGATATGATGGGGTTGGAATAACAGCACAAATATTTAATCATCTCCACCAACTCCAGCCTTAATTGTAGTCTTTAATTGCAGGCAGCAGCAGTGAAGTGCATTTGGTGTCCTGTGAGGGTTATTGTGTGTTTGGGAATGTGGGGAGAAGGCAGGGAAGGCAGTGTGCAAGTGTAAAGAATGTTAATATCAGAGGTTGTCATGAAATAGGGAGCAGATCAAATGGACAACCAGGAGGCATTTCATAGGCTGCAAAAGGTCATGGCTCATATGTAATATTGCTCTTTTAAGAATTTGGCTGAACAAAGCTTGTTTCAGTTCAGAATGTATTTATAGTTTTTCAGAAAAGTAGATGGCTATTGTGGAAGAACTGCTAGGGACTTTCATTGTTTCCCAGCCATCCAGACATTTATTTAATTGGTGAACTGTTTCACTGCTGACACCTCAGAACTCCTGGAAAGAGAAAACAAGATGTTTTCTTCCTTTAATGTGGTCACTTGAAAAAATTAGAAAATTTCAAAGTTAAAATAAAGAGAAACAAAAAGCCATTCCTAAATGCAGTTTGACAATTGTTCATGTTTAGATGCTCCAGCTGGCTTGGATTATATTTCCTGTGGTCTGTGGAGAGCCTGTGGCCTCTCCCAGGCATGGGAAATACCCTTTTGTTCTGGTGGTCATGGCACAAACCTTTCCCTGTGCTGCAGCTCATCCCCAGGCGTGCAGGGATGCCAGGGTGAGGCTCCTGGGCTGGGCTGGGTGGTCCTGCTGCACTTCCTCAGTGTCTCTCTGTGCTGGCACTGTCCCCAAGGGAGCATCAGGTAGGGCCAGTCCTGAATGCGGTCTGTGGCTGAGTCAGGTGCTGTGAAACAGTTCATGGATGTCGCAAATTTTAATGCCAGTAATTTGAGGCTCCTTTTTGGGTATGTCTCTGGCAAGGGCAAAACTGCAGCATGTGTGGATTGGAAGGAAACCTTTGGTAGGAAGGGATTTCTAACCAGGTGGGAGAAGTATGATAGTGACTGTGATAAATCAAAGATGGACTTGGCTGAACTGAGACAACCAAGGGCTCTGCTGCTGTGGCTGGTTCTGTTTTCTTGGCCTTGTGGGTATGACATTGCCTTCAGTAGCATTAGAGTTAGAGCAGGATCTTGGTTTTCTATGTTTTGCTGGTATGAAATTCCTGCTAAGTCCATTTGTTTGGGTCAAATATTGAATAACTGGAAAATAATCAGTGACGCAGTGATTCTGAGCAAGGGGATAGTGAATAAACTTTGTCACTTACCTGTGGTTTCCCCTGCTCACATAAGTGTGTTAACCTGGCCGTGTGCTGCTCTCTGCTGCCCTGGCTGCTCTTGTCAGCAGTGTGGAATGCAGCAGGATCAGACCCACTGTCTGTCAGTGGTCTCACCTGCCACCCTTTCCATCTCTCCATAACTGTGCTGCTTCAAAGGGAATGTTGATTTTTGGCTTTGTTTAAAGAAAAAGAGAAGAAGCAAAATATACTGGAGTGCAGTATCACCTAAGACAAAACGACAGTGTGGTAGGCAGTGGAAAAGAGCTGTAACTGGTAAAATCTTGGATTCTCTGTGTTTGGCAGTTGCTCTTAACCTCGAGCATCCCAGGTGTAGGTGCATTCTCAAGTGTAGGTGGGGCAAACGGGCAATTCCTCAGGGAACAAGGCAGAAGTTTTGATGAATGGCAAGGACTGTTGCAGCTCTATTTTGTTTTTTGTTTGTTTTTGCCAGGCAGTTATGTGAAAATTCCCTGCAGTTGGTGGGGTGCCCATTTTTAATCAAAGCCATGTTTCCCAAATCTAAACACTCAATAGAAAACAGACCTGCACACCAATCAAGTGTGTTAGAGTCCATATTTGGAGCTGGTTTCAGAAATAAGCATGTAATTTTTTTGAAGTGTAGGTCAGTAGCTGGTTGTCTTGGAAAGTCTCTTGGCTTGTTGTACCTGTTCCTGGCTAGAGCAGGGCTGGGCCTTGGCAGTGCAGCCCTGCAAAGCTGCAGTGATGCAGAGCAACTGATGCACTTGCTCTATTGGAAACCCCCCATGGCCTGGGTGCAGCCCTTCGTGGCTTGGCTCAGCGGGCAAAAACCCTCAGGACATCTCAAAATAAAATTCGTGCAAAGTATTTAGAATTCCTGCAGTTTTATTTAGAAGATGGAGCACATCTGATAAACCCAGTGCTGCCTCATGAATGACAGTCTGGTTTAGGTCATGGGGGCGTGATTGACTTATGTCTGACAGCTGGGAGTCATCTCAAGTTGTTTTTATTACACCACAGAGATCAAGGAATAAGAAAATTCACACCAGTGCTTTTCCCTGGGCCTGTTTCTCTGCCTGGCTTGTCCAACAGCCTCTGCACCTCCCAGGCCATGCCCTCTGTGGAATGGTCAAATGTAGCACTGCTCTGTGCCGGGCTGTAAAAGCCATGTGCTCTTTGCCTGGGAACCTGGTATTTTGTCAGATAAATACTTGTATCACAATTTGCAGGAAATTGGTGACCATGAGCAGGTGGAGTCAGTGGTTGGGGGGAGGGCTGGGGTACTCTCTGTCCTGCTGACCTCTTTTGGCTTGTACAAAGTCACTTCTGGGCAGAGTCCCCAGATTGCTTTGCTCTCAGGGTCAGGGGGGGACAATGAGTGTGATGGGATGTCCTGATGTGAGTTGTGCATTCTCTGCTTTTCTTCTCCTTGTTATCTTCTGCCCAGAGCAGGGGTCCTTGAAGGAATCCAGAACTAAGCCTGGAGAGGATGTTCAGCACAGGCAGAGGTGATGCACATGAACTGCAGGTGGTTCTGGAGATCACCCTGGTGCTGCCTGTGCTGCGTGAGGTGCTGGAGCTCTGACCACTCTTGCCATTGTCTTCCTTTGGTTGCCTTTTTTTTTTTTAATTTTTTTTTTTAGCAAAATAATAGGTCCAGCCTATTCTCATTTGATGTCTTCTTATGAAATTTGGCAGTCACCAGGTGCTAAACTCAGATGCTGTTTCACAAACAATTAGGAAAAAAGCTTGTTTTGCTTTGCCTGGAAAGAGGATCTCCCAGTCTTTCGGTGCGTTGGTTTTGAGGGGGACATTCCTGTGCCAGGGTGGTGAGTGTGACAGTGCTGGGAGGTGTTGTCTGTCTGTGGAGAGTGGTGCAGCCACACCAACAACACCTGCAGCTGGTCCCTGCCCAGTTCAGAGAGAGGGAAGGACCCAAATCCATGGCAGGTTTGGGCCTGGGGCTTTCAGCATAGCATGGACAAGGCTTGCCCTTTGCAGGAATTTCTGGCAGAGTGGAGATTTGGCAATTCACTCACCAAATCCCACATTGCCTGAGAGCAATGGGGCAATTCCACATGGGGGTAGAATGACTGGAGTGCCAGACCACACCTTTTAAAAGAGCAAACCCAAACTCCCTGACCTATTAAGAAAATGTAAAAAGAGAAAGGATAGCTTGGGTTAGGCTGAAACAGCTTTGCACGTTGTGTAAGAGCAAATTGATGGTGGCTCTTTTGGGAAAAGGCTTTCTCAGCCCCTCTTTGCCACCTGGGAGGAATCCAGGCCAGTGAAGAACCAGCCCAGAAAGAGGTGATCCACAGAGGCTGCCCCAAAGAAAACACTCTGAAGTTGTGCCAAGTGCAGACTTGCAAATCAGTTTCCTGGTGTGCCAAGTGTGTGAAGCTCTGCTTTTCCCTGCTTCCCACCTCCAGGGGCTTTGTCTGACTTCCCCATGGGGGTGGCAGGAGCAGGGAGCAGCTCAAACCAATGTCGTGGCCTGGCTCTGGCTGGACACCACATCTCACTTTGTCTGATTTACTTCTGTAGCTCGTGAAAGGGGAAAAAATGAACCCACAACACAAAACACACATGCTCCTGAACTGAAGGACAAATCCCAGACTCCTTTGTGGCAGAACTTCCTTTGAAATGACTGAGTGTTTTGCTTGGTTGGACTGGCAGAATTGGAAACCTGGTGTTAGATTATTGTAAGGTCAGAGAAATAGTGCATTTTAAGATTTGGGGGAAGGACTTTGTTTCGTTTTTCTGACAAAGTACTCCTTGAACAGTGAGCATTGACTTAGAGCTCTTCTGTTCCCAGCTGGCTCAGTGCCTGCGTGGGGAGTCTCTAGCCCTGCTCCAGGTGTCACTTCCTCCAGCTCTCAGCCCCCATTGCTGGGTAAGGGTGATGTGCACTGGCTGATCCCAGTGGTGAGAGTTCCTTTCTTCTGCTCTTTGGGGTGGGGTTGTCCCTGCTTTGACTCTTGTTCCCTCTTAACATCCAAGTGCAAGGTCTGTGTGGGCTTGTTCAGAGGTCACAGCTTCTTCAAGGACTTGGCTGCTCTGGTCCTCAAGGTTGCTATGAAGTCTGCTGTGATATTTAAAAGCAGAGAGGAAGAGATGTGCAGTGTGTGTGGGAACATCTCTTCAGAGGGTCAGTCATTCTGGGAGTGCCCACTGCAACGGGGTGCTCACCAGTGTGTGCATTTGGGGAGATTCTAACTTAAATGTTCCCATACCATGTGGAAAAGACAAGAGAGAGCTATGATTAAGAAAGAAAAAAAAAAAAAAGAGGGAGGCTGCTGAGAGTTCTGGCAGATACATGGTAATATTTGCCTACCTTTCTGAGAAATACATTATTTCACTTTTATTATGAAGCTTCTGCCTGTGTATTTGCATCCCCCTAAGTGTTTTCTGGGGTTTTGCTCTTTCAAGGCAATGTCTGTTGGTCCAGAACTGCCAGCACCAGGGCTGAGCTGAAAGTGGTATAAACTCACTTTGTTTTTAATTTGAGCCATTTTCATTTTGACCAGGGAACCAAATTATAGGGGCACTGTGAGGGAATGTTAGGTCATTCCTAACTTCAGTTTTGCTTGTACATGTTGTAAATTTGACTGGGAGTGCAACCAAAATGTAGTGAGATGAATGAGAGTGTGCCCTTCTGGAGAGACAAGAGCTGCTGACACCCGGGTGACAATAATGTGTAAAACATCTCCCTAGAGAGTGGACATTAATTCCTGTTTTGAAGGAAGACCTGGGAGCTGGATGTGCTGCTGGTGCAGACTCTGTTCTGCATGCATTGTTTCCTGCTGGAACACTACTGCTCTGCAAAAAATAGCTACCAGCCAGAGAAAGTAACTCTGCAAACCAATTGTTGTTTGAATGTTTTGGAGCATGCAGCTTGCAGTTTCTCACTAACCGGTTGACTTAAGTCAACAAAGTAAGTGTTGTCTGGGGGTCTAAATTAAGTAAGACTGAGTCAGGGTCAAGTCTGACCATTGGGGAACAAACAGTTGCATGTTTGTGCTCATCCTGGAGCCCAGGGCAGGGCACAAGCCTGGAAGCACCAGTGGGAGGGAAGAAATGAGATAAGGATGTCCTGTGCAGGCTGGACTATAGAGATCAGAACAGGTGACCGTCCACATGTTTAGTCCTAAACAGGAATAAAGTAGTTCAGATGTTCTTCTCTCGAAGTCATGAAGAAATGGTGGCAAGTGTCGTGCAGGGGAAGAGGAGTTTGGAGCCTGGGGGACAGCCAGTATTTCAGGTGTGAGCTGAAGGTCCTCCTGCTGTCAGCAGGTGCTGAGCTCTTCCCTTCTCCAGCAGGTAAAGGACTGGGGAGCTGGCTGGGCTCTCAGCCTGGCCCTGCAGAGCCTGTCACAGGGCTGTGACAGGCAGGGAGCAGCAGGGCGCTCAGCTCCTCTGCACACACCTTTGTGCTGTGGCTGCTGGGTCAGGGAAGGACAGGGAAAGGGATGCGTGTTCCTCCTTGCACAGCCATTCCTGCCAGCCTGAGTCACTGACTCCACTGCAGGATAAAAGCTGTGGCTCCACCAGCTGAAAACCAATGGGGAACAACCATTCTGAGTGATCTCTCAGGGCTTTTTTTTTTTTT